>JAJEJO010000241.1:1406281-1586116 GCA_020662805.1 Glaucomys volans
TGTGTGTGTGTGTGTGTGTGTGTGTATATATATTGTGTTTTGTTCAAAGCACAAGGTACATTCTTCTGCCAAGGTGCTCACATCTTGCTGAATGATCTGTCCTCATATTATGATGTTATTCCTGCCCCTGTGTGGGTTGGTGTGCACCCACTCAGCATTGCTGAGTTTGTAGCCTGGAAGATCTAGTAGGCTGTTTTCTATGACAGTTTAGAAGTTAAAGAACCATACTGGCCTGTTTGAAATGAGCCATCAGAGCACCAAGCTTGACCCTCTCGGATGGACATTCTCCCTGAATTTAACCAGTTCATCCAATTTTGAGCAACTCTCACCAGTTTTTCCTCAGCCATGCTTCAAGGTGGTAGACCTCTCTCTACTCTCTCTCCAGTCTGATTTCTGCCCCTGCCCTAAGCAGCCAGTCAGTTCCTTTGAATGGGTGTGAAGTGAGTGTGCACTTGAGGGAAGCCCCTTGTGGGGGTCTGTTCCCCTAGAGGGTCTCCCATCCCAACTCCAGCTTTGACCAGCATTAACACTATGATGGGCCACAGTGAGTTCTGCAGGAACCAGTTCATGATGTCATTCAGTACCATATAGTATTCCCTTTGCCAGAGAAGAAATATTCCTAGCAGAAATGCACATGTGCCCTGTGAATACCTGAGAACAAAGTCTGGTGACACCAGTCTCAAAACTGATCACATGGTCCATCTCCACCACAGGGTCCCATGGCCTGAATTTGGTGAACTAACTTAAGTCCTGAATTGATTTTACTTTCAATATTGACTCCTCCTACCCTTTATATCATTTAATTAGCTCTTTAAACTTTTAATTTAACACTGAACTGAGGTTTGATAAACTGTCTTAAGGTTTTTGTTTTTGTTTTTTTCCTTTTGGTACATAGTGAGGTCTAAGTACATATGTAATTAATAATCACAGACCATAGACTGATAAAGCAAGAGACCCCATTAGAACTCCTTAGAACATTAATGACCAGGGAAATTACAACTTTAGGGTTTATTTCTTATCAAGTCTTCTTGAAATTCACTGGATCTGCTAAATATGTGTAGATTTTAAGACTGCAGTTAGTGAAATAGAGTTTTCTGCTGGGAAAAATATCTTCCCCTTGAAGTTTTTCTTCACTGATATTAGGGTTAGGGTTCTTTCCTATTCACTTTCACTCATTATCAAAAATTTCATATTCTCAGCTATGAACTTATAGAAATCCAACAAATGATTATCATTGCCTGTTTTGCCTGAGAATATGAGTGAGATACAACATGAAAGGGCAGGAATGGGTATAGAAACCTCAGGCCACTGCTGGATTTTACCTAAAAGTGATTAAACATCCAAGCATTTTCTAAGTTATTATAGATCTATATTGGAGATCTCTTAAGAAATATTTGCTGAATGAATTATTCCCAATGTAACCATGCAATCCAAATGTAAATCTTGCATCAATAATGAAAATTCATGTCTGGATCCGTGAATTGCAAACACAAATGCAAAGAAGGAAGAGGCAGATCTGCCTACAAAATGATCAGATTTAAACACAACAACTCAGTAGACATCAGCACTTGCGGGCATAGGGCTGTGCCAGGCTGTGGAAAACAGCGTTCTTGTGGAGATGTTCCATGCCTTGTTTGATGCTATACCTTTAGTGCTTGAATTGGGGTCTTAGCATGTAATAAGTGCTCATTAAATCGATTTTATTAACAATGAATCCCTGTGATGAAGGCATTTGTAGTCTAGTTGAGGAAATGAGAGAAGAAGAATTGCCAACATAGGTACACTTAAGAAACAGCACGTGTAGCTATTGTTTTGATTGTACTCAGGTGAGTCATTTACAGCACAAGTGGGCAGGAAGGGTTTGACAAGAGGGGTGTGTGGAACTGGGTCCAAAGGATGAGTAGGGTGTGGATGAACATTCCAGATCTGCCTCTTCCTTCTTTGAATTTGTGTTTGCAATTCACTGATCCACACAAGCAGAATCGAGACACCAAACTCAGAATGCGCTTGGGGGACAATACACACAGCATGTGTTTGCTAAGGAGAGGGCTTGGGAGGGCCCCTTCCGTGAGCCGTCCCTCCTTGAGAAATGCAGACTTCATCTCATCAGCACTGTCTCTTGAAAGATTTTGAAGTAGAGAAATGACATAGCAGTGCATTTCTCAAGCAGAATTGAACATAAAATCGCAGGGGATTGCATTCCAGAGGCCTGGGGTGGGCTCTTACAGCCCCCACCCCATTTATCTCTCTATCTACCTTTTTGGTACTGGGGAATTGAACCCAGATGTGCTTTACCACTGACCTACATCCCCAACCACCCCCTATTTTAAATTTTGAGACAAGGTCTCACTAGGTTGCCAAGGCTTACCTAGAACTTGTGATCCTCCTACCCCAGCCTCCCTCGTAGCTGGGATGACAGGCCTGCACCACTTCACCTGGCCCAAGACTGCATTTATAATAAACTCCCGGGTGATGTTGATGATCTTTGAACAGCAAGGATTTTGAGTATAATTTCAAGATTTATTTGACAGCAGTGATTGAATGGGTGGTATATGACTTCATTATAAGATTTTATAGTCAGAGAAAGAACCTAAAGATAATCAAGTGGTTCATTAATCTTCTACTGCCATTGAAAAAAACCAAACCAAAACAAATAAAACCAAGGTCTAAAGGTCTCCCTGTTGGGAGGAGAACTGGAATTGAACCTTTCAACTCCGAGACATACCTCCTTCTTCACCCTGCAGTGACAGTTCAGGTACCTGAGATGCAAAGGACTTTGAGTGAAATGTGTTGGATACATGAGGAGAAAAGATGGGTAGAGAGAGAAGCAGTCGCTCCTGCTGGCTGAGCTCATGAGCAGGGGGAAGCCTCCTGAGAGAGTGTTGAATTTTAAGTTACCATAAAATGAACAGATGTCCCATTGATCACCTGCAATAGAGAAGTCAGACAAGAGGGAAGCTGCTTTCCAGGTAGAGAGGAGACTTGGAACTTTAGGTATGTCAAAGTTCTGGTACCCTGGAATCAACATCTGCGATTGCCTTGCACCCGTCCATGTGCTATGGCAGTTCGTCCTGTGTGACTCTGGGAAAGGTGAAAAAGTGAGAGTCTACAAAGGGCCAGAGGGATACAGGGATCAAGCTTGAACTCCCAGGAATTCCTAAATGGGGTCTTTTTGATTTTCGGAGAAGAAAAAGATGTGATGATATTTTTATGTTTAAAAATGGGAGTAAGTGCTGGGCGCAGTGGCGCACGCCTGTAATCCCAGCACTTGGGAGGCTGAGGCAGGAGGATCGCAAATTCAAAGCCAGCCTCAGCAACTTAGCGAGGCCCTAAGCAACTCAGTGAGACCCTGTCTCTAAATAAAATATAAAATAGGGCTGGGGATGTGGCTCAGTGGTGGAGGGCCCCTGAGTTCAATCCCCAGTACAAAAAAAAAAAAAAAAAAGAAAAATGGGAGTAAGAGACCTGCTGTAAAATTTGACAAATCACCCACTGGGATTTGGTAGCAAGAACTCATTGGTGGTGGGATGGAAACCGAGTAAAAGTCAAGCCTAGGTTTTTCTTTTTGTTGAAGCAACGTTTACCTGTAGTTTACCTGTGCATTTCACTGTTTGTCTAGTTTTTCTGTTATTTGGTAAGGACCTTTGTTGAGAAAAAACATGAAATACTTTGCCCACTAGAAGGAACCACAGCCATGAAGTCTTTGTGTGAAGCAGTTTTTAAATCCTCCACCAGCAGCCACTTCCCCGGCAGTGCAGAGCTGGGACCCCCATCCGTCCAGCACATCAGCAGTTGGCTGCACACGGCTAAGCCCGCAGCGGTGTCTGGCTTTTTCCACCTCCTCCTTCCTGTACCCAGTGTGGGGGAGGAGAATTGGCACTCCGTGGAGCTGGTGGGCGCTGGGTGCTCTTCCTCTCTGCTTTTGGAACAGCACAGAGGGTTAGCCCTCCTCCTTTTCCAGCTGTAAAGTTCATTTGGCTGGCGGCAATGAAGAAGGGAAAAATGTGGATTTCCATAAGAAGCTAGAAACAAAGCTGGATTGGGGACCAGGGCATGATATCTGTTTTCCAGGACTTACACAGCCCTGGGGCATTCTTGACTTTGGTATACAGCATAATGGGTTGTAATGCTTTAGAGCAAAATGTAGCCATTTAAGGTCAGAGCCTTCCTTTATATTTGACCCATGCCCTCTTAGTGCCTCTAGTATGTGTGTGTGTGTGTGCATGCACATGCATAGACGAGCAGGTGAAAACACACTTGTACACCTATGCTTGATTTTGGCAAACTACCGATTTTATCTTCAAACGTATGTGCATGTTTAAGTTTATATATATACACACATTTAACATAAATATATACACATATTTAACATATATGCACACATTATATACACACATGCACATATTACTACATGTATTTATTGTTGCCCAACCTGGCCTCAAACTTGCCATCCTCCTGCTTCAACCTCCTGAGTAGCTGGGAATTCTGGTGTGTACAACTGTGCTCTGCGTTAGAGTTTTCTAATGAACTTTTTGGTTGCGTTTAACTTTGGAATGCCTTTCCGAGTGTCCCTCTGCAAAATATAGATGAGGAATTTAATTTCATGAATATAACTTTTGTCTGTGGCAGTAATCAAAGACTGTCCTCAAGTGCTAGTAAAGAGTCACATTCTTAGTGCTCAAATCATTTACCCAAGGTGAACAGCAGTTAAGATTTAAGAAACCCCAATACATGATAGCTAAGGTTTTTTTTCCTTTCCTTTTTAATTTTTAAATTATTTTTTTTATTTTTGTGGTAGTGGGTTTGGACCTCAGGGCCTCACACATGCTAGGCAAGGGTGCTACCCCTGACCCATATCCCCAGCCCTTTTTATTTTGAGACAGGATTTCACTAAACTGCTCAATTGGTCCTTGGTCTTGTAATCCTCCTGCATCACCACCTTCCAAGTAGCTGGGATTATAGGCATGTGCCACTGAACCTGCCCTGATAGCTAACTTTTAACATTAAAAATTGTAATAGTTCATGATATGGTGTCTGGGATTCTCTTCAAAGTCAGAGTTGAAGCATGGGTGGAGGTATGGATGAAGGAAAATTAACCCTGATTTGATAATCACTGGAGTTGGTGGAAGAAATTTGGGAGTTCATTATACTGTTCTCTTTACTTTTGTACATTTGAGGTTTTCTATATAAGTTTGAAATGAGAGAGAGGTAATTGTTGTATCCTAAAAAGTGCATCATTTCAGCCTTTAAGTAGTAGATTCAGGCTGAAATACTTTTCCACGTTATTCTACTGTAGGAAACTGAAAAAAATCACAAAATGATCCTTACAGACATTGTCTTGAATCAATGGTCTCACCTCATTCTTCATCTGAAACTTGGGAGTGTGCTGTGTCCTTGGCAGTCAGCCGCAGACGGTCTACAAGGATGTCTCCCATCTTAGTGCTGTTCTCACAGTGTGATTTTTTTCTCTCCTTCCACTAGGGTGGGGGCCAGGGACCCTCTTGTACCTGGGAAGGCTGTGACTCTGGCAGGTGTGATACCATTTGGGGCTATGTTACAGAGGGAATATAGCTTCTGCCTGACTCTTTCCACGTGCTTCCTCTTGCGACTCCACCTCTTACTGGAAGGTAGCCCAAACAGTCCTCTGAGGAGCATCATGAGCTGGGCACAGCCTGTGGCCCCGCATGGGTCCAGCAGCCAGACAGCAGCCGCCTCCAGGTGTGTGAGGGAGTGAACTCACCGGTGGTCACAGCCCACCCATCCAGTCACCCCCAGCCTCTGAATCCTCTCTGCTGAGGCCCCACACATCTTGGAGCAGAGACAAGTCTTTCCTGTCATGGTCTTTCAGAATTCTTACCCACAGAATGTACGAGCATCAGAAAGTGCTCGTTGGTTGATGCCACTGTTGGGATGATTTGTTACCTGGCAGTAGTGACTGAGACAGCCAGTATGTGTTAGTGGGGGAGAGAAGAAGCTTCTTTATCAGTGATCATTTCTTTCCATAATTATGCTCAGATAACGCATATACTCAGTGCCTGTGTTTTCATGGTATTCACCATTTTTACTGTTGCCATCAACACCATGATTTCCATCCCAAGAATTGTACTGTGGACCATCTGGTTTTCTCTGAATAAGGTAGCTGTGGCAGGTGTTTATATTTGATCTTTCTTCCTGCAACCCTCAAATCTGACTTTCTAGAACTTTACCTTTCTGCTCCCCCCACCCCCATTATGCTGGTTGCAGTGAGGGCAGAGAAGGAGCCAGTGTACTCTGGAACCTAGACAAGAAAGGGAGATGCTTTGGAGCCTTTCTCTCCGATCCCTGTGGCTTTTATTATGAGAACCACACCCTTTGTTGCTGTACACCTTGCTCAGCTCCTTATGTCAGTCACCTCTGCTCCTTCTGCAGGTTTCTGAAAACAAATCTTAAATGTTTTTCAGTGTGATCAGAATAAAAAGTTGTCCAGCCCTTCTTTCTTCTGCATACAACACATTGAAGACTTCTTCATGCTCTGCACCTTAGATGTTATCCAAGTGTATGTCAGAGTATCTGCTGTCGTTAACTCTGCTCAGATATTCCATTTCTCAGACTTTAGGATGGGTCCACAAATATTTGCTTGGATGTTTATTACTTCTTTTATATATCTCATGTTTCATAATTACAAGGGTCCATGCACCTTTGTCTTTGATACCACGTGACAAGTCTCATAAATAATGGAATTTTCCAATGGTTTATTTTGTTTTCCTCAAAGCATCTCTTAAGTCTTTAACTAAGTGAATGATTTTACAAGCTTCTCCTCAATTGTGTAATGTGTTTATTGTAGGATAAGTTTTCTCTAAGAAATGCCTCTAAATAATGATGACATTCTCTTTCCTTGAGTGATAAAATTAGTCGGATGTGCCCTGAAATAAATAATTTTGTCACATGTTCTGGAAAAAAAATTAAAAAACACTAGAAGGATCCCTGTAGAAGATCTGTCTGTATATCAGTGAACTCTCCCTGATGGAACAAATATTCTACACAAAAGCATTACCTGGCTCCATTATTTTAACACAATGAATTCTAAGTACACCCTCAAGCAGTTTCCTAAAAAGTAGCTAAAACATAGTCAGATGCCTGTTATAAATGACAAAATAACACGTGAAAGGGAAACCTTTAAATGTTACTTCTTGCTCATCATTTAACCTGGTTGTTAACAACTGTTCTCTAAGGTGGAACAAGTATGTTTTGCATAGTGGACTGTTAGTGTTACATCTTTGGCTTGACAAGTGATATACTTAACCAAATCTACTGGGAAAGTTCTGGTAGAGTATACAATGAAAGATAATAATTTCCTATCATGGACCATTACTACTGAGGTAGAAAATTAGAGCTTAAAGGAAAGGTAAGAATGGGGGTGGGTGAGTTGAATCAATTACTTTTGTTGATGATTCTGGAAGGAGATGAGCTGGAGCTGGTTGTTAAATGGGCAATTTAAGAGAAAATTTGAGAGGAACTGGCAGAGATTCATCACCATTCTGGGGTTTCTGTACCAACTCCGGAACAGAAAGACTTGGGATAAAAACATTGCAAACTGTATTTTTACTTACCTCCTGCTCTTCAAGTTTCTAACTTTCTCTGTGATGCTAAAAGGTTAGGTATGGGCATCCGGGTCGGTCTCTGAGCATTAGGAGTGTCCAAAGCACGTATCCCCTTTGTCAGTGCACCTGAGTCTGATGTAATGCCGGTTAGAATTGGAATGAAACTGGAACATTTTCCATACACTGTTTTACAGTCAGTCTATCAGGTTTGGTTCAGAAATGTAAACAGTATAAACAATAGCACCAGATGAAAGGAGAAAGTTAGTGAGAGAGTTCTCTGGGGCCTCACATCACCCTGTCTGTCTGTCTGTCTATCTATCCGTCTGTCCGTTTGTCTGTCCGTCCATCCATCCATCCATCCATCCATCCTTCCATCCATCCATCCATCCATCCATCCTTCCATCCATCCATCCATCGGTACTGGGGATTGAATCCAGGGGCACTTAACCACTGAGCCATATACTCAGCCCTTTTTTATATTTTATTTTGAGACGGGGGCTTGCTAAATTGCTTATGGCCTCACTAAGTTGCTGAGGCTGGCTTTGAACTTGTGATCCTCTTGCCTCCGCCTCCTGAGTTGCTGGGATGACAGGTGTGTGCCACTGTGCCTGGATACCCTGATTTCTTTTATAGCAAACAAGATCTTGGGACTAGGGTGTGAGTGAGTTGCAAATCCATTAAGATGTTTCACTTTAAGAAATTAAATGCAACTTTAATAAATTAGATGCACTAGAGAAGGCATCATTGCAGATGACCTGCCCACTTCCTGAATGTTAGCTGAGACTAAAAAGATGGTTCCTAAAGTGCATATGCAGGCCTGAGGAATATGACAGTTGAGAATATCTCAATAGGACCATTGGAAAAAACCCAATCATTGTGTAATGTTAATGATAATTATGACTTCCTTTAAAACTGTCCATAGTCCTGCTTCCAGTTTGACAGTCAGGGAACCTTCTCTTGTCTGTGGACCTCTTATCGATAAGGACCTATATTTACACCCATGTCAATTTAAATTATTCTCTACTTCTGACAGATATCAGTGTATTGTTCTGAGCTCTATACGCTAGGACTATAATTATATCTGAAACTCTTTCTGGTACAATTTTCATATTTTACTGACAGAGGTCATTTCAATCCATTATTTTCATCACAGGTGACTCATTTATCACTCCCCTTTTGTTTTAGTTCAAAGGGAATATGATGTCCTTTACTGTAAATGAGGGTGTCACACAGCATGGTTTTATCTCTAAAATTATTTATTTTCTCCACCTCTCCTTTATGATTTAATGATTTTTCAATGTACCCATTGTATCATGTGTTTATGCTTCATTTATCACCTGCATGCTGAGAGTTTTTGTTTGTATATTTTTGGATAGGCCAGTTCATTTGCATTTTAGGAATATAGTGATATTTTGGGTCACGAGAGAATATTCAGTAGGCTGTTTCCTCAAGATACTTGGAACAAGCCCTACATTTCTGAGTACTCTGAATACATTTAGAACTTTAAAATCAGGTTGGAACTCCATTATTATTGAAAAACAAGCTGAACTTGAGCTGATTGCAATAAATTCAGAGTCCTCCTGCTCTAAGTATATCCAAGGAATGACTTCACTGTCAGAACCCTTCTGTTAAATTGTGTTTTTCTGCAATAAAATTGTCAGCAACGTCCAGCAGTGCAGTTTGGTAAACAGTTCAATTTTAAGAGACCAGAGCTCTCATTTGAAAAGTACTTAAGTTTTTCCAGAAAATCTGTTTATCTCGGCCATCTCCTCCCACCGTATTGCCTGCGTCCCCCAAATCCTCCCGTCTCTTCTTACACGTCTATTTGTCTCGCTGGTGTGTGCCACACTGGGGAGTCTCGTTAAACCGGCATCTGTTCTGTTTTAGGAGAAACCCGACGCCAGCCCCACATCACTTCAGCTGCGGTCCCAGATCGAAGTAAGCACAATGACTTTCATCATCCATTTCTGCTTCTGCCTTTTCTCCCCAAGTGATATTCTGTGCCAATCAGATGAAGCCCCACCGGCACTGACGCTGCGAATCTCCTCTCTCTCCTAGGAGTCGCTTGGCTTCTGCAGCGCCGTGTCAACACCAGAAGTGGAGAGAAAGTAAGTGTCCCCTCCTCTGCCCACCATCCGGGTTTGCAGGAAAGTGTCCTTGGGTCCACGCAGATGGAAATGGAGTGGGCAGTGGCGTGCATGTGTGGCCTGGGGTTGGGCATTATTTCCCTGCTATGGATCCAGTGCATGTGCATGAATCGAGGTGGCTCAGAGGGTGTCTGCCATCCAGTTGGTGATGCCTGAGGCTTCTGGGAAGAGTTACTGATTTCACACGGTTTCTTGTGAGGGAACCCCAAATAAATACTTGGAAATGAGGGAGAGGACAGGTAAGTCAGCTGAGATGGGTTTTCATGTTTTATGACAATTTTAACATAGGATGGAAATCATAAAGAAGCCAAGTACAGGAATGCCTTCCCCAAAATAGCAATGAAAAACCTCTCCTCATACCTCATCTTCCCAGGCGACCTTAAAACAAGAATGGTGTGTGTGTGTTTGTGTGTCAGTGTGTGAGAAGCTGGCAAATGCCCTCCAACCTTTCCTGTTAAAGGAAGTACTTTTGTTTCCTTGTCCTAACTTGGACCCTGTAATTTCTACTCTCATGGAGGATAATGCTATGCTTTATCTTATATTTTCAGTATTTCTTTTAGGCAACTTAAGAAAAAAAAAAAAAAAACCACAAAAACAAAAGTGTTTTTCCTTCCTGGTAACCTTTCCCTTTTCTACTTTATTTCATTATAATTATTCTAGAATGTTCTATTTATGATCTTCTGAGGTAGAGAAATTTAAAGAAAGTCCAAATCTCTAAACAGACACTTCCTCTGGCACAGAGCCACTTGCACTGTTTCGTGCCAAGAGAGGCATAGAAGTGGTTTAGGAATGAAGTATTTCTGGAATGAGAAGCACACGTTAGGAGAGCGTGTGTGTGCTTTACAGCCTGGCTCTGCCTAATCCATCCACGTGTGTGTGCTCTTGGCACAGAGGCAGATTCAGGGAGGGAAGGCTGCTTTGCCAGAAAGCTCCGGTTCTGAACGCAAGGGGCTGCATAGGTTTGGTTTCAGGACCAAGAAGCCCGGGGGTGATGTGCCAAAGAAAACCAAGGCCATTGCCCAGTCAAGGGAGAGCATAAATATGTCTACCGCAAGAGCTTCTCTTGCTTTGGTTTCATCATGTCCTCTTAGGAACCCAGACAGGAGATTGAATTAGATGTTGACTTTGAACATGGAGGTCCTCGGTGATGGTGAAGCTCTGAGTAAATGGGCTGTGGTTCCCCTGACCTGGTTGACCACTTACCTAGCAAGAGTCAGGCAGAGAGGTCAGACTTTCTGAGCATCTCTGAATCCTTCAGGAAACAAGAAAGGCTTGCTCTTCCTCCTAGGAGGAAGTGACTCACCAAGTTTGTACTAACCTTAGTTAGGCTGGGTACTTCTCCTTCCCCTCAATTGTGGGGAGTCATTCTTTCCGTGTTTATACCCTTTACTTAGCAAAATATGGCATGACTCCTGCGGCCAAGGGAGAGACTGACAGCCTCCTGAGGTTAACAAATTTTCAACCTACACACACATGTGCACATACACTCCAGAGTCTCTCTGTCTGTCTCTCTCTCCACAGCCCCCGACTCTTCATTTGTAATATTGCCAATTTGCCTCTGTATATTCAAATGGTTCAGACTTATGTCTTTCTCGACACTTTGAAAATTTTGAAACAGTTCATCCTTCTTTTCCCTATTCATGGTTTTTGAGAACTATGATACTCTTTTTTTTTAACTTTGAAAAAGTTTTAACTTCCAGAAAAGTTGCAAGAACTATGCAGTGACTTCCGTATCAATTACTCTTGGACTCACATTTGTTGACGTTGGCCTGCTCTTGCTCCCTAGCCCCCATTCACGGTACCACCAGTTATTATTATTGCTGAACCAATCCAGAGGACGTTGCACATGTTATGACCTTTAGCCCTAAATACTTCAGCATTTATTTCCTAAGGACAAGGACGTTCTTCTATAGAACCATAGTCTAACAATCAAGCATAGGAGATCTTTTCCCTTTCCTAATACACATTTCATACTCAAGTTTGTCTGATGGTCCCAGTAAAGTCTCTACGGCACTCATTTTCCAATCTAGTCCTTTTAAAAAAATTACTCCTGGCATGTCAGGTCTTTTTGGCCACATTTAATCCATGAGCATTTCTTTGTTTTTTGTGATCCTGTCATTTTTAAGGACTGTGAGCTGGTGGCTTTGTGAAGTGTTCCTTGCAAGGGGTTCCTTTGTTTCTTCTTTCTCCCCACATTAGAATCACATGATGTTTGTCCCCTGATCAGCGATATGCATTTTCATCATTTGATTTAGGTGGTATCTGCCAGGTTTCCTCTGGGAGTTTGTAATTTTTTCTTTTTAATGAACACATATTCTGTGGGGAGGTAATCTGAGACTGTAAATGTCCTGTCCCTCATCAAACTTTTACCTAATGGTTTTAGGTTCTTTGGTGATTCTTGCCTGAATCAATATTTAATGTGAGGGTTGCAAAATGGTGATAATTTTCTTAAATAAGTGATTATTTTAGTTGAAATCTTTTAAGTGGTTTTGTTTTTATTTTTGTATTCATTTTCAAGGATAAAGTTTCACTGTGTAAGCCTAGGTCAGATTATAATTTGAGGAGGTTTGGAACACCATTTATGTTAAGAATTTATTCATCACACTTGAAAATTCAAATATGTTCAAATGGAAAATCCCACTGTTTCTCCCATCAGAATGCTTGCTGGGAGCTTTGCAGTTGAATATTCAAGCTATGGAGGATGACCTGGCAAACCAGTTGGTTGTGTCTGGTTAGTGTCCGCAAAGTGTCTGCCAACCAAAATACCATTCTGACTCAGAGTGTTGTTTTATGGGTAGAAATTTTCTTCTACTTTTTATTCAAAAGGCAAGAGATCTCAGTAAACAAAAGCAGGCAAGTCCTGTAGCAGCCCACCCTTAGAGGCAGAGGTTCTGAGGCAACAGGGACCCAGAAACTGGAGCAACTGGCCCTGTGGCTCCTATGTTCCAGATCCAATCTCCCCAGTTGTCTCTGGGACCTCAGCACATGCTCCTTCCTCCCACTGCCCCAGCTAAACCTCTTCTGGGAAAGGGATGAATTATGGATTATAGCAAGAATTTTGATGCAACTCTCTGTTTCTAAAAAGTACCACTGGGCTGGGGTTGTGGCTCAATGGTAGAGCACTTGCCTAGCATGTGAGAGGCACTGGGTTCGGTCTTGAGCACCACATGAAAAAATAAATAAATAAAATAAAGTTATTATGTCCAACTACAGCTAAAAATATTAAAAAAAAAAAAAAAAAAAACACTTCTCCCGATGGTATTTGGCATTTAACAGAGTTTAAGTTTTAAGTTATAGGAAGACAGCTCTGACCAGCAGAGGTGAAGGTAGTGGGTCTTCTTTGGGGGAAACAAGAAGTGGAGTTCTCATACAACTGGACCATCCCAGCACTGCATGACCTTGCCAGGTGGGCTAGCAGCTAGGTGTGCTTGGCCTGCACAGAGGTACAGAGATGGAGGTAGGTAGGTAGATCACTAGGTAGGTAGGTCGATAACAAGGAAGAGTGATCCCTCCCCACCCCCATCACTAGTTTAACAAAGTCCCATTTGTTCTTTTTTTTGAGGGGGGATGGGTACTAGGGATTGAACTCAGGGGTACTTGACCACTGAGCCACATGCCCAGCCCTGTTTTGTATTTTATTTAGAGATAGGGTCTTACTGAGTTGCTTAGCACCTCAACATTGCTCAGGCTGGCTTTGAACTGGCTATCCTCCTGTCTCACATCCTGAGCTGCTGGGATTACAGGTGTGTGCCACCACTCCCAACCCCCGTTCATTCTTAATATCTCACAGCCTCTCCTGTCGTGCCACATTCTATCATGAGAATACAGTCCGGGAGACCAGGAAGATTTCATCTGAGCCTTTTCTATTATAGTGTCTATTGATGAGACTACTTGTGACACCAGACTTGGATCTGTGTCAACTGGCCCAAAAAGTCAACATTAGCTAAGTTCCTTTTTACTCCGCAGCTACTTAAGAGTACCTAGAAAGCAAGGTTTTTTGGGTGGTGGGGGTGGCTGGGAAATAGGTTTATAATGATCTGTGAGGAATAGGATTGGTCATGAGCAGCAGAAACACTGACACATAGTGGTATAAATAAATAAATGCATGCATGCATGCATGCATACATACATACAGGGCTCATTAGACATCTTTGCTCCATGGGTAGGTCCAGGGGTGGGCCTATGGCTCAGCAGGCCTTTAGGAACACAGACTGTCTTCCCTCCATTTTTTCCTCATGACCTCAAAGTGGTTGCTGCATCTTCTAGGTGAGAAAAGACAGCAAAATGTAGGGAAGAAGGCAATTGGAAAATGAAAGGCACATTTCCTCTTCCTTTTTTTTTTCCCCCCAGTACTGGGGATTGAATCCAGGGGCTCATGCATGCCAGGCAAGCACTCTACCACTGAGCTGCACCTCTAGCCCCTTTATTTTATTTTGAGACTGGGTCTCGCTAAGTTACTGAGGCTGGCCTCAAACTTGCAATCTCCCTGCCTCAGCCTCCTGAGTCACTGGGATTGCAGGTGTGTGCCACCACACCTGGTCAAAGACACATGTCTTTTAAAAGCTTTTCTAGAAACTCTTCCCAGCCTATTCCAGTTTATCATTCTCATTTCTTCATACAGCAGCTGCTTTCTGAGCACTTACTGTGAGTAGAGGGTGCTCTTCTGGGTTCTCAGATGTAGTGATGAACAAATAAATGAGCTTCCTGTATGTATGTATGTATGTATGTATGTGTGTATGTATGTATTCTTGTATGTGTTCTATAGACACATGGAATTGATACATGGACTAAGAATTGGAAAAGAAAAACAGGTAATGATATATATATACATATATATCTAATTTTTAATATATAACATTTATATAGCTGATCTATAATTCATTGGGTGTTTAGTATGTACCAAGAACTGATCTAATTACTTAACATTGACTATCCAATACACAGAACAACACTGCGAAGTTCCATATGACATTATTCCTGTTTACAAAATACCGAAAGGGAAGCACCAAGAGGTTAATAAGTTGGCTACTAATGGCAGATCCTGAATTTGGTTTCATTAAGGACCCGTGCGCCTAACCACTCTAATTCACGAGTCTTTATAATTGTGTTGCTTCTGCAAATTGAGAGGTTAGGGGCTAGCCAGGTTCATCAGCATTAAATAAATAGCAGCAATTAAATAACCTACAATGTGTGGTTCTCTTGGAAATAGGAGCAAGTTCTACTCTCATGCAGATATTTATTTATAGAGGTGGGAGAGTCCAAAATAGATCTTGAAACTTCACCTTAGCCAGTATTTATAACTTGTTTTCTATTAGGTCTTTCACCAGAGTTGGAAATTCGCTGATTTAGTTCCACTTTTTTTCATTACCTGTGACTACATTTGAACTGTCTTACAGTGAAAAAGTCCAAAAACATATAGCGTGATTCATAAGACAAATAAATAAAAGAGAGGGAGCCAACAGGTGGGGTGTGGTCGTGGGTGTTCTATGAAAGCCTTCGCAACACCTGGGCATTGCTCGCCCAGGTTTGTTTCATGGGGGACTGAGGACTTGACTGTGTCAGCTTCCCTTCCTCCCACTTGAGTCTCTGTCTTCTCCCCATTTCCTCTTGGACTCCTGGGGAGAAGCCTCTGTTCAGTTCCTCTGGCCCCTGCCTTGCTCTGGGCATCTGCTGCAAGGCCCTCTCTTGACTTCCTTTTTCTCCCCTGGTTTCCTGTTCTGTCTTCCACCTCCCCGCCTGGCCCTGTGGCTCCTATACCTGCAGCCATTCCTCAGGCAGGCCCTGTTCTTCATGGTGTGCCAGGGCTCTAAACCTGCTGCTCCTAGGGGGTTCTCTGTGCGCCCCCATCCCTGACAGTCACCCCTGTCATTTGGGCAAGCTCCATCCAACTGTAGCAACTCAGCCCTGGTCCTGGCAACTCTGGAGCTCTTCCCTAATCCACAGCTGAGGCCGACTCTTTATTTCTCTGCACTGTGCCGATCACTTTCATTATATTTTATTGTTTAATTTTTAAATAAAATCACTGAAGTACATACCATTTGGGGGAAATAATTAACCTGCCTCAGGTCCCAGAGCTGGAAACAAGCATCTCAATCCAGCCCAAGTGTCGTTATGGCCTTGGGGTGAAGCTGCCTGCCAGGTACCACACTCTCTGGACTAGAATTCAACCTCTTGCATATCAACTTTGCCACACTGAGCTGAGTTACTTGGCCTCTCTGTCTACAGGTTCCACAACCACAAAATGTGGGTAATACTTGTGATACTTCCCTCAGTAGTAAGTGCTCAGTAATCTTGTCAATCCAGTCTGGCCCAAGTTCATGTCCTTATCAGTGACTCTGGTTGCTTCTGTTCTCTTCTAAGCCCACATGAATCAGTATGGCCTGAGCTCGGAGGCCAAGAGCTTGCTGTCCCCTTCTCAGGACTTTCTTTGGGGTCAAAGAGCTCACTTGGTACTTGCATCGAGTTCAGTGAGTGTCCCTGGCTCTTTGAAATTGGATTAGAAATGGATTGTCCCAGGCCTGGAGTTGCTGTGCAGAAGGGCTGCCTTGTCCTTAACCTGTCACCCAGCACGGCCCTTGTCTCCCCTAACCGATAGCAGTGTAATAAGAAATGGTTTCTGCTGGTCAATATTAACATTAAAAAGCCACCCAGAAAAATCATTTACTGGAGCAGATAGCTTCCTCAAATCCCCAAGTCTGTTTCCAAAGGCTGTCCCTCTCTCCTGGCCTGATCGTATTCTGCAGACTTAAGTCAAGACTTCCCACCTTTTCTGCCTCTTAAAATAGACATGGAGGACCACATACCATCTCCAGATAAAGGTATAATATCAAGAATCATATACAACATGCTACAGTTATTTTTTAAAATTTAGAAACTTTTTAGACTTGCAATTTTAGTGAGAAAGTTTTTATTTTTATTTTATTTTTTATTTTTTCATTTTTTTGGAACCAGGGATTAAACTCAGGGACACTCGGCCACTGAGCCACATCCCCAGCCCTATTTTGTATTTTATTTAGAGACAGGGTTTCACTGAGTTGCTTAGGGCCTCGCTAAGTTGCTGAGGCTGGCTTTGAACTCGCGATCCTCCTGACTCAGCCTCCCGAGTTGCTTGGATTACAGGTGTGCGCCACCATGTCTGGCTTTATTTTTGATAACAGCTTTATTGAGATAGAATTCATAGGCCCTACCATTCACTATACTGTGCAAGGGTTTATTTTTGAATTTACAAAATTACCCTCAAATTGGTTGTGGTAATGACTACAAAACTCTGAAAGGTGCTCTTCAGCTATGATAATCCTATTGCTTATAAAACCTTAAGCAATCATCATTCTATTTTAATTAATCTTGCCTATTCCAGATGTTGCATATAGAAGGAAAGTGCATTTTTGAAAGGAAATTCGTTGTGGCTTTTACACAGTATTAAGCATAGAATCTTGAATCTAATTTCTGGTAATTTTATATCTAGTCCTTTTTGCAATGTGTAAGAAATTATTATCCTTTTAGTAAATTGTTTCTTGTCAAGCTTGTTGGTGGAACTGGAGTCAGGGAGAGGGGCTCAGGCTTCATCCCTTTGTGGAAACTCCCCAAGGATAGGGACTACTATTGGCTGTCACATTGATTTTCCTCCTGTGTGACCCAGGTCCAACTGTGTGGCTCCTTCATGGAAGTGGATGATAGACATCCACATGCTGTGGGATTATCACACCTTGGAATTAGACCAGATTCAGTGAAAAGAGCTGATGAGGTCATGAGATTGCTAGGAAATCCAGGTCAAGCCATGTCCCCTCGAGCTGAGCCTAACACATCCTGTCTCTACATCCTGTTTGTGACAGGGCTGTGGGGTGGGGAGGGGATGCCAGTGTTTTCCCATGGGGAAATGAGCTTGCGTGCCCCAGACCTTGGTCTTGCGTCTATGTAGGGGACATGGAAGTCATGTGGAGGCATGCCTTCAGAGAAGTCAAGAAGTCACTCCTCCCCAGGTGAGGAGGACAGGACCTCAGTGTGTACTTGCTGTCCTGCTCCCAGGAAAGGGAGGTGGACTTGTATAGCCTGTTAGAAGAGAGAACCAGGGACAACTGGGGCCACCATACTTTGGTTCTTTGTACTCGCCAGAGTAACTGTAGACACAATAGCAAAGTTAGATTTTAGAAAACAAGCGGGTGGACCAAAAGTCAGGTATTACTGTATATATTATGTATTCTTTTGCTTTAATCAAGTTTCTGATAGCCATGTGTAGTGGCCAAGGGCAAAAGGAAAAGATTATCGACTGAGCACCCAAGCTTTGGGCATCCTGCCTGTCAGGGCTCTCATCTAGGTTGTATCACCCCCTCCCCTGGGTTCCAGTGCTCTCATTTCCACAGTATTGATCTGAGTTGGGGTCTCCAGGGTCCCTCTAGCTTCCATTTTTCTGACCCAGGCAAAGCATACCTCACACCCACTGCTTTGCTTGGGCTCCAGGTACAGGCCCTGGGGCTGGACAGACCTGAGTCTGAGTTTAAACTCTGCTGATTGTGTGATTAGGACAATGTATGTGAGTTCTCTAAGCCTTAGTCCCTAATCCATCAAGCCCAATGACAGCTCTTCCCAAGGGTGTGAAACACCCCACACAGCCTGGCGCACATCCCACCTGTCCCCTGCCCACGCCTCCCTGAGATGCCAAGCGGTGTGTCTTAAGGTCTGTCCTCAGTCTCATGGGTGGGAGAGTACACAGAGCTCGTCTGTGGCTACGGTCACTGAAAATGTCCTTTTCCCACTTGACCTTAGTTTCCATGTCATAAAACATTGGGAGGGTGGGTTGTAAACAGACAGACCTTTTCACAATGCCCATGGAGTCAGTGTGCTGAAGTATTTGTACACACATATTTATGTGCACACGTGTGCTTCATCACGTGGCATATTTGAGGGGCTCAACATTCCAAAATGTGGGGCCGGGGGTGGGAGCAGCTGTGCCAGTGTCTGCCACCTCAGCTGTTCCCAACAGCAAACCCTGTTGCCCTTCACACTGTCTGGTGAGGGAGCCTCCAGCTGGCCCAGCCTCAGCTGGAGGCCACGTGCTGGGCTGCACCCTGTGCTGAGATCAGGCTGTGCACGCTCTTGCTGCCATTGCTGGGGACAGGCACTGCCACCAGGAAATTTTAATACACGGAAGTGGCCGCTGTTTATTCTCTCTTCTGCATAAAAAGTGAACAGATACCAGGCCAGAGATGTGAGATGGGAAGGTAAATAAATAACATTTCAATAGAAGCACAAATAAGACTTGCCTCGAATGTTCTGAGTGCTCTCTGCCTATCTTTTTAATCCTCCTGACAAGTCTATAATGTGGATGATGTTTCACAGTTAAGGAAACCAAGGTTCAGAAAGGTTAAATGACTTACCAAGATCACAAAGCCTGGGTGAGGCAGAGCCGGATTTCATATCCTGGTCTGTTTATCTGCAGGGGACAGGCCTCTTATCAGACACCCCATCACAATTCCAGTAGGAGTGAAGCCCTGCAGAGAGAGGAGGCTTAATTTAATAAGCATTTATCAAGTTTCAGCTGTGTGGACAAATGTGCGAGACCCTGGAAAGATGAGGCTGGGAAGGATAGCTGTCCCCTTACAATCTGCAGAGACATGAAAAGTGGTTACAGTGCAGTGTGAAAACCTTCAGGACAGGTAATGATGAAAGTGGGCAGGTGAACTCAGGAATAGGTGTGGGGTTGAGGACCACGTGGTTTCAGCGTCAGTTTTATTGGAGGTGCAGAACCTAAGACAGAGTAAGGGTTTTATTAGAGAGTTTTTGACCTTGTGGCTTTGTGGGGGTTGGTCCACACTCCAGGTGAGTGTTTCCTGCTGCTTCTGATGATGCAGCCTGGGCATCAGTCAGGGGAAAACCCTGCATGCAACCCCAGAGGAGCCAGGCCGAACTGCCTGAAGCCCATGCCATCTCTCAGCACCCGCAAATAAGCCTCCAACCTCATGGTTTCTGGGTACCTGCAGGAATTGCTGGTGCCCCTCAATGGGTCTAGGATTCGGAGAACCTGAGGAGGACACGCAGCAGGAATGTGAGTGCTGCAGATCATGTGTCCACACGGGCCTTGAAGCATGGAGAGAAATGGCTGCTTCTCTTTCTGGCTACTTCTGCTTTCCACATCTAACAGAAAATGTCTCCCTGTGGCCCATGCCAACCTGGAACCATTCAGGGAAGAGAATTCTGGGAAGCCTAATCCAGCTGAGCTACATTGTCAGACTCCATGCCCACCACAGGTTCCCAAGGAGTGAGCACCTGGGACAACTGGGGCAGGGGGGTTGCTTAGCAGAGCAGAGGGCAGGTGACTTCCAGGTGGAAGGGAGGTGTGCACAGCTGCTGGAGTGCAGCTGCTTGGGGGAAGGGTGTGGGGCCCAAGCCTGGCTCATGGGAGATGCAGACCAGTCCAGGTGTTGCCCACTGAGGCTCCTTCTGCCTTACAAGCGTGTGTCAGTGTGAAGAGCTGGATTGATGGCCTCCAGGAGGCAGGAAGCCCATGATGGGAAAGATCCTGGAGGTCTAAAACTTGTCAGGCCTTTCTTCATTCCTCCACTCTCCAAATTCTTTCATCCACTGGCTAATTCCATCCTCAGGTCTTTGTTGAGTGTCTCCTGCATGGCGGAAATCACAGGGGTAAAGCTGAACGTGGCCCACAGCCTCTCGTGTAGAAGTCTGTCTGAACAACCTTACAGTTGGGATAATGGGGTGTGACTGCTTGTCCCCTTGTGTCCCTGTGTTCTTGTCTGTGAGTTTCACCTGCACTATTGCTTATTTTGCATTAGAGGTACTGGAGTCAGAGGATATGAGGAGAGAAGGGAGAAGCGAGGACAAGGTTTGTGCTCCCCTGTCCACTGGGTTAAGCTGGTGCTTCAAGTATGTCTGCACATTAGAACTGACCAGTGGGTTCTAGCAAAGACAGAGCCCTGGCCCACCAGATCTAATGGACTGGATTCTCCAGCTGTGGAAGCCTGGAGATGTTAAAAACTTTTCCTGGAGATTCTTGGGAAGCTCGCTGAGTTTTTTTGAGTCACTACAGAAACCAGAGTCTTTTCAGTCAGATCCAAGCTCTCTGCTTCTCAAGCACAGGTAGAATTTGGGGGCCTCTTGACTGATGCCAATAGGGGTCATTTTATCATCCTGGGGACCCTGACAGAGCTCACTGGTGTCTGAATCAACTCCAGCAAGTGCCAACCTGCTTGTGCTGGCATTCTAGCTTTTGACTAAGCCACAGAGTCAGAAGGGAAGGGGGATATAAAGCTGTCCAAGGAGGAAGAGATCAACCTGCAGAATTCTAACAGGGAAGGAGGATGGTGCCAGCTGCTGAGTGAGTCCAGATGTGGAGGGTGCATGAGTGTGACAGAGAAGATGTTAGAGAGTTTAACAACAAGAAGGCAGGAAAGCTTGAGTTTCCCTGTGCATAATGTTTATAATGTATTAAACACTGATCAGCTATGGGTGCAAAAGGGAATTAAGGGCAGAGAAAAAAATTCAAGTGGTTATGGCAGTGGTTGCATTGAAAGGACCCAGATTCAGGCCACCGCATTGTTCCTGCTGCCTGATAGAGAAGTAGGGCAGCAGGCTGCTCCCACAGTGGTGTCCTGGAGGGCGGATTGGTCACTGTGCCTCCAGCAAGGAAGTGCCCTCCATACCAAAGCACCTCCAGCTCTGGCCTAGGGAGGCGGCTGCAGGACTCCCCTGCTGTCCCTGAGAGCAGCTGATAGAAAAAAGACTCGGCAGCCCCCATGGCCCTCCCTGGGGTCCTGTGTGCCCAGACTGCACAAGTGGCCAGTGTGGCCAGCAGGCCTGGCGAGGGTGAATGAGAGCCGCTGTTTGTTTCCACTGAGAAAGTTCTGACCAGCTTCCGGAGCCATCGCCATGGAGACGTATGGAGGAGATAGAAAGAAGCCTCTTTTCCTCCCCTCTCTTCTCACCGTGCCTGGGCAGGGCCAGCCCCTGCAGGCTCGCTTTCCCTGTAGGGTCATATAAATTTAGTGAGAATGCCAGGAGCCAGCTTCCTCCCCTAGCCCAGCCTCTGCTGGGACCCCTGACCCCATGTTCTCCTGTACCAGTGTGGGGCGTCCATGTGCCAGCCTCACACACAGTGATAGCCAAGTGGCCTTCCAGAGGGGCATGCGGAGCATCCCTGTCCTCTATCCTGCCTCAGTCCTGAGCAATGGCCTTTGCAGGAAAGCCTGTTTTTGATCACATATTTATCACACATATGCAAAACATTTCAAAGTGGAAATAGAGGGAAGAAATAAATTTGTTCCAGATACATAATAGTAGCAGCCATTAAAAATGTAAGCAATTTTTTTTTTTTTTTTGCAGTGCTGGGAATAGAACCCAGAGCCTTGCATATGCTAGGCAAGTGCTCTACCACTGAGCTACATCCCCAGCCCAAAGGTGTTTTTCAAAAGTACACTGGATAAGCTCATATGAAGTTACTTTTTTTTTCATTTTGTAAAAACTAGCTTGTGTGATGAAAAGACTATGCTATGCCACGTCTTAATTTATTTTGCTTTTGATAAAAATTTAGTGATTCTTAAGGTATAAAAACCAAGGGAAATGTCATTGTCTAACCCATTATTTTGTACAATTAATATGCATTAATCATTATAATAAAAATAAAAACAATTAAGAGTAAGAAAAGAAGATGTGAAGACCTAAATCTACAATTTATATAGAAGGAATAAATGAAAGCATTGGTGATTACTGGTTTCACCAAAACCGGAATGAATGGAAGAAATTCAGAGTCCTTTCCATGTTTTTATACTTTAATTCCTATTCTTGTTGAGGAATGATCAAAAGTTCGTGTTACTTGGGGCTGCACACTTGGATGGCCAAGCTGCAAACCCCAATTGAACTTTCACACTAGTAATTAGAGAAAATGTGCAGTGGTTTAGCTTCGGGCTCACAATTTTCCCTGTCTGGTGAGGCCCTTGTCTTCAAAGAGCCCAGATTTTAGAGGGAAAAACATTAGGTTAGGTGTCTGAAGAGCTGAGTTGAAACTCCAGCTCTGTGACTTCCAACCATGATAGCCCCAGAGTATCATGTTTCTCCCACTCTGGGGGAGATCCATTCCAAGATGTTCTGTGGATGCCTGAAACTACCGAGTACTCCACCCTATGTGTACTATGATTTTTCTTATACATAAATACTGTGATAAAGTTTAATTTATAAATTAGACACAGGAAGAAGAGATTAACCACAATAACTGTTAATAAATATACCAGTCATAGCAGTATACTGTAATGTAAGGTTGTTTTTGTGGTGTTGGGGGTTGAACCCAGGCCAAGAGCATACTAGGCAAGCATTTGATCACTGAGCTACATTTTCAGCCTGAATTGTTTATTTCTAGATTTTTCCATTTAATATTTTTGAACTACAGTTGACCATGGGTAACTGAAACTGTGAAAAGCAAAACAACAGATAAAGGGAAGACTACTATGCCAATTTTTGACTCCAGACAAGTCACTTAGAGCCTCCATCTCTGCATCACTATAATGGAGCTGGTTCTTTTCAAGGTCTTTTGCATGGAACTGATGCTCGACTTCAGCATTTAGACAACTGGGAGCATGTTCTCAAAAGCAAGGAGACCAGAGGCAGGGATCCCAAGGCTGGTGCCACTGGCCAAGGAATCATCCCCTCTCCTACTCCACCACCTTTAGCATGTGACTTTCCTCAGGATAAGATGATGACTGCTTGGGTATCACGCCCATGTTTCAGGTAGAATGAAGGGGAGGAGCAAAGGACGAAGGATGTGCACGCTGAGTCTGACCTTTTCATCAGGGAAGCACTAGCTTTCTTAGAAACACCCCACTAGAAAGTTCTAGTACTTCTCTACCAGAACCTGACACCTGGCCTCTCCTATCTGGAAGGGAGTCTGGGGAAGTGTTTTAACAGGGCACACTGCCACCCCAAGTGAAATCAGGGTGCTGTATGTCAGACAGGAGGATGCATATTGAGATGGGAGGTGGCTGGCTCTGGGGTTCTAGCCTTGCAGCACATCATTGAAGTCTACCTGATCAATGTAAACTCCTGGAAGGTGTGGCCATGTGGTTCGTGGTTCCCACTGCATAGAAGTTCATACCTCTACCAAGCAAATTGTAAGTTATCATTGCTTGTTCTTAAAAACGGCCTTACTTAAGATGCGATGTCTCTCTAATATGTCATGGGGGTGTTCTGAAGATTAATTTAAAGTTGAGGGAGTTGGGAAGGTGTTATACCTTCTCAGTGCAGGGACACACTGTTACCATCAGTAGTGTGGCATCTACTGCAATTTTATATCCACTTCTGGTTCAGTTAAGACCCACAAGGCCACACATGGAATGTATGGCCCACACGGACAAGAGAAGATCCCCGAGAGGTCTTTGGGAACTGCAAAGGATGACTGCCTGCCTCTCCCAGTTTGCTTCTCCTACCAGGAGCCACATCCACGGGAACATTCCACTCTGCCTTCTTATACTTATGCAGTCCTGGCTTCAGTGAGTCTGTGGCCCAGAAACAACCAGGCCACGGCCTCCACTGTGGGGGGATGGTACTTGGCTGCTTCTCAGACATCAAACTTCAATTTCTGCCAGTAACCTACATCATTAAGTTTCAGGACAAGCCATCAACTGGTGAATGGAAGGACACAGCCCTCTTTCAGAGCACCTTTGTGAGGGATTTTCAGATTCAGCAGGATTGGAGCCCTGTTTTGGCTCAGAGGGCTTGTTGGCCACCCGTGAGGAGCCAAAGAACCAACCCCAGCATGCTGAGAAGCCTAAGGGCATTTTGAAAAGGAGTTGAAAAGCTTGACTCCTAGGTAGAGCCAGTTGAAAGAAAAGGCCAGAAATAAGAACATATCTTGTTTTATTTATTTTTAGTGCCTAGCACGTGCAAGGATATTCTGAGTTCAGTGCAAGTCAGAACTCACAGAAACCTCTGGAAAATCCGTATCATAGGTAACATTGTTCTATTTTGCATAGCAGGAAACTGGAGTCCAGTGGGACTAAGTAACTTGCTCACAGTTACGAATCAGTAAGGGTTAGGGCCGGGTTTTGACCACTGGCATTTGGACTGCAGAACCCACATTGTGAGTTCTGCAGTGCCACTTCCTGAGGGGCAGGCCTGATGCTAGCATCTGAGACATTATTCACATGTAGGTACCACTCTGCTGCCATGATCCCTACCAAGTACAAACTAAAAGGAGCCTGGGTTTGTAGAGGCAAGACCCTCTTTAGGTTCCTAGCCCTTCCATATGTCACTGCAATTAGCAGGGGTGAGGAGGAGAGCAAAAATGATTGTCATTAGCCCCATCCATATGCTTCAGAATTGGCAGTACCTTTCTCTTTATTGTATTTTATTTTTTTGAGCAAGATGCCCTTTTGACATACCTTATATGTAAGGAGTAAGCTGACCCAATGTGGTTTTAATGGTGATTTTAAACCAAAGGTATTAAATGGGGATAGGGTGAAAAAAGTTCAAAATGCCAATACTCATGACAATTTCAAACTTTTTCAGTGTCTTTTTAGCATTCTTCAAATGCAAAAATTTGAACTATGTGATAAAAGTCATTTACAAACTAGAATTAAGATTGGGTAATATTTTTGTTTTGAGATAATATGTACATTTCCAAAATCTGCCATTTCTTTTGGAGAGTTAATGTTACATAATTAATGGACCCAAGCCATTTCCTAGACAAGTGTCTGAATTGAAAAACTACCCACATCAACAATAAAGTTAGCATATACTTTGCTAAACTAAATATACTGTGCTATATTAAACTAAATACTGCTTGAGGAAGACAGTAGGATAGAAGCAAATGGAAATAATAATATGCTGAAAATAGATTGGATAAAGAGCTTTTGACATCTTGTTCAGTCATTGTGTGTATGTTTTTGTATGTTTTGTTTTTGTTGTTTGTTTTATAATGTTTTGTAAAGCATAAATTGTTGTTAAAACTTTGAGGAAGGGAAATCACTATAGCCATCCTAATTATTTGAGAGAAGTTAATGCTAAAATTCTAAAGGTGACACCTCCATGGTTTGGAAGTGGTTAGAGTGGAGCATAGGAGATGCATGGTGAGAATGCTTGGAGGAATGAGGGAGTCTGTGAGGAGGCTAAGAATGGAGGTGGTGTTTACTGAGTACTGAGCACTGTTGGATTCCTTAGACTCACAGTCCAGGAAGCAGGTCCGGTTTTGTCTTCTCTCCTTCCAACCCAGAGCCCCAAGGCTTGATGTAGCAGTACTGGCCTTTCCCCCCCAGGTCTGCTTGACTTCAGGGTGCATGGGCTCATGGCCTGGACTCTGCAGGGCTATGGCCTTGGGTTTGGTACTGCAGACACCTGCCTTGATCTTGTATGAAGGTGACCTTGTAAGAAAGCACAGACTGGGACTAGAGCGTGAAATGAAAGAAAAAGCCTGGATATCCTGGGAGTGCTTTGACCGGGTTGACAAAATGTCACCAGTGTTTCATTGATACTAAATATTCATGGACTCCTCACAATATGCCAGATTTGGCACTAGAATTACTTTCATTCTTAGCCAGTGAATTTGCAAACTGAGTTACGTCACGGACATGAAATCCAACTTCTATTGGTCATGCAAGGCTAGATTTGGGGTAAAGCAAGAGAGGCGCCTAGGGCACAGAATTGAAAGAGGCACTTGTTCTTGTAACCACCGAACCCTGAGAATGTCACCTCCTTGTGGCCTGGGACCTCATATCTCTCTCATCTTACCTGAGTCCTAACCCTGCAGCTGAGGAAAGGGTGACCTTTGAATTTTTATGGCAAATGGTAGAAAAGCATTAACAGAATTTCATTTCATATTTATTTCTATTAAATAGAAGAGATAAGATCATATGATGAAGATATCTTTAATCCTCTGGGGATAATATCAAATTAAGGAATTATCTTATTTAAAATAGTTTGTCACTAAATAAGCAAAATCTGAACATGCATAATCACACTTACATAGAACACAAAAATGAAAATATTAACTTCTTATAGTTCCCTCGACCTTTCTACCTTCTTGCACCTCCTCTTCCCATGCACAATCCGACAGCACAGAGAATGTCCTGGCTTTGGGGCTGCCTCGGTAGGTGGTTTGGTACAGGAAGAGCCAGGCATAGCAAGAGCCCTGATTCAGAATTCAGCAGGAAATAAACTAATGGAGAAGATTATTTCCTGTGACTCAAGATTATGGAATCATAAAAATCCCTTTACGTTTAGGTTTTCCTAACATTTAACATATGTTCCTTGCTTAGAAATTAGCTTATAAGTGCTTTTCTTATTTATTTACTTTTTGGTTTGGTTATAGTGAAGTTTCTGAACAACCTATCAAAGCCCATATGTGAAGTCTATTTTTTAATTTCTTTATGCATGGCCATTCATTACACTCTCTGGCTCCATGTGGGAAAATAAGATAGAGTTGTCTGTCTTTGCCTGGATGCACCTTAGAGTATTTGTGTAGACATGAGAAGAAAAATAAGCGGGAGCCGTGTTTCTCTCTTTTTGTTTTGTTTCTGTTTTTGTTTTGGCCTCCTTTCCTTCCACAGGCAGACCAGAGGATCCAGCAAACCAACCAGCTCCTGCAATGTATTGTTGAAGTGCTTAGTTGTAATAAATCCCCAGACATGTTCAGATTTGGTGTTGGAAATGTTTTATCTTCATGAGTTCTGAGCATCCGTCTAGTAATTGACACAAGAGCAGGCCCGTATGTACTGGGTGCCCTTTGAGCCCATCCCTGAAGTCAGAAAAGGGGCGCATATGAGGGTGTGCAATGCGAGATCTGTTGTGTGAGTGAGAAGGAGCGTGGCAAGGAAGAGAGAGAGGGCCATTGTGCCCCCGCCCAGCTCTGTGACCCCAGATAGGCCACCACTCAGTGATAAGCCTGTTCTGTCATTGGAGGATTCATAAGAGCATTGAGTTTGGAGATGACATTGCATGCAAGTGTAAAGAATTTCATTGACCTGTGATTGCTCCTCCTGTGGTTTTATGAGGATCTCTAAAAGCAACAGAATCGGTAGAAAAGAAAACAGCAGCCTGAATGTAGCCTGCATGGTGAGTTTAGGACTTTTGAAAAATCAAGTTGAATATTATTCCTACCAGGAAAGGGGAAAGCACACTCCCTCCCTGGTTTTCTTTTTCCTGTGGACCACTCCTCCCAGATCTTGTTGCCTGGCCTCACCTTCTCTTTCAGACCCCTAAAAGCTGGGCTGCCCCAGGGCTCAGTTTCCATGTGCTTCTCTTCAGTTGACTTCATCACTTGAAATATGGACTGGCTTCCAGATTCTTACTGCCAACTCTAGGCTCCCGCAGTCCACCCTTCCTTTCCTATCTCCATAGGGAGGTTTACTAAGCACTCTAACGTCACGTGTCCAGAGCAGACCTCTCAGTCTCCTTACCTGCCACTTCCCGCCTGCCTTCCCCAGGTCACACCATCTCCTGGGTCTCTGCTCAACAGCACCTGTTCAGAGAGGCCTTCTTTGTCCATTCTACCCAGTTCTCCCCACTCCTTGACTCTGCAGTCCTCCTCCTGTCTCCCTCTCGTCCAGCTCCAGGGCACCTTTCTTACCTGTCTTGCTTACTACTATATTCTCAGTGCCTCAGAGGATGCCCAAGTCACACTGAGAGGTGATTTAGTATTTATTGGATAAAGTAATGAAAATGACTGAACAAAGCAATTTGACAAAGAAATTGTTAAAGATTGAAGTAATGTATTAATCTACTCTTCATCACTGTGTCTAAAATACCTGACGAGAACAATTTAGAGAAGAAAATATTTTATTCTGGGCTCACTGTCTCATGGTCAGCAGACTCCATTGCTGTGGTCCGGATATGAGGTAGAACATCATGGCAGAAAGGTGTGGTGGAGGAAAGTTGCTTCACTCATGGTGGCCAGGAAGCAGAGAGAGAGAGAGGAGTCAGGACAAGATATATAATCCCCAAGGGCACACCCCCATGACCTATTTCCTCCAGCCATACCCCACCTACCTACAGTTACCACCCAGTAATCCAGTCAAATTATTAATCCAGCAAATGGATTAATCCACTGATGACATTACAGCTCTCATAATCTAATCATTTCACCCCTGAACATTCCTGCATTGTCACATGAGCTTTGTGCCTCAATGCCTCAATCCAAACCATAACAGACAGGATGAAAGACCTTAGTCAAATTCTGAGGAAGCACCCTTCAGTTGATTTTTTTAAGTCTAATTAACAATTCCTTAATTATTTTTTCTTAAGTGAATTTTGCCTTCAGAAACAGCTCAAGTAATTGAGAGATCTTGAGGAAAAATGTTCACACTTCAGCAGTTTGGGGTTCTGATAGTAGTTATTGGTGAAAAGGGATTTGCTAAGGCTCAGTTCTGAGACTTTAAATGCAATACTTAATGATTGTCAAATACTTAAGTAGGTTTTCAGCGTGCAACAGAATGTTAATTATTGTTTCCTGGTTATAGAAACCCTACTGATGTTCGCATCCCTTTTACTCCATTAACAGGGAAAGTGATGGATCCAAAGGGCCCACAAACTGGCCTCCAGCGCCTGCCATTGTTAGGCCCAGTATCTGACTGGAAGAAAGATGTACGGCCAGGAGGGCTCTTTGGAGCTGACTTCTGAGCATTAATTTCTTCCACCAGGGAATCAGTAAATGACTTCTTCCACCTGACAACATCCAAGTTTGAAATGTGGTTACATCATTGATTTTGGCTCCTGTTGGATGAATTTTATAATCAATGTCAAGGAGAAAGGAGATAGCACTTTGGATCTTTCTCTGCCAGCTTCTGTTTGCAGTTAGAATTCCCTGTGTTAATGAAAGCTGGTAGAATGAGACAGACATCATTACCCTATGTACATGTATGATTACATGAATGATATGAATGTACATCATGCACAACCATAGAAATGAAGTCATACCCCCTTTGTGTACAATGAATCAAAATGAAGTCTGTAAAAAATTTTTAAAAAAATTCATACAGTGTCATTTTCCTCCTTTGCAAATGGATGATTTGAGGAGCCTCACACTTACGAAACATTAGCTTGTTATTCTTTGACTAGTGTGTAGGTTGTGGAAGTTGTGAAATTTTAAAAACAAAATTCCAGTAACTACTGCAAGACTAATAGAGACACTCCAGTGCCATCTGCTGGTCTTCTTGGGAAACGCAAGCAATGTGGACAAGACCAAACCTGAAGATAAAAATTATTCAAAATGCATGGTAATTTGAAGAAGTAAATAAAAATGATAAAACATTGTAAATCAGCATTCTAGAGAGAAAAATACTATTATAGTTTGTTATAGCTGTGTAGTAGTGAGCTTTTTGCAGTATAAGTTTTAACATTTTTATGGTATCTGTCAGAAAGAGTGAAAAATGGGTTGGAAAAATAGAGATGAGCCTTTGAATTTTTTAAGCATAGAATTGAGATTATTTTAAAAACATTTCATCCAGAGAAAGAGAGGAACAAAATAGGGCTGCATTACGTTTCCTTGACACAATCCCTGGTGACTGCCAAGTAACCATGGGACCGTGGGTCACGTCCTCGGGGTTTTGTTTTGTTTCTCTTCAATTTCTTTCTTTCTTTCTTTCTTTCCTTTTCTTCTTGGTGCTGGGATCAAACCCAGGGCCTCATGCATGCCAGACAAGCGTTCAACCACTGAGCCACATCCCCAGCCTTCCGTAGGTTAGTTCCTTAAGTTCTGGAGACCATAGTTTCCTGTCAAATTGGGATTTACATTAAGTGACTGGGAAAGTTTCTGACAACTTGATAAGATTTATTATTCTAAATCAGTGAAGGACTTAAAGAAAATAATGTTTCTGTAGGCCATTTTCCCATGAAAATGTTTCTATCAAAAAAGTAGAAGTCTGTAGTGCTTATTTCTAATATATTACACAGTTAGCTAGGTCTATCCAGACCTGGGGAATTTGATATATTTGGTCTTGAGCAATTAGGTCAGTGCTTTCCTAGTCCTAAGAATAAGCATAAATATAGATGTGCAGCATCCTTTGCTTTAAGTGGTCATTTAACTTACTGATAGAGTATGGCCCATTGGAGAGGTGGGTGGACAGATAGATGTCACTATGACTGAATTCAAAAAGAGTAAGGTGTTTAGTTTTTAAATGTAAGAACCCAAACAGTTTCATTGAATGATTTCTTTCCTTAGTTCCCAACCAACTAACCAACTTCTTGCCCTTTGTGCTGCCCTTTGTGCCTCTGAGCATGCATCTTCCTCCTCCTCATCTTCTTTCTCCTCCTCCTCCTCCTCCTCCTCTTCCTTTCCTCCTTCCCCCTCCTTGTCCCCCCTCCCACTTCCCCTTCCTCTCTTCCTTCATGTGCATCTTTGTTCATGTCCCCTACCCCCAGCTCATGAGTCCATTTCTTCATATGCACCCATGAACCTTACTTGTGATATCATTTAATCCATTTTGGCTGAATGATTTAAAATTTGAAATGGCATCTTAAAAGGATGTGTATGTTTAAGGCATTTTCATTTTTGCAAGGATAGAAGGAATGAGAGGGGACTCTAAGAGCGACATTTTGGCCCAATTGATTACACAGTAAGTTTTTGTTGACAAAGTAAGTTTCATTTGCTGTGTTGGCAGCGAGGTAGTAAGGGGCGAGAGCTAGGATTCAGACCTACTCTTGTCCTCTGCAAGTGCTTCTCTTCTTAGCTCCTCCCCTCATCAAGTTCACAGTAGATATCTTCAGATTTTTGTGCTGGTCAAGAACATTTCTGTCCTCGCAGACTTAGAGCAGGGTGACATTTGCAGACTCAGGCCCCCAGCCATCAGCCAGCATCGTGAACTGCATTGGAAATGGTGGAGCATTTCAGGTGGCCCTGAACAAGAAAAGCCCCTCTCCTCTTCTCTGGTCACCTTATACTCCTTCCATCTGCAAGGCAGGTTCCAAGTCCCTGAGAGGTGAATTTCCTGTTCTGCTTCTCTTCCTCTGATTTCCCCAGTATAACAGGTTTCCAGACCTATGTTCCCAAACACTTGGATCCTAGCTACACTGTTTCATAGAACCTCTTCACCTTCCTTTCTGGCAGTGAACTAGCAGTGCAGATTCAGGTGTGAGTGCCTTGGGTGCTCAACTTCTGCTCAATCACAGGTTCTTTATTTCAAGATTTCCTTCTCATCAAGCCCATGGACTCTGAACTTGCCCTTGGGGCTTTGGACTCACTAAATGAAAGATTTTGCTCCAGTCTCTGCTCTTACCTTTTTGAGACAACCAATCTTACCTTTCTCTGCTTTCCTACCTTCCTGCTTGAATTGTTATTTAAGTATTTTCTAGAGAAATGCTGACCCAACTGGTGTGAGGCTGCGTGTACTTTCTAGGTCATTTGGGTTCACCCACATCAGCTGTCACAGACTGGCAGTCAGGCTGTAGGATGGTGCATGGGGCCAGATCTGGTGCCCAGCCATGTGTTGCTTAATTGGACCCATTTCTAGAAACATTGAATTATTTGCTATCACTTAAAAATGTGGCACTCTCATCTAAAAATGCAGGTTTCTGGCTTGTCTTTGAACTTGGAAGATCTGGCAAGATGGATACTGCGGTTGCCAATTGGCAGCCACCAACTGGAGGAGCTCTGCACTGGCTGCCTCCTCCGTCTGGCATCGATCTCCCGTTGATGACATCCTTACCCTCCTCCCACCCCACCCTGTAGCTTTCCTTCAGCTTGGCTCACCTGCTGGACCAGGCGGCCTATATGGTGCCGAGTTGATAGTTTCATGATTATGTGCTTTTGGTTTTCCATGTACCACGAGACATCCCAGTGGCAGTGATGGACTTGTAGTTAATAGTTCACCATCATGGAAGATACTTCAGTGATGCTCTAATGGAGTCTGTCCTCTTCATTTACTCTAGGTCTTTGATAAATGTTGGCAAATGGTGCCTGAGTCTATTCCTAGGAAATCAGCAGATGGGTGGGAAAGACTGGTGGTAAAGATGGTATAAGAATGTTGTTTGAGTCAGCTTTTTCACTGCTGTGATCAAAAGACCTGATGAGAACAATTAGAGAAGGAATGTTTATTTGGGGGTTCACACTGACAGAGGTTTCAATCCATAGACAGCTGACTCCATTCTTCAGGGCTCAAGGTGAAGCAAAACACCATGGTGGGATAGTGTGGCAGAGGAAGGCAGCTGGGGACATGGCCACCGAGAAGCAGAAAGAGAGGGAGAGAGAGAGAGAGAGAGAGACAGTCAGACAGACAGACAGACAGACTCCATTTGCCATATACAAAATACATGCCCATAGGCAGACCCCCAAGACCACCTCCTCCAGCCACACTCTACCTGCCTTCGGTTACTACCCAGTTAATCCATATCAGGGGATCCATTCACTGATTGAGATAAGGCTCTCAGAGCCCAGTCATTTCACCTCTAAACCTTCTTTCATTGTCTCACATGTGAGCTTTTGGGGGACACTTCATATTTAAACCAAAGCAAATGTTCCTGGCTCTGTTAGGTGGTATGGGTATGGGTCAAACTAGCTTGGACAGTCTTTAGTTCACTCCTAAAAACAGTGCTCCCTGGTAATCTGATTTGTCTTTCTTTTTTAGGCACCCCCTTCATAAATCAAACTCAGAAGACGGCTCCGTAGGTCAGTACCACTTTTCTTGGTTTAACTATTTAATTATTTTCTTTTCATATTTTATAGAAAATGAAGACATGAAACTACAGAAACCAGAAAGAATCCTTCTATCCAGAAATAAACACTGTTAAGATTTTGATACACAACTTCTGTGTGTGTGTGTGTGTGTGTGTGTGTGTGTGTTTTCCAGTGAGTAGGGTTTTTTTTAAAAAACAAGTAGGATTATATTCTAATACTGCTTTATAATTTTGAAAAATTGAAAGTTATGAGTATTTTCCCCTATGATTGAATATTCTTTACAGTAAAAGTTGTAAGTCTGCATTGTATTGGAAGTACGATAAATAACCATTCTTTTCTTTGCTGGACATTTAGGTTGTTTTTGTTTTATTCTTGGTCGCAGACAAATGGTACTGCTGTAAAATTCCTTGAACCTCTACCCTTGATAATATCTTTAGAGTAGATTCTTCAATTTAAAATTTTTGGACCCAGAAGTGTATATTTAGGACATTATATATTTTATATATTCTAGATTAGAAAGGCCACTCTTTATTTAGTCAGGGCACAAGGGTGGGTGGGTAGTAGTGACCTAAAAGTGCTCAGATCATGCTGCTGGCCTTGAGTCACAACTCTGTCAACTCAGTCTTGGGACATTCCCCCCACCCCAACCCCCAGGCCTTGGTTTTCTCCTTAATGAGAATGATAATATTATACATCTTATAAGTGAGTCTTAAATGAGATATGCTCATTAGATAGCGAAGTGCCTGGATAGCACACGTGATAAAATATATATTTTTTGGAGATGTATCTCTATTTCAGAAACTTGAGAATGGGAGAAGTGGGGAATAGAGCTAAAAGAAATGCATTATATTCTCAAGTTGCCTGAGAAAGGCTTGAATAAGTGACAGTCATTCTGCTTTAACCCTTCGTTGCTGCCACTTGCTTTAGTGTGGCACCCAAGGGCAGCAGAGGCCCTTAAACTTGCCTTTAAGACGTGAGTACAGAGGCCGTCTCAGGCTGGAAGGCTCTGGTTTCATTCCCATGGCTCTGGGGTTGTCAGAACTTAAATGAGGGCATCCTGTCTTGACAAATGACACCCTTTCCAGCCTGGGAGCACCATGACGGGCTTCCCACACGACTGTTCCAAGCAGCGCCTTGCTGGGACCCACCAGTCTAGACTGTGCAAACCCACCACTTTGTCCTTTTTCCAGTGGCCACGGAGCAACCAGACAGGCACCAAACAGTGACGAAGCTGCTGCTCCCGAGTGTGCCACATCAGCACGATGGCAGATATCACTGCTGCCACTGCCTTTTATTTTTAAAGAATATAGAACTGCTCTACCCATTCCTTTTATTCCCTTCCTCTTTTTTTTTTTTTTTTTTTTAATATAGCAAGGATTGAACTCAGGGGTACTTAACCACTGAATTTCATCCTCAGCCTGTTTTATTTTTTATTTTGAGACAGGGTCTCGCTAAGTTACTTAGGGCCTCATTAAGTTGCTGAGGCTGGTCTTGAACTTGAGATCCTCCTTCCTCAGCCTCCCAAGTTACTGGGATTATAGGTGTGCACCACGGTTCCCAGCTTCCCTTCACTTTTAAAAGGTGCTCCATAGAATTGATGATCAGGACCCTACCAAGTATTAAAAAACGTCTATCTGTGGCAAGGAATTTGTTTTTACTTATAAGCCATCCAAAATAGTCTGGGAAGGATGGGAAGTTAGAAGGAGACTGGCTGGGAGGTGTCACAGCAGGATTGCAATGTGTTTTTCTTGTCACTGTGCCCTGGCTAATCTGTAGGTAGGTTGCCAAGTGGCCTGAATGCCAAAGAGGTAGGAACCATGCCCCACCCATGCCATAGCTAGACCAGACAAACTACACACTGTAGAGAAACAGTGTGGGTCATTCTGTGACCTGCTGCCTCTGCCCCCAACCACTCTGAAGCCCCTGGAACCAGCTAGAGTGACCTGTAGGTCACAGGACTACCAACCATTCTTTTTTTTAAATCTGAAATAATAGAAATTAAACAAGTGTAGATGAACAACAGGAATAACAACAACATAAAGTCAACTTCTTAAAGTGTCCTATTTGTGGTATAGCGGAAATAATTGTGGCTAAGACCCAAGAACCACGGACAAGGCAGAATGAGGCAGACTAGTTAAACAAACATCAAAGCGGGTACAAGAATGCACAGTTTGCCTCCCTTTTGATGTTTCTTTATTTCTCATCTTAACCCTACTGCACCATTTCTTGCTACTAGGAAATTTGCATTTCTTTTAAACAACTTTATAGGCATTTCCAGTCATTCACAAGCTGAAAGAGAGAAACTTTTTTTTTGGAATCAGAGAATTCTTTCAAGCTTTTCAATGATAAGGAAGAGGCTACTTCTGCTATCAATGAATTTATTACTTGTGCCTTTTCTTCCATTTTTCTTGTTTTAAAGGAAAAGGAGATTGGAAGAAGAAGAATAAGTATTTCTGGCAGAACTTCCGAAAGAACCAAAAAGGAATAATGAGACAGACTTCAAAAGGTACTGTAATGCAGCTGGTGGACAGTAGGGCCTTTTAGCTCCCAAACTCAGCCTGTGTGCTAATCTAAATGGCTGTTGGAAGTTAGGATAACTCATTGCATGTGCCTGCACAAATGGTCAGCTTTTCTGACATTCCTATCATTAACTTTAAGATTTCATCTTGCTCTTTTTTTTTTTTTTTTTTTTTAAATTCAGAGAAAACAAAACAGGAGGAGTTAGTTAGCAGTCCGTTCTTTTACAAAGCTGGCCGCAAAGACCAAATTGTTAGTCTCAGTAATACCAACCTCAGAAACGTCTTTACTCTTAAACTTGCTGAGAGCTAACCTCGAAGAGTGGAGAAAGTCCTAGCATTTGTTAGTTTTGGACACTCCTGTCCATGCCCCCACTCGGAGACTTTGCATTCTTCTGAACTTTTGACGCTGTTCCGTGGCAGGGACAGTTATGGGGTTGTTGCCCCTGGAAACTCTCTAATGGTCTGACATCATGGGAATTTGCCCAGGCTGCTTTGTGAAGGCCGTTCTGCCCTACTCTGGGTTTTTCTTTTGTTATTGTTTAGATGGTAAGTAAATATGCCATCCCTTTGAGGCCTGGTCGCATAATTTATGTGTCCTACTTCGAGGAGTTCCTCTGAGACACCCCCAATATTTTCCTTGGGTACACACCCAGGATCATTTGTGATCCCAAATGAATCTTGTATTTGAATGAAGTCTTATTTAGAAAGAAAGCTATGGAGAAAGAGAGGTGAAGAGGCAGAGAGCAGAGGAAGGTGGAAGCCAGCATCTTACCAGCTCCCAGGCTTTGTTAAAAATCCAACCAATACCCCAACACTGTGCTCTCAGAGGCAATGGGGATAGCAAGATGCACTAACCCGCAGGTGTCTCTCACCTGACACATGCTGGCACTCTTTGTACCAGTGGCAATGGAAACTTGAGGGGTACTTCTGGATTGATTGATTGATTGATTGGATGGTTGGTTGGTTGGTTGATTACAAAATGGAAGTGAGACAGGGAAACACAGAACATACATTCCAGGATAGGCCCTGCCTGTAATGGGTTCCTAGGAGTCCTCAGCTAGACTCTCTTGTTCTGTCCCTGCACACCAAGGGCGAGGTAAGCCAGGGCTGATGACATCAGAAGTGTGTGAGGAAGACAGGGCAAAGGGAAAAGATGAGGGGCTGGATGTCGGCTTCCACCTGGTCTGTGGGTAGTCACTGTCACTGATGTTCTTTCCCACACACTGACCAAGGGCACAGCTGGCCATCCTGCCTTAAATATATTAGGGGTGATGCCATCTGCTTGCTTTGAAAGAAAAAGGCTTTTGAAGGATCCTAATGGGGATTCCCTGCCTCTTCAGTGGTCTTGAGTTGGAAGCTGACATTTCCTTGTAGTTTGGACAATTATTATGATGATAATACTTCCAGATATAAATGCCCCTGGTACCTTTCCTCCACTGGGCTCAGCATGCTTCATATCTGTGATTTTATTATCTGGACTTATCCCGTGAGGACCTTCAGCCATGTGGCTTAGCAGGAATATAGGGCTGGAGCAAACTGCAGGGTTGGGTTCTGTGGTCTTACCTTTCTCTGCCATGGCAGAGGGTTCTCACCCATTCCTCCCAAATATATGCTCTTCTCCCTTGTATCTCAAATGGGAGGACTCTGAGAGCTCTTGGCCAGAGGAGCTCTGGAGCATGGGTCTAATCCAGTTGAGTATTTAAATTAGATCTTTGCCCCACCTGTCAGAAGGAGCTCCCGGTTAGCTTTCTTCCCAAACCAGATGCTCTGTTGCAAAAGTGCTGATTGTTTTGAAAGATTCCCCCTATTATAGCTGCCACATGTTCTTGGAACCCTTTTCCTAAGTAGCCACGCTCACTGGCATCCTCAAAAGCAAAATGTTTCTGCTTCCTGTTGCCCCAGCAGTAACGGACAGTGCAGACGGTGCCCCTCAGAGGCAGCCTGCCCTTGTTCGAGATGATGGGTCCTGTTTCCTTTCTCGTTTTCACTCCTGATGTCCTTTGTCTTCAATCTCCAGGAGAAGATGTTGGTTATGTCGCCAGTGAGATAACAATGAGTGATGAGGAGCGGATTCAACTGATGATGATGGTCAAAGAAAAGATGATCACCATCGAAGAGGCCCTTGCCAGGGTAAGAGAGCAGGTGTTGGACTCACAGCTATAAGTGCTGGCCTCCTTACACTTGAAATGTCTGGGGGCAGACATTAAGGGTCCAGAATCTAATATCTAAAGTTACTTGGTGAGGGGCTGGTGCTAGGGATTGGACCCAGGGCCTTGCACATGCTAGGCAAGCACTCTACACTAAGCCACACCTTCAGCCCCTGGAGTAGTATTTTGCCAATATTTTGATGACATCACTTACCTGCACTGTCAGATGAAGTGTATTCCATTCTATTCACTTGATATGAGCATTCCACCTTATGACATAAAACATCTATATTCAGTGAATATGTGAACGAATGAATGGCAGGTATATTTCATCTGTGAACCACTTCAATGAGGGAATGACCCTCTGAATTCCATTGGAAAAATTGATAAGAATGTAATCGATTGTTAAGAATCAATTTTTAAACAAAAATTAAATGTGTTATAAACATTATGAACATCAGTTCTAAGAGGTCAAAGTTATATTTCAGGTATGCCTTAAATTTTTGTTTACTTTCATATCTAAGGGAACATTAATTGCAGTTTATTTTGTCTTCCCCCTGCCCCTGAGTTAAATTAGAAGTCAGTTAGCCTTTAGGATACTGAAGTAGTAGTATTTATGAAAATGAGGCAGTAATTTATTAAGATGTTGCCTGCTCTGTTGTTGACCAGTGAACAGACTGATTGTTGAACGTGTGGTTTCTTATTGTGCTGACTAGTCATAGACAGGATTAGAAACCAATGAAAGCCTTCAAGTCACTATGGAACCATTGAATAAGTTGTAATTTTACCTTTGTGTTAGTCCATTTTGCGCTGTTATAGTAGAATGCCACAGACTGGGTAATGTAAAAAGAATATCAACTTACTGGCTCCCAATTCTGGTGTCTAGGAAGTCCAGGTCAAGGTGCTGGTAGGTTTGTGTTGGGAGGGCCATGCTCTTCATCCAAGATGGCACCTTGCATACAGTGACCTCTGGAGGGGAGGAAGACTGGATGCTCACATGGCAGAAGGTGGAAGGAACAAGAAGGGAAAGGAGGCTAAACTCACCCATTTATTAATCTACCCATAAGGGCAGAGCTTCATGACCTATTATCTCCATGCCCACCTCTTAACACTGCCATAGGGGCAATCAAATCTCAACATGAATTTTTTTGGGGGGGACATTCAAACCAAAGCAACCATTAAATGAAACCTTAAAGGTCCGAAACCTAGATAAGCATACTCACTTTAGTTTAGAATACCTGACTGTAAGCCTCAATAGCTTTAAATTAAAAAAAAAAAATGTTGCTGAAACAATATGCAAGGAAAAGCACTTCTGTGAATGGAGGGGGGCTGGGTAGAAGGGGACCTGAGGGATAGGGCTATCTTGATACCCATCTGCTGACTTCTCTCCATCTCTGGATTTGGAAAAGTGGCAGCAACCTTGGCTTCCAGAGTCACCAGCAGATTAAAGCAGTGGCAATGGCAGGGATGGTGTCGGCCGGGCTTATTGCAGATAGGCAGGTTGTGCTGGGACAGGTGGTGAGCAGGTGACAGGTGTCAGCATCCTGTCCATGGTGCTGATCTCCTGTACCTTCATGCTCAGCTTGATCTGTCTCCTCTCTATGCACTTGACCATCTGGCACAAAAAGCCCCCATGCATTTTCCCTCTAGTCCATTCCTTGGCCATGTCATACAATTTGGGAAAAGTCCAATTGAATCTCTAGAAAACAGATATGAGAAGAGTGGACCTGCATTTAGGTTCACAGATAATGATGTTTACCCGTCTTCTGAGGAGTGATGCTCGGCACCATTACTTAATAGTAAAATTAAGTTTTACTACTTAATAGTAAAACTGAAGATGTCCACGGTCATCGGTATGTGATGTGCCCAATCCAGTTTTCTTGGAGCAAGAGAAAATGTTAAAAAGTGACCTTACTCTCACCCAATTTATGTATCATATTTCAATAATCAAAAAAGAAACCAAGGAATGCTTTCAGACTTGGGGAAGAAATGGGAAAAAATAGTGTTTAAAGCTTTCTGAGCTTGTAGTTTTAGCAGTTAGCTTTTGTTTACATCCAAAGTGAGCTGAATGAGAAAATGGCCCTGCATGCAGGTTTGCTCGTAGCTTTCTGTCATGCTGCTTGGCTGCTGCTGGGTGGGCGGCTTTGCCTGGTTTCAAATGCAGCCTCCTTGCTCATCAAGACTTCAGAAATATTGTCAGTAAGGCAATCCAGAAAAGCAGACAGTCAGGAGAAAGAAACAGTTGCATTCTTCACACTTTACTAGCTTTTCCATACAGGGCTGGGCACCCGTTGACAGATGATGAAGTGGCGGGGTGCTGTTTTGATTGCTCTTCTCAGGGCAGCATGCATCTCCATTACTGGGACCTAGATGGGATTCATTTTAGGCAGAGACAAAACATTTCAAGTAAATGTGATCAGGAACAGAAAACAGCTAAGAGACTCTGCTTCCTTCAGCTTGTGGCCAGCTTGAGGATCTAAATTTGCTTGGTCACTGTATAAAGGAAATGCTAAGATAGACCTCCTATAACAACCTTGGTGTATCAGAGTGTATCATTGCTCCAGGACGTCAGGTGGGCTATGCTGTCCACTATCAATCAAAGTTGCAAAGACTCATGGGTAGAACTTCTGGATAGGAACCCTGATTGATAATGACACAACATACATCAGCAGAGGAGTGTGCCTATGCGCCATTGGAGCTGTATGTCATTGTATTGGAACAGTTTTTTTGCCTGTGTTCAAATTGAGGCAGTTGGATCCAACAGGTTTCATTTGTATGAGTTTGATCTCATGGATGGATGATTTTCCCACTGTAAATTATACAGCCATGATTCACACCCCTGGAAACCCAGTTACCCAATACAAATAAAGATCAAAGTGAAAAAGACCACAAGGTACTGATATGTGAAACAACACTGTAAGCCACAAAAGCATTTGAAGAGAATAAGGTTCACTGAACTGCACCCGTTGTACTCTTTTTCAATGCCTAATTTACAAAGCTAGTCAATTTAATTTATGATTTTTTACATTTTATTAACTGTACACTTCCATCCAATCTAGTGGCATTTTAAATATTTTCTAATAGTTTTGTGATGAATATTTACTATATGGTTTTAAAGAAGTAAAACTCTTTAGTTAAAAAAAAAATGAAGTTTAGGGGGCTCAAGGTAATCAGCAGGTTTTAAATAACACAGTGTCCAGGTACTCATCTCAAGGGCAGACATGGTTCTTGGCAAGTAAGTTTAGGATATTCAGTTCACTCTATCAACACAACGATGGAGTTGTGTTGTAGAAAAATATGTTCTTTGAAAATTTAACTGGAAGCTGGTGTAAAGGAGAGCGAGAGTGATCTACAGCTATGGTGTGATTATTGTATTTCCTTAAATATATAACTCCTGATACTAAAGACTACTCAAGTGATGTGGTCTAAGTTCTGAATATTGTGCATTTATCCACCTGATAAGCATGTTTTTCGGCTCCTCAAGGCCACATCTGTGTAAAAGTACAAAATAAAGTCCGTAGATTACAAAAACAACAACTTAGTTTATTGAGCATTGCCAGGGAGGAATCTGTATCTTTTTTCAGTACAGATGAAGTTTGTTTAGCGGCTCCTGGTAAGTTGAGGCTAAGGTGTAGCATGAAAATGGAAAGAAAGCCTGATAATCCCATAATGATCCCATTTGCCAACTGGCAGCTCTCCCTGAATATGCGCGAAGAATATAGCATCTCAGAAACCATATATCCACACGGGAAGAACATTCGAGTATTTAGCATAAGTATACTGTAAAGATCAGAACAATGTAAATGTCCCTAATGTATGAGAAAGGCTAAAATGATGATTGCCCTTAATAACAAAAAGTTTGATATATGTGGTTGATGTGAACATGGAGGGTTTTTAAAATCTCAAACTACAAAGAGTGATGATAATAGTACTATGCAAAGAACTCCATTGCCTGGGTGCGGGAGGTCAGGAGCTCGTTGCATTATTTTACTTAATTCTGGTTCCTAAGCTGCGAGATGAGTTATCATCTCCCCTGCTCTCTGGGTGGAGGAATGGAGACAGAGGGGTTGAGGTACTGCCCCAGGCTCCCAGCTGGCATTTGGTATCTGCGTCCAACCTCCTGCCCGATAATCAATCCTGCCTACATCCTCCCACATAGATGTGCAGGAGAGAATTTCTGGGAGAACAATAACATTTGGAAAAGTTGCTTTCTCCTAGGGGGATGAGGGTCAGTGTGGTGGCTTTGCCACGTCCCTCAGCCCCAGTTGTTGAGATGGCCTTGTCACTATCTCATGGGCTTCAGATCGGGCTATTTCTGTTTTTCATTTGCTTGGTTCATGGAGCGTAATTTGATCAATGTCTTAAATTCATGTCTAGCAGTGGCTTTATCATGGACCCTTAATGCAGTGACACTGTACTGAGTAGCAGGGTTCAGTTTCTGTTTTACAAAGCGAACCTAGAGCTTCCCACGCGCCCTTCTCAAAGATCCTTCATCTGATTTTGCTAAGTCAAATTTTCTCCCTTTTCTAAAGCATTTCACTTGTCTTTCTGTGTATCAAAACCCAGAGACTTAGTTTCTAAACAGAAGCTTCAAATATCTGAAGATATTCCAGCTGTCTGGTCATTTTCCTCCCCATCCTCAAGGGTCTCCCGTAAACCCCACAGCATTTGTCAGGTAGTGACATTGAACTCACCAGTTGAAGCTCTCAGGAACAAGATATGCAAGTGAGTTTTAAGTCAGTTTCAGCCTCCTCCCGGGGTCACCGAGGTGTCTGTAATCTCCCCCGTTGTCTCCTCCTGAAGAGAGAGTGCTTTTGACTTGCACATGTTGGAGGTGTTTCAGAGGCCAAACTACAAACGATTTCTGTTTTCAAACTTATAATTGCACTGAGGAAAGATGCATTTGGATGTTGGAGGGAAAATCAAGGCTCTCTGTGGAAGGCGGGAGACAAAGAGCCCATTGTTGTCTGTCAGTTTGATTTAGATGAAAACCCGCAGGGCAGGGTATTCCTCTTCCTCTGGTTCTGGAAGATTTGTCTTGGGCTGGCACTTGGTCACCAACACTGGCATGAAGAAGGTCCCCAAAGTGATCTTGCTGCCATGTGGTAGCCTGCGTTCCGCCATGATTTCCATTTCAATCTTCCATTTCTTTTTGCTGCAGCTCAAGGAGTATGAGGCCCAGCACCGGCAGTCGGCGGCCTTGGACCCAGCAGACTGGCCAGACGGCTCCTACCCGACCTTTGACGGCTCCTCTACCTGCAACGTGAGTTTGCTGGCTCTGGGCGTCTCTGACCTCCCCTGCTGCTCAGGGATGACCTGTGCCATTACCATCTTAATGTTGCTATCTTTAACTCCCAGGTCTCTCCCGGGTCTGAAAAAAGACCTCTCTTCTTTTATCACTAATAGAGACTCATGTATAGTCAGATTTATGCTATTCATGCTGGGATTTTGGCTTGTTTGTGATAAAGTGTACACAACAAAAGTTTCACCGTATCAATCATCTCTAAATGCTCAATTCAGTTTCACTAAGTCCATTCACAATGCTCTGCAACCAGCACCACCATCCACGTCTAGTGGTCCATCATTCCAACAGGAACTCTGCACCCATTAAATAATGGCTCCTCATTCTCCCCTCCCATGCCCCGGCAACACCACTGGAATTTCTGTCTCTGTGAATTTTACTATTTAAGGCACTTCATAAAAATGACATCATGCATTTGTCCTTTGGCGTATGGCTACTTTTTTTTTTTTTTTGATGATTTTTATTTTTATTTATTTATTTATTTATTTACTTACTTATTGATTCATTGAACACAAATGGAGTACAGCTATTGTTTCACTTGTTGTACACAAAGTAGAGTCACACCATCTGTGTGTTCATGCATGTACACAGGGCAATGGTATCTGTCACACATTCTGTTATTATTTTTACCCCCCACCCCACCCCCACCCCTCCCTTCCCTCTATGCTATCTATCCTTCCTCCATTCTTGCCACCCTTCCCCCCCACATTAGGCATCATCATTCATTTATCAGAGAGACCATTCGGCCTTTGGATTTTTGGGATTGGCTGATTTCACTTAGCATAACAGTCTCCAACATCATCCATTTACCTACAAATGCCATAATTTTATTCTTCTTTATGGCTGAGTAATATTCCATTGTGTATGTATACCACAGTTTCTTTATCCATTCATCTACTGAAGGGCATCTAGGTTGATTCCATAATCTAGCTATTGTGAATTGAGCAGCTATGAACATTGATGTGGCTGCATCACTGTAGTAATCTGATTTTAAGTCCTTTGGGTATAGGCCAAGGAGTGGGATAGCAGGGTCAAATGGTGGATCCATTCCAAGTTTTCCAAGGAATCTCCACACTGCTTTCCAGAGTGGCTGCACCAACTTGCACTCCCACCAGCAATGTATGAGTGTACCCTTTTCCCCACATCCTCGCCAACACCTGTTGTTGCCTGTGTTCTTAATAAAAGACATTCTAATTGGGGAAGAAAACTATTGAGGCTTAAAGTAGCCACACGCTCCCGGGTGAGATCTGGCCAGGAGCATGTGGCTACTTTAAGCCTCAATAGTTTTTTCAAGGTTCATCTACATTAGAGCATGTGTCGAATTTTATGCCTTTATATGGATGTATAATGTTCCGCTGTGTCTGTATAACCATTTGTTTTTCCATTCATCCTTTGATGGATACTTAGGTTGTTTCTACCTTTTAGCTGTTATAAACAATGCTGCTAGGAACATTAGTGTCCAGATATCTCATAAAGTGTCCGTGCTTTCAGTTCTTCTGGGTCATGCCTAGGGTAAAAATTTCTAGATTACGTGGTAATTCTATGTTTAATTCCTTCCTTTCTTTTTTTGTGGTACCAGGGATTGAACTCAGGGTGTTTGACCACGGAGGTACATCCCCAGCCCTTTTCATCTTTTATTTTGAGATAGGGTCTCACTCCATTGCCCAGACTGTTTCAAACTTAGCCTCCCAAGGAGCTGGGTCTACACCTGGTAGGAGCCACTACACCTGGTTATGTTTAAATTTTTTTTTGAGGAATCACCATACATTTTCTATAGTAGCTGCACAATCTTACATTCCTGCCAGCAATGCACAAAGTTTCCAAATTCTCTTACCATTCCTCACTAACATTTAAAAATTATTTCCCTTGTTTTGATAATAGTCCTCCTAATGGTTATGACATGTTATCCCATTTCTGGTTTTTATTTGTATTTCCCTAATGAATAAGGATGTTAAACATCATTTCATGTGCTTACCAGCCATTTGTATATGTTTGCATAAATGTCTGTTCAAGTCCTTTGCCTGTTCTCAAATTGTGTTGCTATTTTTTTGGGGGGGGTGGTACTGGGGATTGAACTCGGGCACTCGGCCACTGAGCCACATCCCTAGCCCTATTTTGTATTTGATTTAGAGACAGGGTCTCACTGAGTTGCTTAGGGCCTCGCTAAGTTGCTGAGGCTGGCTTTGAACTTTTGATCCTCCTGCCTCAGCCTCCCAAGTGCTGGGATTACAGGTGTGCGCCACCGCGCCCGGTTTGTGTTGCTATTGTTGTTGGGTTGTAGGAGTTCTTTATATATCCTAGGTATGAATCCCTTATTCTTTGTATGATTTACCAGTATTTTCTCCCATTCTGTGAATTGCCTTTTTACTTTGATGTGCAAAAGTTTTACTTTTGAAATCCAATATGATTTTTTATTCTGTTGCTTGTGTTTTGGTGTCATACCCTAGAAATCATTGCCAAAACCAGTGTGAAAAATGTGAGGAAGGTGTCATCCTCAGTTTTTCTCTCTTGTTTTTCTGTTTTGTTTTGTTTTGTTTTTGTTGTTGTTTTTGGTACTGGGGATTTAACCCTAGGATGCTTTACCATTGAGCTACATTCCCAGCCCTTTTTGTTTTGAGACAGGGTCTTGCAGAATTTATGAGGCTGGCCTTGAATTTGTGATTCTCCTGCTTCAGCCTCTCAAATTGCTGGGATTGCAGGCATGCACCACAGTACCCAACTTACTGTTTTACAGCTTTTAGCTCTTAAGTTGATCTTTCACTCATTTTTAGTGTTTGTGTATGATATAATGTATGGGTCCAGCTTCATTCTTTTGCTTGTGGAGATCCAGTTTTTCCAGAACCATTTGTTGGAAAGCCATCCTTTCCCCAGTGAATGGTCTTTACCCTTACTGAAAATTAGTTGACTGTCTATGTGAGAGTTTATTTCTGGGCTATTTTGTTCCATTGACCTAGATATCTATACGTTGCTAGTACCATACTATTTTTTTATTACAAAAAATTTAATAAAGCCTTGATTAAGAAATAGAGTACCATACTATTTTGATTACCACAGTTTTATATTAAGTTTTGAAATTGGGAAGCATGAGATCTCTAATTTTATTTTTCTTTTTAAAGATTGTTTTAGCTATTTGGGATCCCTTGAGAGTCCATATGAATTTTCAGATGGATTTTTCTATTTCTAAAAAATGTGCCCTTGATAGTTTGATAAAAACTGCATTGAATCTATACAAAAAAATGTATTGTCATCTGAAAAATATGAAGTTCTTTAATCTATGAATCTATCTTTCTCTTTATTTAGGTCTTTTTAAATTTCTTTCAGCACTGTTTGCAGTTTTCAGTGTGTAAGTCTTTGGTTAGGTTTATTCCTGAGGGTATATATGTTTTTCTTCTTTTAAATGCTGTGTGTGCATGTCTTAGGATTTTCTGCACATAAGATTATATTATTTGCAAAAAGACATAATCTGACTTCGTCCTTTTTGGTTTCGATGAATTTTGTTATCTGTGCTATTTTTAATGTGACCAACACAGTGCTTTTTAAAGTAGGGGTTTCACAGGGATTATAGGAATTGAAACTCCAGAACTTCAAGTAGACATTTCATGGTGCTGTGATCAAACTGTGTAGAGAAGGAATGGAGGGGGTTATCCTTTTTCATCTTTCCCGCAGATGTTTTGTTTGGCTTGTTGGTTTATATCTTAAAATCTGGAAGCAACTCTACCTCTGTGTCCCAGCCTCTTGTCCATGCCCCATAGAGTCATCCTTTTTTTTTTTTTTTTTTTTTGGTGGTAGTACTGGGGATTGAACCCAGGGCCTTATGCATGCAAGGCAAGCACTTTACCTACCAACCGAGCTACATCCCCAGCCCCCTGTAGTCATCTTTTGAAAACATACCTCCTTTCTCACCATCATGTGTTTTGAAAAAGCCTAAAGTTTTCCCATTTCTATAAGATGAATTCCAAACTTCTTGGCCCTGTCAGAGCCCTGTGTGATCTGGCTTAATCGTTTTCCCTGATCTCATTCTTCATCCCCACACCCAGCACCCTGTCTTCCAGCCATATTGGACCCTGCATGCATTACTGAACAAACTTTGTGCTTTCATACCTCTGTGCGTTACCTCTGCTACCTAAAACATATCTTCCAAATTTTTCCTAGTGGAAATCTATGCATCCTTCAAGGTTCCAACTCTAACTTTCCTTAGCCTCCTCAAGTGTATTTATTTATTGCTTCCTGTTCTCTGCTTTTGTTAAGACAGATTTATACATCAAACCTAAACGGTTATCCTAGAGTATCAGAAATCATTGTACATTTCCTGGTTTCTTGGAAATCACAAGCTCTGTGAGCAAGACAAGCATGCCGTGTTCTTTGTCTCTGCAGTAAGTACCTGGTCCTGTGTCCAGCTCACGTTGAAATGTTTAATAAACACAGTTGTATTTGAACATTCACGCTTCCTGGTTACTTTAAGAGCAAGTTTTATATTTTGCAACTGCATACTGAATCTTTACCTTTCTTTGCATCTAAGCAGCAAATGGTGGTTTATCAGAAGTAAATAAAACCCTCTCAGTACCTTCTTGTCCCTGATTTCCCCAAACAAGGACCAGATTGCCACTGCAGCTAAGGGATTATGAGATCGAAAGCCCTGCCCAGTTTGCTTTTGTGTGAAAGAGACTGAGACATTACCATTTATAATAATAAATGTGTCATAGGCCAGCCAGCCCTGTGTCCTGGGACTGTGAGGTAATCAAAAGAACCATGTCCATGGTTTACATTGTGCCTTTTTGGTCTTTTATCCCAAGTTCCAAAGACTAACATAATTTAAATTGTGAACCTAAAGAATCTTGAAGAATAAATACAGTAACTCAGGACGGGTGTGATTCAAACCCAACTCAGGCAAGAAAACAGAGACCCATGGGCTCTTTAGTATCAGACTGGGCTCTTTAGTATCAGACCCACTGTATACTCTCCTGATTTAACAGTGTCTAAGTCAGGGAAGTTAGAAGGCTTCGTCCACACACAGAACTGTAGTAAAACCTTACACTCTTAGCCTGCAAGGAGAGAGTCTTGTTTAGGAAAAAGTAAATGTATGTTGAATGCTTAAGCATTTTGTACAAGATGCTAAGGAAGAATTATTACACTCTGGTTTGTTGGACCCCTTTCAACGGGTTGATCATAGCCATCACTTAGCTATAAATTCACAGAATTAAATGGGTTCTTCTGAAGGGTTGACCATCTTCTTCTCTGGAGCATTTCGGCTTTTATTCATTTGGGAGACGTTTTTGGAACCCTTGCCAGGTAGCAGGCGCAGTGCTAGAATTCTGGTATAAAGGTGAAGGAGAAAGAGGCAGTCCCGCCCTGACAAAGCTTGCCCTTCAGCACAGCCCCAAATCACCCCGACGTGTGCATAGGAGTTTGACATGCCACAACCACATTTCCATTATTAACTTCTTATTAAACTGTCTCTCTTTATGACTTGAAAATAAACTTATCCTATTGTCATTAGATGAAGGACCAGAAATAATCCTATGCTCCCTCCATTAGGGTACAGACTTCCATAAGAGTGACCTTTCTTGCCGGGCACAGGGGTGCACAGGTACACGCCTGTAATCCCAGTGGCTTGGGAGGAAGATTGCAAGTTCAAAGTCAGCCTCTGCAACTTAGTGAGGCCCCTAAGCAACTTAGAGAAAGCCTGTCTCTAAATAAAATTGTGGAAAGGGCCGAGGATATGCTTCAGTGGATAAGTACCCCTGGGTCTGATCCCTAGTATCAAAAAAGAAAAAGGAGAAAATAGTGTTCTTTCTTGGAGCTGAGAGTGTGGCTGTTAATGGAGAGACTTTCTGGAGCATTATTATGTACCCTGTGCACTTGGCTCCTTGACTTCCTCTACTGAGTTCAAATCTACAGTCAACCTCCACCATCACTGAAGTTTGCTTGAACTTGATTCAAACCTAACGTTATCTGACTCTTGCTGCTTCTGCCTGACTTTAGCCTTTCCTGTGTTTTATGGTGACTCAGCTTGAAATGCTCCCATCCAGAATATTCCCTCTCACTATTCTGGATTTTCCTCCATAGCAGAGTAGTTAATTTCAGATAATTCCCACTGTGTCCTCCTTTGGCTACCACGAATTAGGCAATTTTCAGCTTTCTATCGATTCCTTTCTATCCTGAGATGTAAATAGCCCACTGGCTCTTGTCGGGAATGGCCAGGCCATGAAAGCTTCGGGGATCATAAGGCCTTTGTCACCAGACCTCAATGCCTATATTGATGTCTGGCATGCCTTCGGACTTCATTTGCACTGATTTCATAGGCTTCCCCACCCCCACAACTGACATTAGATAATTGCGTGTTGCCTCACAATAAATCCATAGGCACATTCCTATGTTCTAAGAGTGTTAAGTACTAAAGATAGTTACCAGGGGAAGTGAAAAATAGCTCTCTCTTTGCCAAAACAGAATCTGTTCTGCATTGTTTCTCATTAATAATAAACTTCTGTTGGGAGTGTTAGCATTTTAAAAAGGGGTTTTGGTGGAGACCTTAACTTTATTCCTTGTTAAACATTGAACGTTTAATGTTTTCCTTTTAATTTATTTTATTTAGTAATATTATTTTCATTTGTCTTCTGCCAGGGGAAAGGTTTATAAGAGGTGTTGCTTTATGCTATCTATCAATCTTGGTGCCTGGAGGTTCAGTTTACCTTCTTGTTAAGAAAACATTTAAAGAAATCATGCTCTCTGCCTCACTAGATTGTGTAGCTTTTTACTCAAGATGTATATCTTCCTAAATCATTGGTTTTATGCTTTTGCAAAGCTGGTGGGTAAGAGTTGGTGATTTGTACCTGGTGTTTGAATATCATTGAAAATGCTTGCACTGAAATCATTCCAAAAAATGCCAAACTGCAATCATTTGATTATGACGTTATTGAAATTATTTTAAAAATACATAACATCTAAAAAATATATTTAAAAAAAACAGCAATGGCCACAAAGTACGAGAGCACTTTAACAGTGCTATCGCAAACACGTATTTGGTTCTTGTTCATTTGCTTCACTTCATATGAAGCTTGTCCCTCAAAAAGTTGGCTTTGTGGTTCTGGAGCTGGAGTTCTTTGCTAGTGTGAAGCTGCTATGATGAAGTGTGTTTGTGAAGTGAGTTATTCTGTAAACTCAGTCAGCATTTCAGAGTCGGTCACTTTTGCATTTGGGGAGATTTAAAGAATTAAGAACTATCTGTGCAGCAAAAGTTATAATATTAACTATGGTGCTAGACTACCTTCTATCCTTGTGCATCTCTTCAGGCTTTCATGCCATCTGTAAATATTGCCATGAACCTGGTTTGAGGGGCCAGAGAACCATGTGGTTGAACTGTGCCCCAAGTTTGAGGTAGCAGACAGACACCATGCCACGTGGTCACTTCTTTTGCTTTTTTATAAAATTCTATTTTAAGTGTTTCCTTGATTGAGGACTTTGAAGGTCTCAACTAAAATATCTCCCCTGTTCTAGGATGTTTCTGTTGGCATCCGTTAAAGCTTTGGGGCACTTTCTAAAATTGGAATTCATGAACTTGACCCTCTTTAGCAGCAAGGTTTACTTAGTGATTGGTGTCCTCTTCTCTTCTCCTCCTCCCCCTCCCCCTCTTCCCCCTCCTCCCCCTCCCCTTCCCTCTCCCCCTTCCTCCTCCTCACCTGCATCAATAACAGGCATTGTCTTCAATAAGCCAAATGACTCAGATATGATGTTTTAGAAGGAGAGGTTACCATAGCTTTAGTCTGAACTAGAACTTTCTGAAAGATCATTAGCAATTCTAGGTCATCCTTCCTAGTTCATTTTTTGTGGTTCTTGCAGTGAACAGCGTAGCTTCTATTATGCCAGAAGAAAAGGCTAATGATGTAATCACTTCTATGAACTGTGGTGGGAGACTAGTGCACATGCTTCTGGGGGGCCCTAAGCAGCTTGTGTTTGACGCCTTTGGGGAGCAGATGGTAGAACCCTTCAATGTGTATATCCATGATACTTTTTTTGGAGTCTGCTATTCTGGGTTGAACCTGATTTTTTTTTTTTAAAATGGGCTATTCTCAATGTGTTAATTTTGAATATATTTTTTAAAACTAGAGGAATTTTTAGAAAATGTGTATAAGTTAAAAATTATTGGGAATTTTTTGCTTGTCTGTCTGTCTGTCTGTCTATCTATCTATCTATCTATCTATATAAGTGGAACTGAGGATTGGACCCAGGGGTGCTCAACCACTGAACTACATCCCTAGCCCTTTTTCATTTTTATTTTGAGACATGATCTCACCAAGTTGCCCAGACTGGCCTTGAACTTGTGATCCTCCTGCCTCAGCTTTCCAAGTAGCTGGGATTACAGGTGTGTGCCACTGTGCCCAGCCAGTTTTATTTTTACTATTTAAAGGTGTTCAAAGAAAATACAAACACCAGTGTCACTAATGTCATCCTATGTAACCTGAAGGAAGACTATTTTTATGCCAGCACGTGAGGAATTTATAAAATCTCCCAATTACCAATATTCCTGGTAAGTAAGAAAAGTATTGCTTCCATAGCTTCTGATGTGGATGGTGTAATTTGTTCGACACATAAATCATGTGAAAATGCATGTATGTCACTGTCATGGAGTTGGTGATATAGGAACCATTTTGCCCCAAAAATGGTTGGCCTTGTTTCTACTGTCTTCTTACATCATTGTGTCTTCTGGTAAGGAGATTTAAGAGAAGATAGATTCCAAGTGTAGAAGCAACTTACATTTCTGAATAAGTTGTTTCCTTTGCTTGGTATTTACTTTTTCCTTTGTATTTCTTTTCTAGGGAATTCTTTCATAGATCTGAGTGATGGTTTCAACTTAAAAGAGTTCTAATTGGCAAGTGTTTTGTTTTTTAATGTATGGATAGAAAATCATTCCACTTATTGAAGCTTTAATGGTGCTAGACTTAACCATGGGATGGTTGGACATGTGCTTTGGTATTTTATTTCTCACACAAATGGTGAGTTTACTCCACTGGGCAAGGTAGCACATGCCTATAATCCCAACAGCTTGGGAGGCTGAGGCAGGAGGATCACAGGTTTGAAGCCAGCCTCAACAACTTAGTGAGGCTGTAAGCAACCTAGTTTAAAAAAAAAAAAAGTGAATTTACTCATTTCATTTGAGAAAGTAGAAACAAGGCCTAGCGATAGTTGCCAAAGGACATTTGTGCTCTGAGTTCTTGGAAGAGATCAGCAATGCTCTGCAGTGCTGGGGATAGAACCTAGGGCTGCCCCATTGTAGGCAGGTGCTTGACCACTGAGCTGCATCCCCAGCTCAGCAGTTCTTTATACCACTCTGTCTTATGTTGTGCCAGAATAATTAATCCTTTTCTAAATATTTCTAGGTGTAACTATGTTAAAAATAACTTTTATTGATTCTGGTCTTTTAATGCAGACTTCAGGTCTGCAGATGGTTATTCCAATTTTTATGGGTAATTTCTGTGAATTTCCACTTTATATGTTTGGGTGGGAATATACAAAAAGAAATATTACCTAGTATTTTCATAAAATGATAATTTTGAAATAAAATAATAGTGAAATAGGGACATATTAAAATTCTTATTAAAAGGGTAAAAGTAATGATTCCCTAGGTGTAGAGTTTAGGGTAAGATTAAGAGGCAAAATCAATCCATTGGAAAAACATACAGTGAGGTCTTTTGAGAAATAAGAAATGTGTTCCAACTGGATCTGAGCTGATTGAGAGCAGTTGCTTGGTGACCTCCTGTCATTTATTCCCTACTGCCCCCTCCCATTCCCAGCCTTCTCCCTGGGACAGGGCCAAAGTTTGAGGCATGTATTTGACAAGTCCCTTAAGATCACCATGTTGAAACAAAGTTAGTTGAGAAGGAGGCACTTGCCTCTAACCAACCTCTGGAAATCAGGCATTTGCCCAGCATGGGCAGGAGAGGAGCCTGTTAAGCTCAGACGTGAGTCAGACCTGGGCCCAGAGCCCACCCTCCCTCCCACCTGTTAGCTCTGCTTCTGTGGCAGGTCACTCATCTTTGTGCTCCAGTTTCCTTACCTAGAAGACAGGTTCATCCTACCATTCCTTCAGGTTATCACAAGGATTAATGGCCCAGAGTGCAAATCCCCAGTGGATGTTAGCTTCCATTACTCTATGTAAACATCTTCTGCCCTTCCCAGTAACTGTCTTGAAGTTCTTGAGTTCTCCTAAAAGAGCTATTTTTGTACATGCCAGCAAGTTTACGCATCAGTAGACAGCTTGGTCAGAACAAATCTTTTAACAAAAGTACTTGATTACTTCGTTCCACTTTTACAAAGTGCATAAGCAGTTTTTTATTTCAGAAGATAACACACTTTGATGTGAGTGGATCTAGAGAAGGCTTCATGGGATTTAGTAAGCACGTTTGACCTTGGGTGGACTTTGGGAGGGGTGAGTGGACTGAAATCATCTGGGGTCTTTCATTGTCGAGGGTGATTTCTCTAAATGTGTAGGTGTGGCTTGTATACCTGCTGTGTTGGAGAACACTGTCCTCATAGGGCGGATATCACCAGAAGTTTGGCTCTTTGCAGACTGTTTTCACCAGTTTGTGCAGTTACAGGGGTTTGAGGGTGGTACCCGCAAACCTTCCTCAACATATCAAGGGCCACATGAATACAAATAAATACTAACAACATGTGCAGATACTACATAATCTGAGGTATTTATTATAAAAAATTTTAAGCTCATATAACTTTTGGATTCAATTGGTCTTTTTTTTTTTTTTAATTAGGTTGAGCCCCATGAAATTGTAGAGATAGACAGCTTCTGACCTATACAAATGTCACTTTCATGACTATCACCTGACACATGACTATCAAATAAGATCTACCTACCACTTTCCCTCTGTTAACTTATTATACCTAAGTATAGGTGTCATCTGATTGGGGTTAGGAATTGGCATTTCAATTTTGCAATAGCAGTTTCTTATTCTGCTTGTGGGAGCCACCTCGGGGAGTTTGAGGATTTCCATCATCAGTTCTTTGTTATTGATTTGTCACTCTATTTCTCATTAAATCAGATGCTCTCATGCCAAGCCAACTTACAGGATGGATGGGAGAAATACCAGGTCCTCTCATGGCTCATGGAGAGGATCCAGACTGAGCATCCAGTAAGCCTGATCCTGTGCACTGGGTCCTAAGCCAGCCCACTGAGATCATAGGCTGCCCATCACCTGTTTAGAGTCCATTTGAATTTTGTCACCACAGTTATCTCTTACGTCAAAGCTCTTAGAATAACAATCAGTCATCAGACAATGGCACTTATTTGGAAAGTAATATCTTAATTCTGATTCAATAGAATAATTTCTATAAAGATATTCCTTTGTCTTCTATTCTCTCTTTTATTCTTTGTCCATCTTTCTCTTCCTTTTCTTACCACACCACATCCCCTTTGACTGTCCAGTGTTCCCTGTACCGTTACTATTATTATGCTCACAGCATTGCATAGTAGTTCCTAAAAGGATGTAAATCACTTCTTGGCCCAGAGAGTAGATGAAAGAATGCCATCTCAAGCATTCTTTTATTCATTCTTTGGGCAAACATGTATTGAGTACCTACTGTGTGCTAGTTCCCGTGCACAGGGTAGTGTTTGAAAAGAGAATACAAACAAATGGATGGCATGATTGTGGACTTCCTTGGGCTATGCCACCTGGTGTGAAGGTGCACACAGGAAGTCTGCTAAGCCCTGGTGAGCCACCTAGGAGGCCCCCCCAGAGAAGGTGACAGAGTAGGAGATCTCCAGGGATGGAAGGGAAGTGCAGGGCTGGTGAAGGGAGCAGCAAGTCCAATGTCTAGGTGAGGAACTGGGTAAGTTTAAAACGGGTTGTAGGAGAAAATTGATTTAAGTAACATGAAACTTTTCCCCTTGTTCATGTTTTAGCTTACAGGGGATACATCCTATGCTTTGCTCATTCTTATTTAGGGATTTGTTCTATATTAGATTGTCTTGGTCTTTATGCCTATAATTTTTTAACTCATTCATGTTTTACATCTTGTCTTGAGGACTCGTTTAATTGTATTCATGTTCTTATTAAATTACTTATACAGTGAAACAATTAGGAATTTCTTTACCTTTTCTCTGGGTAGAGATAAGAGATCAGAAGATCAGATTTTTTTTCTATACTTTCTCATTTTCTCTGTCCCTCCCTCTCTCTTTCTCTCTCTCTCTCTCTCTCTCTCTCACACACACACACACACACACACACACACACACACATTTGTTTAAATAGTTGTCATGTGTTTTTTACCTTGACTCATTCTTGGCTGGCTCTGGTCACATTTTCTGTTTGTGCTGATATAAGAATGGCCATGTTTTGACCTTTTGCCATATTGTGTGACAACAGATCTGCCCTTCTTCCAAGATAATAGTTGAGAACTTTACTTGGTGTATTGCTGCTGTGGCCTGATGAGTGGCCAGGGACATGGCAGAATGTGGTCTCCCCTGTGCTCTGCCTTCTGTCTCAAGGCACCACGTTCAAAGTCAGTTGGTCTGTGGGTGAAATGTACCAAGTTAAAATGTACCAAGTTCAAGTCAGTTGGTCTGTGGGTGATTAGAGCAGAGCACCCCCTTCCTTCCTTCATCTTTCCAGTTCTAGTGAGTTCCTTTGAATCAGGCTCACTTTCGATCAGGCTCAGCCTCAGCATCGGCTTGCTATCTCATCACTCATTGCTGCCCAGAAGCCATTGAAATGATGAAGAGGCCATGCGCTTTCCTCCCTTCCAGATTTGGTCTTATATGAAAGAATTCTCTAGATATTTGCCAGTCTAGCTGGTGGAGAAGTGGGGGCCTTCAGGAATTTCTTTCTTACCTTGACCATGGAGTGTTTGAATTTTAATACGTTGGGACATGTGCCTTTCCTTGTTGGGTTGCTCTTGGTGGAATGTTTTTGCTAGATTTTGGTAACTTTTTTTTGAGGAGCAGGGCTGTTGCTCATTTTTCTAGTTATTGGGAGAAAGACATTCGTGGTTCAGTGTTTGACAAAACTACCAGGTCACAATCTCTGCCAATCAGATGACAATCAGTCTTCCCAGCTCTAAATGACTCGTTTTCGAGGGTGGGGATTCAGCCTAGATGCCTTCAGTTTGGAACTTGAAGTAGATTTGTTTATTATTCATTCTGCAGACAGAGGGAAGATCGTGGAAGGGTTGTAGATTGTGACTCTGGGGTGACAATCTGCTTCCAGCTTTGACAGATGACTGCTGACCTGGTGGCAGGCGTTTGGGTTGGAGGAAGGAACTTGGTTTGCACACCTTCCCTCTGTGACCATTTGGTCCTGTCGATTCTCTATATTTCTACATCGTCGTCTGCCTAGACAAAGTTGTTTGGCAGCCCTGTCCAAGAAGTCATCATGCCTGATCCATGAGTCAGTCAGTCTGAGATGCCATAAAAGTAATGTGACTCTGTAACACCACCCAATCCCCACGGACACTTAGCGCTCTGGGGATGAACACTTCATTAGCTCCAGAAACTGGAGACTCCAACGCATGTGTAATTGCCCCACTTGGCAGCGCTGCTCTGAGTCATCCCTCCTCCACGGCACAGGAGAGTCCCGTGTACTTGGCAATGAGGGGCTTCAGGGTGCCTCACGCCATAGGTGCATGTTGGTCCACCACCCTAGTCCTGAGAGGTCCTGCAGAGCTGTGGACAATCTGCCGGGCACCCCTTTCTACCTTAACTTTGTTACTGTAGCCTATTTAACATGGACAGACTAACCTACGGGAAGGGTGACATAATCCCACACAGAAAAATCCCCCAAAGATTTACTGTTGGGAAGGAATTCAGCCCTCTCTCCTCCACCAGCCACCCCACCCCACCCCTCAGGAGCTGAAAGGCACTTCTTGCTCCCTGACCACTTGCAGATTTGGGGCAACTGGATTCACCCATATTCTGAGTCACGGTGGACTTGACACTAGGATTCCTGACATCCTCTGTTTTTTCCTCCTCCTTTTGGGGGAAAGTAGCAACATTATTAGGGGTGGTTAAGAGCAATTCAAATTTCACGGGTTTAAAAAGACAGAATAGAGCTTGTTGTGGAACGAAACCTCCATTTGCTGCTCCTTTGGGTTCGTCATTAATTTTTTGAAGTTTCTTAAGTGAATTAAGTGCTGACAAGTCTTTGCCCCTAGGGGATGGTAATATTACCTCAAATTCTCACATACTTTTTCCAAATAAAAGTATCCTATAATTATCTTCTCTTCTGCCTCCGCCTCCTCCTCTTCCTCTTTCTTCAAGTCTGGCGACAACTAGTTAATTTTGAAACTGCCAGAGAAATTATTTCAGTGTTACACAGCACCTCTGGGAGAAGAATGGAATCTCATCTTTTTTTCCATATGCTGACAAAAATCTCCCAGTTTCAGAGGCAGTGATGTCACCATCTAATAAGCAAAATATTTCTTACTAAACCGATGAGTCTCCTTCCCTGACTTCTTTGTGATAAAAGAGAAAAAAAAATCCCACAATGTGTTTTGTATTTAATATAGTTACACATTTTTAACTGAATACGACTTCTTTAAACACAGTGAGACTAATTTTTTTGTAAACACAAAGAACGACACATCAACTAGATGACTATGACCAGAGGCCCCTGCCGTGGCTGGACGCTGCTCGGTCCTCACAGTTGGGAAAATTCTGAACATAACCAGCAAGAGACAGTAATGCTGCCCCCAAGGTAGGGAGGGACCTTGAATGCTTCACTTCTTGGACCATGGAGGGAGATCAGGCTTGTTGGGGAGATTATGAAATCCAGCTTGGAGAAGAGGAGGGGCTGGGAAGCCATCGCTGATTACTGTCACATGCTGTTTATAAGGCACAGCATCAGCCGGATTCCTCTTTGTCCGTCTAGGTGGGCAAACATCTAAGGTCAGATTGAGCACAAGGAGTGGGGCCTCAGGACTATGCAAACAATGGACTTCCAGGCTTATTTAGGAATATGGAAGTGTCCCCAAACCTGAGACAAGTGCCCTCCCAGTCTCTGAAGCATGCCAGCCACAGGCAAGTTCTCTCACATCCCAGTCCCCATGTCTCTGTTTCACGTGTGCAGTTGATGTGCAGCACACACATTTCTGAGCTTGTCTTGGAGCTCCCCCTACCCCTCGACTTCTCGACCGTCACCTTCTAAAGCTAGGGATGCAGCTGTCTGATTCGTAGTCCCTGCCTTTTCGAAAGCCTTGGATCAGTTCCTTCATTTGTTCGTTCGTTCCTTCATTCATTTCCACCAGGAGAGGTCTACTTAGCACCATCATAGGTGCTATTTTTATTTATCTAAGAGGAGAGAATAGGGCAATGCTCAGTGTTGGCCATGGTGTGAGGAAACACACACTCTTTTTACTGCTTGTGAGATTTTAAAATAATACATTTTCAGAGCAAATCATTAATATGTATCAAAAGTCTTAAAGATATGTTTTGACTCATCAATTCTACAATCCAATCATCTATTTTTTTAAAGTTTTTTAGTCATAGATAGACATAATATCTTTATTTATTTATCTATCGATTTCTTTATTTTTCTGTGGTCCTGATGATCGAACCCAGTGCCTCACACATGCTAGGTGAGCCACAACTAAGCCACAACCCCAGTCCCCCAATCATCTATCTTTTAAAAAGAATGTGTTACATGCTAGAAATTTTGCCCCAAGGTGTTCACTGGGCATTGCTATAATGTTGAACATGAGAAACATGGAAATATCCAATGACAGGCATTATTTAAGTAAATACTTCTGTGATGGAATGCTATTAAATTATTATTATATTTTTGTGTTTTATTTGTTGACATGGGAAAATGCTCAACACGTGGTAATTTTGCTGAGTGGAATTTACAGCAGTTTGAGTAGTATCCACAGAGAGTTCTGGATTTCTCTGGAGGAATCTGCAGAGCAGCAATGGTCTCATGGAGGGAGCACTATTACAGGCAGGCGTATTGTTTCAACTTAGACTATGTATTCATTTGAGGGCAGCTTTCGGGACACTGGTAGTGTCTGTAGAAGGTGGAGAGGTTAAAGGTCAAATGTCATCCTTTTTTGTACAAAAGCATAAACATAAGGGTGAAGTGTGTGTGTATGTGTATGTGTCTCTGTGTGTGTTGGGAGGTGGCAGGACAAAATAAAAACCTTGCCACATTTGAGTATGTGGGGCGGGGTAGGCCATTTCTCTTACTTCTTTGTGTTTTCTGCATTTGCCAATTTGTTAATATTAAATATGTATTGTGTGTAATCATGAATAGATAACAAATGCCTCTAAAATAGAGATAAAAATGACTTCAAGTGTCCATTGTCCTCTCGAAGTACAGGGAGGGATCAGGTGATCCAGCAGAGGCATCGTGTGCAGTCCTCAGTTGACTGCAGTTGGGTGGCCAAGGCCAGGAAGGCTTTCCAGATGGGTGGGCAGAGCTCTCCCTAGAAGAGAAGCCAGCAAGCCCAGAGGTCTTCAGCACAGGACAGCATGGGGCACTCAGGATGCAGAGATGCTGTGAGGAGGTGTGGGGTTGAGAAGTGGGGGCTCTGACGGGCCTCTCCACATAGTATCTGAGGAGGGGGCAGAGCATACAGAAAATGGAGCTAAGGTGAGGGATCTGACATCACAGAGGCATATTCCGCAGCAAGCCCTCTGGACCCTGTTCTGAGGACCTAATGAAGTCAGATGCTCAAATCTGTGTATCTGTAAAACCTGCTGTATGCTGGTTAGGTTCAAATCCACTCCCTGATATCCTTCCCTCATGAGCTCTCTTCCCTCCCAGTTACGAAGTTTCCCAGGATGGCCTGGCCCAGTCTAGTTTTCAAATCTCCCAGTTTACCCTGCCCCACTATAAGGACTCGGAGCTATAGTGCTGGAGAGTGGAAGCTTCTTCACTCCATGCCAATTAGACAGATATTTATTGAGGGCTTGCTTATGGACAGGGACCAGCTGGGCGTTGTAAATACAAGAGGAGCAGAAATAAGCCAGGTCCCTGTCCCTGCAGAGCCTCTGACCTCTGAAAGACAAGTCCATGTTGAGGCTCCACGTGAAGCCCAATGTTGAGTAGCTCTGTGAATACCCCAAATTGTCCTCCAAGAGGTGGCAGCAGTGACACTAAAAAGGTGTGTGCACTGTCAACCCTCTTTTCCATTCTCTCCAGGAGGCTCTGAGGAGTGGGGCAGGCAGGGAAACTGGAGATGTGTCTTCCCTCCACCTTCCTCTTGGTGTCTGGATATGTCTGCTCCAGAGCCTCCCCAGGTCTCACATTGACCTGGGGCTTCCAAACCTCCCAGGCACTAGGCTTCACACATCACCCTCCTTCCATCCTTCTAAGAGCCCAAGAGGCTTCTCATGGCCTATTTTAGAAAGGAAAAAGGTTGAGGAACATGCTCAAGGCTACCCACTCTTCCCAAGGGCCACAGACAGGATCAGAACCTGCATCTGCCTCATGGTGGAGTCCTGGCTCCTAATCCTGGTCTGTCCTCTTGGCATCTTAGCAGCCTGTGCCACCCACCCTCAAATGTCAGGGTGTCCCCAGCTTTCACATGGGAAAGCTGTCCTTGCCTTTCTTTCCACAGCACCCAAAGCAGAAGTTTGTAAGAATTAAAATTAGCGCTGTTTGAACTTCAATCAACAATAAAGTAGAAGACCGCAGAGGTAATAAGCACTACCAAACTCCGGCTGTTGATTCTGTGCACACAATTTTAAAAACAACAGCGCTGTAGGATAAATATCATTGTGCCAAAGTCACTCATGGAGGAATCCTTGGACTCCTAGAAGTAACACAATTTGCTGGAAGATTTATAAATGAAATCTGGGGTGTTCTGTTCCAGAGGCACAGGACTGATCCTCTTCCTTGGACCCCGCTCCCACTGGGACATTCTCATTTTCTTATTTTCTCCTGTGTAACGAGAAGATTCAGTCAGGTCTTCTTCTAATAGTCTTGAGGAGTTCTGAGTGAAAAAATCCTTCTCAATATAGAGTCGGGTCGGGGGCAAACCCGCAAAGTTCTAAATTCTCCCCTGCTGTCCTGTCTGGGAAATGGGCTTATGTGTAAACCCTAAGCACAGAACCTGGGAATGGTGGGCATTTGGTAAATTCTCATCCTTGGAAGTACAGCACTGGAGAAGTACCTGCCATGGTTTGATTTGAGGCTCGTGTGGTCCCCGAGCTGGCTGTGGGAAAGGGAGTTTGGAAACCAAAGAGCGTGTGGGAGAAGCCCTTGTTATATGAGGAACTGGCTATTACAGGGAAGCTGTGGCAAACCCTAAAGGGAAAAAGAAAAGGAAGTTCCATGAAGGATGGGAGGAGACACTTCTGGGGCAGAAGACTTGGGGGAGCGCAGGATTGATGCAATGCTTGCCAAAGAGTGAGGGAGGCCAGCCAGCCAGGGAAGACAGGCAGGCCAGGTCCAGGAGAGGGGGAGGGAGTGCTGGCAGTCCCCTCCAGAACCTGGGATCTCTGCAAGGTAAACCCTGACCTTCCACTTGGGAGCTGCAGATTCCAGTGCCCTCTTTTTTTTCTTAGGTTAGGCAATCTCGGGACCCCTCCATATCTAACCTCCTGTTTCTTTAAGGAGAGGTAGTCATTAGTACTCACTGTGTTCTGCCATGTCCTCCAAAGAGATGGGCCCATGCATAATACATAAAGACCCCCACAATGGGAGAGACCACTAGCTCTCACTGCACAGGGGAATAAATGACCTACCGGCTGAATGAATTCAGCCCTGGAAAGACAGACATGACTCGCAGCCACGTCATGGAGACTTTATATGGGTTTTCAGCCCTGTGTTGTTTAGACGATGCTCTGTTTAAGTAACAGCATGTGCCTGGTGCTCCCCAGAGACCCCTGAGAAAATTAAACGGCCATCTTGTGACACAGTCCCCAGGCTCATGCTTTCAGAATGCCAGAGAACTCAGCTATCCTGAAACAATCACTGAAGCGACTTGGGGAGGTAGTTTTAGAAGCCTCAGTGACGGGGCAACACCCTAGGTTTACTCTTGTGGTTAAAATAGAAAAGGGAGTGGGGAGAGGGAAAGTGACAACTCTGGGGGAAAAAAAAAAAACCGAAATCATAAGTTTTAATTCAGTCATTTCAAAAATAGCCCCTGGAAGGTGTCTATTTTCAATTGAGACCACTCCCTTCAGGAAAGGTTTGGAGGAATATCTGCAAAAGAGATCTTTTTTTAAGTTCAGTCACTTTTAAGGGCTAGTCCTTGTCCTGGGTTTGCTCAGATTCTCGCGTTCTTTCTTTCTTTCTCTGGAATTCCATAGACAGCAATTAAGGAACTGGAGGCCAGCAGGAGGTCAGAGAGCCTTCCTCAGTGAAAACAGGGATTGTTGGCCATGCACAACACTCCCTTTTTTCCTTGTGGTGAATAGGAGATTTGCTTAGAGCTGATGACTTATGCCTTTCTTACAACTTATGCAGTTAGCGAGCGACTGGGGAATCGGGCAGCAGGCAGAGAGGCTAATTGAATCCAGTGTCTTAACTTTCTTCTTCTTTGGATATTGGGCTGTGACGGTGGAGCCTGCCCGATCATGTAACTGCAGAGAACATGTTCGAGGAGCGCCCGATCCTGACTTTGAGATTACAAACTTGAAGGATCAAGAGGAAGACAGTCTCGAGTGGGGAGGGGGTGGGGGTACCGGACCTTTTCCAAACCGCCCCTTACGCCTGCTAAATGCCGAAGCCGGTAAGTCGCCGAATGCCTTTCATGAGAAAGAAAAACTTTTTCCTGTGGAATCAAGAAAAAGCTTTTTGATTGCTCCTATGATGTATCTTTCTTTTATCCTTAAAATCCTCTAGATTTGTCTTTCTCCGCTTACTTTGCTGCCTGTAACCCTGAGCGTTCTTACCCTGCAGGCTCCCCTGTAATGGTGCATAGCTTTTGGAGAAGAGTAAATATTATTTTGAGAATGCAAGAGAAAGAGTATGCATGGATAGGAGCTCAGTTGTGAGCTGTGCTGGCTTTTCCTGTGGCAGACTTGAATTCAGACAGCGCTGTACGTTGTTTTTCATAAGTTCACAACTAATCGGTTTTCTTCTCTTAACTTTAATGCTGTGACAATTTGGACATAGGAAGATGAGGCATTCTGACGATGTGCTAGTTTATAAAGAAACTGTTTTGTGACTTTTACAAGCAAGTATATTTGCAATTTGAAAATAATTCTCCGAAATGCTTATATCTTACAGTGTTATGAGGCACTGGGGAGATAAGTTGACTTAGTCTGGGTGTTAATTGTGACAACGTGTCATGGGTTTGGAGCCGGGGAGGCAAGCTGAGCAAGTGAGTCTGAAAAGGGCAGGGTTGTAATCCGGTGCTCAGCATGGTCTCAAGTGGTCCCTGGAAGGGTCTAGTAGTTCCTTGCAAGTCTGGTTTAACCTTTATTCCAGCACATTGATTTTTACTGTGCCATGTGGCGTTGTGGAAGCATTCTGCACATCATAGTTGCAAGAGGTGTTTGTCATAGGGTCGAGTGAACTATGTCTCAGCAGCAGTGACAGGCTTACCCGCAGCAGTAAGGGGATGTTTTGGCTGTGCTCCAGGACACAAATCTTCCTAGTTACAGATGTGATTAATTTTGTTTCCCTTTTCTGACCATCCTGCATGTAGCTGTGTTATAAAAGTTCTCCACGCTGGCTCCATGGCTTTCCCATTAGAACATCGCAGATGTGTCAAGGATGCACTTGTTCCAAAAGAAGCTGGGGAGGAAGGAGGCTCCACCCTCCTTCTCGTGCCAAATGGCCCCGAAGGTTCCCCATTCAGCATCCTGGCAGCCAAATGGTGTACTATCTCTTTAAAGCAGCTATAGTTTTGTGCCTTGGCTTGGTCAATTTGTTATGGTTAAAAACTGTGGAGCCAGCTGTCTGCAATCTGATGTAATGTTGCTATGGAAACCAGAAATGAAACACTTAAGCATTCACCACAGAATTACTACATATAGCATTAGCCAAAGTAATTAAAAGTTGAGCCATATGGGCTTTCTGGTGGAAAAATCTGCAGTGGAGAGGCTAGAAATCAAATGTTTCTATTTACAATACTGTGAAGCCACTTTTATCCCGCATCCTTTGGGTGGGATGAGATGCCTTTTTCTCTTGAAGGTTTGGGGTGGGGAGGTACACAGATGACTGAGTCCATCCTCTTGTTTATTGGTGATGAGATTAAAATTTCTTTTAGTAAACTTTAGTAACTCTGACTCAGGGGAAGGAGGTACTAGCATCTCACGGTTGAATATGTGTGAATATTTTTTCACTTTGGTTTATTTAAAATCTGTCATGATAGTTCTGATCGTGTTTCTTAGAATCATTTGTTTTATATACAATGCAGATTTCCTTTATCTTTCACAAAGTTTCTTCTTTATATTTAAAATATAAATATTTTAATATAAAAATATTAAATATTTATATTTAAAATATAAATATTTTAAATATTTATAACATTTTAATTTAAAAATTATATGCATATATGTATTTCTCTTGTGTTTCTTAATTTAAAAAGTTCTCAAACTTCCATCCTAGGTAGTACATTTCCTAAATAAAAAACCATGACACACTATTTTCAGCAGTTGAGAAATGGCAAATGGTTATTTGATAAGAGAAACATTATATGAAGCATTTATGTTTTACCACCCAGTATAGAAGAAATGCAGCCTTTTACACCATCTTTATGTTCAAATATTTCACAACTTTTTTTCTTAGGGACTCAGGAGGAAGTGAGTTTCCATCAATCAAAAGCATCCTTGAACTCAAGTAACTTATGGGCTAACTTAAGAGGAAATTTTTTATTTAAGAAGAAAACGTAGGGCTAAAGTTGTAACTCAGTGGTAGAGTGCTTGCCTAGCACGTGTGAGGCACTGGGTTCGAACCTCAGCACCACATTCAATAAATAAACAATATAAACGTATTGTGTCCATCTATAACTAAACATATATTTAAAAAGAGCAAGAAAGAAAACCTAATACATGTGTTTCTTGAACAACTTGGGTTTTTTCTTACATTTTTCTTCATATAAATTTTGCTGCATCAATCTTGTCTAGGATCCAGAACATGATAATGCAAAGGAAGTTGTCAGTTGCCATGGTTTGTGATTTGTCAATGGCAAGCACCTGCAAAACCTCTTCCTCCTCCTCCTCCTCCTCCTCCTCCTCCTCCTCTTTCTTCTTCTTCTTCTTTAGAAAAGTAGAAAAGCATCAGTTCAACATTCTAAAGAGCTTACATTTCTCAAAAATAGATGGAGCATGTGAAAGCAATTAACTAAGTACCTGGAGTATGTTATTTCTCACCACCGTGGATCTGGGCAAGGGAAAGTGGGGCTTTGTGCTGGGCATGGCCTGGATGTCTGTTGCCCTGGTGGAACTGCTTAGATTTCTCCCTGGAAGGCTCTGTATGAAGTGCCTCCCCTGCAGATGATTTGTGGCCATTCTTCATGGCCTAAGGTTTTCATATCACTAATTTCTGTATCCTATTTCTTTTCACTCCCTCCTATGCCCCCTCCACGCATACATACAAACCACCACCAACAACAGCCAACAAACAGGTGTAAGGTATGTGTGCATTATGGATCTGGGGCATGTAATACAGCTTCCTGATCTTGATCACGAGCACTATTTGCTTTATTCTTTTCACCGGACTCCAGTACTTTTAAGGTGAGGGTTGGTGACATGTCTTGGGCTTTTCTCATGGGTGTGTTCAGAGACTTCCTATAGCGCACAGTTGTTGCTTCTGTTGGAATTGCTTGGTGTTCGAGCTGTATCGCCAGGCACGGTGTTGTCACGGTTCCTATAATTCCATGCACTGTGGGCTCTTCAGGTGCTGATTACCTAGAGCGAGGGTTAACCAGGTTCTCATTCCTCTGTTGACCACTCCGACCATTTCATCACCTATCAACATTTCAACCAAGTAAAACTGAAATTCAAGTCTGACAGTATTAATATGTATTTGGCTACACTTTATGTTAATTTTTTACCTCTTAAGTTTTAGCCTCTTAGCCAAATGCGCCATACCTAATTGTCAGCATTCAACCTAACCAACCTCCTCAGTTACCTGGGAATCCAGTTTCCATTCTTTTTAACCAGGTCACCAGTCATTAACTTTAATATTGAAACCCATATGCAATGTTTTCATCTAGGAATTTGAGAGAAATTGGACATAGATGTTGGTAAATCCCCAGAAGGGAAGACTGAACAGTACCCCTTCCTAATGACTTGCTGATAGGTTTATAATAATTAATTGTTAGTGGTCATGAGGGAGAAAGTACCGTGACGCCACGCTGTGAGCTCCAGGGAAGGACCAAGGCCAGGAAAGTGGTGGTGTTTATCCCATGGAGAGGGCCAGAGTGCTAAGAAAATATTTGTGCACTTACAGCCTGCACTGTTGTTATGCCTGGTCATTGACAGAATCTTCTCTAACAAGAGTTAGCTGTCCTCTGCTAACTCTTGCTTCCCTATCTTATCTTCTGTAAAATTGGGATTAATGAGAGCTTTTCTTGGGGTAAAAGTCCCCACCTTCACATTGCATTCAGATATGTGGTTTGTTTTTGTTTTGTTTTTCGGTTTGAGTTATTTCGCTCCCTACCATTTCATGAACTGGGTTTGAGGATGTGGAGGGAAGGCTGCTGTCAGGATATGCAGGATTAGCTGGATGCTCGCTGGTCTCCAGGGTGTGCTGAGGCTGCGCTCCCAGCACAGCCCAAGCACCGGCCCCTGCAGCATGCTGTTAGTGGGAAACTTCTTTTGCTTGTCCACATTTTGAATCGATATGGCAGAGGAAGCTGCATATTGAATGTTGGAGCCGACTTGGAAATGAAACCCTCATTTTGTTCACAAGGAAAGGATTGTTTTTAGCCTGGGTCACTGCTGCGGAGAGAGTCCCGCCCCCCCTTCCTCTCTCTCTCTCTCTCTCTCTCTCTCTCTCTCTCTCTCTCTCTCTCTGTGTATGTGTGTGTAATGTTTGATACTTGAGGGAAAACAGCTGGGCCAGAACATACTTGAATCGCTGCAAAATGGGATGGGATGCTGGGGAATATGGACTGGACTGTATGGCGGGAAAGGTCAGCTTTTTCCCTTGCCTCCCTTGGAGGAATGCAAGCTGTCCTTGTCCTCGCCTGTGAGCCCTTGGAAGGAGCTGGGAGGCGGAAGGAATGACTGTGATGTGGCATCAGTCCGGACAAATCGGACAGGAGGAGGTCTCCGCACTACTTCCCCTTCCTTGCCTGCTGTTTTTGATTTTCAGGGGAGGACTGGAAAAAGTCAACAGAGTTTTGGTTTGGAGAAGTAGTTGATGACCACGTTCAACAGCAAGTCCTGATGGGCCAGACAAAGGAGAGCCGGGCCCAAACCGCAGCAGTGTAACTGGAATTATAGGGCCAGCTCAGAGAGAGTCCTGCCGAAGAGGTTCTGTCTCTTGTAGAGACAGGGAAATAGTCTGATGAGACAAATGTCCCATGTACCATTCAAGGGCAAGGGTGTGTGTTTCATGCCCAGGACTTAATTCTACACCAAATTAGACCTAAGATGGTATGTGCGGCTGTGTAGACCTGCTGGGTGAATCTCTTGGTGTCCCAAGTTGGCCACAGAGCTGCTCAGGTTCCGGCTGGTGGGAAAGCCAGCTACACCCAGCTGCAAGAACAAGGTTCTGGAGCAATTATCTGACTAATTTTTCCTCTGTTTCTTTGCCAGTCAAGAGAACAATCCGATGATGAGACCGAGGAGTCGGTGAAGTTTAAGAGGTTACACAAGCTGGTCAACTCCACTCGCAGAGTCAGAAAGAAACTAATTAGGGTGGAAGATATGAAAAAGCCCAGCACTGAAGGTAAAAAAGCCAACTCCACCCTGGTTATTCCGCAAGAAGTCACTTGGGGTCAGTTTTTCAGTAGGAATCGTATGATTTCAAGTGGGAAATGGTTGAGCTCTGGCCGAGACTGATGGAATTGAGGCTGCTCATTAGCAGGAGATGCTGTGCATGTTATGGAAGGAAGGAGCCCCGGGTCCAGTATTTCAAGGGCTTAGTAACTTAGATGTGACAAACATGGGAAGTGGCATTATGTGATAATGAAATTCTCTCAAGTTTGGTATAGCTTTAATTAAGAGTTTGTAGCATTTTATATAAACCTTGCAACTTCTTACATAAGCCTCTACTTCTAAAAAGGTCTGTAGTTCTTGCTCAGTGATTTTAGTCCAAATTTGACAGATAATACATCCTTCTTGAACAAACATCTAACCATCAAGGCACTTAATATCCCTTTGAATCTCTGAGGGGTGATTTGTTCTCTGGTAAACAATCTCAAGTCTCGATTCAAATGGGGTTTTAAGGACCTTCAGTTCTGCGGGGATCTTTAAGAGCATATTACAGGCTGCTAAGATGAAGCAGTAATGTCAAGAGAGAGCCCAGCTGGGCTTACTGTACTGAGCAGTTAACCTTTGAATTGCAGTTACGACAGTTTAAACCTCAGCCTTACTCATCTCTCTTTTTAGCAAGATGCATTTGCAGCATCTTGTCAAATTCTCCCCCACCCCCCAAAAAAGAATTTCTTGTTTGTAAATGAGAGTAAACAAATTGGAAAAAAAAATACCACACTTTAAAAAAAAAAAAAAGGCATATTACTTGTTAAAATGTCACATCTACATTTTGAGGAATTTCAAAATTTTAACATGTAGGTTTCAAAAGTATTACTGTAGAGGCCTTCTTGTTCTATTTAAATAAAATCAAGCCATGCAGGGAACTGAATTTCACCTTAATTGCAAAGATAAGAGTTGGTTATTACTGATGCTTTCTAATTCTGTTTGTTATTATTTGTTGGTTTCAATCATCTAAAATAGTACTGAGGATGAGGGATTCCTGTGCAAAAATGTAAGTTAGAAGGAGAAAAGGGGAGTCAGCAAGAGAGAGATCAGCTCCATGGGTTTTACGAACTTGGAGTTGTCTTTAATTCCAGGACTGCATCTGGATGTCTTTTTACACAGCAATTCTGTTTATGTTTGAGTAAAATGTTGAGTTTTGAATGTTTCAATCCTGTCCCTCAGCCCTGGTTCCCACTGGGTGGGGCATGCCCTGATTTCCTCACGCCATGGTAGGACCTGTGGAGCCACACACACGCGCTGTTTGGTACTGTAAAGATAACCGTATGGACTGGCCAAGTTCAATCCTGAGGGCACATTTTAAAACAAGCTTCATGCACACTTGCCAAAACCAAATTTCAGCTATGACAAATTGGTGGGGCTTATCCATAGATAAAGTGGGTGAAGTACCCCACACTGGGCCCACCATCCTGGAGGCCCTTCATATGTCATAGTCAAGTGTCTTGGGGTGACCTTCCACTAGAGTAACATTTTAAACATACAGAGATGCCCTAATTTGTATATTCATGCCAGAATAAATCAATTCAGCTATCTCTGAGAGGCCTGGTTGGAAAAAAAAATGAAAATAATATATAAAGAATTATAATTAGAAGGTAGAAAGCAATGACCCCATGGACTTCTGGGTATGATTGAGGCTTCACAGGTGGAAGATGGACTTGATGAGCCTAAGTTGCCAAGCCAAGTCACATAGCTTGTCCATGTCACCAGAAGAGGTCCCAGGTGTGTGCATAGCTCAGGGCATCTGCTTTGGGCTGCCCCCAACACCCCGCTGCCCTGGAGCTCCCTCCAGCACTGGCTTGATGAGGAGCTCTCCGAGGCTCCTCTTGGGCAAAAGAATTTAGGACCCATACTCCTTATTACCCCTCTTCTCTGATGCCTGTGGACTCAGAGATTTGATCCCATCACTGTCTCCTGCATGCCTATGCCAGCACTAAGTTGTCTGGATAATAATTTTCCTGTATCAGGAGCACTCTGTGTCTAGCACTTTCCTGAACACTTTAGATTTTATATGTCATCCTTAGAATACCCACCAAAGGCAGGCCCTTACACCATCCTCGATTCACAAAAATGGAAACTGAGGCACAAGGGGCTAAGTAATTTACTCAAGGTCTCCCAGTCAGCCGACAGCAAAAGGTCCAGAATTGAGTCTGGGCAGCCTGACCCCTCCGTGTCTCCACTCAGAAGCCAGGATAGTTAACAGCTCTCCACCCAGTTTCACCCAACTAGCTTGAGTTTTGAGTCCATGTCCTAGCATGCATGGCCTTGGACAGTATTTAACACAGGCCATGGCAGCTCCTGTGATCTGCCCATTTCTGTGTCTCCCCCATAGAACTGATATTCTTCTTGTCATGGCACCAGCTCAGCAAACCCTCTACAGATTCATTGGCTTTTGTGCAATGCTGTCCAGCTTCAAAAGTAGCTTCGTGTCTCTTTTCTTTCAATGTTATCTGCACAACATCCACGTTGGGGATATTATATAAAGATAGGTAGGCATTATTACACAGAAGTAATCACCCAAGGTCATGGAGCTGGTGAGTGGCAGAGCCAGAGCCAGAATCCAGAGCACAAGACTGTGTCTTTGGCATTAAGTTACCCCATATCCTCCTGTGAAAATCTCCTTTCCATAATCCCATATCATGCAATGAGATAGGAAAGACCATCATGTGAAGCAAACCACACCAAATGTGGTAGAGTGAACTCATCTCAAGGTCATTCTGCCAAGAGGACAGTTGTACCTTTAAGTCAGAGCAGGATGGGGGAAGCAATGCTCTAAGTCCAAGGCTGCCCATAAGCATTGACAAGATGTCTGTGTTGCGCATGGCCTGCACTCAGCACAAGCATAGGTCGCAGCCTCTTTGGAGGCAGTTGCCACATTTCCTCCCAAGTCCTCACCAGGCTCTGACTTTCTGGAACCCAAAAATTAGAGCTACATGTGTCATGTACATGTGTGCTCCAGCTGGTTCCAGACTCAAATGTGACACAGAAATATTGGAATCTCTGACGACAACCTTAAACACAGTCCAGAAAATGTGCAGACCACTGCTGAGTGACAGGTCCTCCCAATATCCAGGCTGGACCCACCTGGCCTCCCCCAAACGCATCAGAATTGTGGGTTGCTAAGAGATTCTGTGCAGCCCGAGACACCTGGTCTTAACAAAGGCTGCACCCAGGCTTGGGTTCTTTAAAACAGTTCTCTGTTGGGCTGTCCCTGTCACCAGGCTATGCCTGCAGTCCTCTCAGCAGTTTCTTTCTGGAAGTGGAGGTGGACTGTCTCTAGGAGAGGCTGCCATTTGCACTTCAGACAGCATAAGGACCCTCGGGTGTCCTGAGGAAGGAGCAGGAAGCTTCCCGTGGTCTGTCCAGACCCTGTCAGGCCCTAACCTCTGCTTTTGAACTTTCCTAAAAGATCCCTGAACAATTCTTCAGTGAACTCTTTGCTGGACATAGTTCAGAGTCTCCTTCTCCACTTCCCTCCCTTCTCCACCACCATCTCCTGGACGTGAACGTAAAGTCCACCTTGAACTAGGTTTAATACCCGTTTTCTTCTTCCTGGTATGTTTGTAATTGTAATGACCATCAACTGGGAAAGGTAGCAGTTTTTAGAATTTGAAAGAATGGGTACCATTCTGGTCACCTCTCCCTCTCTGAATGGAGTTTTCCTGTCCCTTTTTCTCCTGACATTTAAGCGGGCACTTGCACCCTCAGCCCAGCTGGCATTTTTAATGCTGTCCTTCTGTTCCAAGGAACTCTGTATTTTTTCCTCTTCACCATTCAGCTGGCAAAAAGCTGCAAAGCTCCAGCATTTCCTTATAATTCGAGGGACACAGCCAGTTGGGATCGCTACACCCACGGCTTGACCTACTTCTTTCCTCACATCTGTTCACATAACACATGCAGAAAAAAAAACTCGGCTTTCCTGCCAGCAAGTCCAAGCCTTTCCACTGGGCTCTGGAGGGCTTGGCTCGCTACCTGGCTCCAGCGAGGGCTTCACGGGCTGGAATCCTTTAGACAAAGTGGAGCACTCGCTAGAGCTGCCTGCGTGTCAAGGCCCTCAAATGCCCTGCTTCAGCAGGGCCTGGGTGGTTGGGAATATCGGGCTGGGGCCACCCAGTTCCCTCACTTTTTGTTTTTGGGCAGTCAAGTGGAGGTCATTATTCAGTCACATTTGCGAGATATAACCCTTGACGGTGTTTCCCCGCCCAAACTCTCTTGGAGATTTAATCACTTAAATGGCATATGTACCAATAAAAAAAAAAAAAGTCACCGTCAGCCACGTGGTATTCATCAGGCTCCAACTTTCCAAAGCCATCAGAGCCAACGAGGAGGAGGGCCTTTCAGAAGGGGGAAAGGCTGATTCCCTGCTTCTGAGGATTGCCCTTAAACTGGGAGGTGATTATCTAGAAAGGCAAAAGCACCTCATGATAATGACTGGCTTGGAGTTTGCACATGGCATTTTTAGTAGGTCTGTGAAGGTGTTTGTTCTACAAAATTCTTAGAGAAGGATTTTCTGGGCATGAATGATTTTGAACTTCAGAATATAGATATTTTCCCCCCTCTGCCCACATCCCCAGCTGTTAACAGTAAGCTTGTATGAAATTACGCTTGTGCACAGTTGGGTCATTTTTCTTTGTTATACACATATGTAAGTGGGGGGCCGATTTAAGTGGGGGGCTGTGTTTGTGAAAAGGGTCGTGATATGGGCGGGGAGAGCTGGGATCTCTGCGTGGCCTAGCTTGTGGGAGGGTGGGAGGTGACAGAGCCGGTGGGGGGATACAGAGGCGTGGTCACAGGGGCTCTGATGCTTCCCCTCCAGGTGGGGAGGAGCACGTGCTGGAGAATTCCCCGGTCCTGGATGAAAGGTCCGCCCTGTACTCTGGAGTGCACAAGAAGCCTTTTTTCTTCGATGGCTCTTCGGAGAAGCCTCCTGAAGATGACTCAGACTCTATCACCACGTCCCCATCGTCCAGCAGCCTGGACACCTGGGGAGCTGGCCGGAAGCTGGTCAAAACCTTCAGCAAAGGAGAAAGTCGGGGCCTGATCAAGCCCCCCAAGAAGATGGGGACGTTCTTCTCCTATCCAGAAGAAGAAAAGGCCCAGAAAGTGTCGCGCTCCCTCACCGAGGGGGAGATGAAGAAGGGCCTGGGGTCCCTGAGCCACGGGGTAAGTACGGACGGTGTTTTCTTCTATGACAGCCATCGCCGCAGGCACCACTTTCTGGTGTCCCTAGAGGAGGTTCAGAGTGTCCGCAAGCAAATCCGCTTGAAGAAAACGGATACTAATTATTCCTGTTCCAGAGCTTTTCTCTGCCAGCGCCCCTCCCGAAAAGGAGTGAACGGCACCACCTGCGACCTGCAGCTGCCCCGGCAGAAACCCAAGGGGGGCGGCAGCTGCGGCTTCCCCGGCAGAAGGGTGCGCGGGCGCGCCTCGGTCAGCGAGTTCAATGTCACCTACGTGGTGGAGCGGAGTCTGTACAGTCATCTGAACCTGACCCAGCTAGTGCGGCCCGCCTCAGACAGGACCCTGAGCAAGGCCGAGAAGCAGGACCTGAGGCGGTGCTTGCTGGAGGAGGAGGAGGAGGCCAAGCGCAAGTGGGCCGCCACAGTGGACCGCTGTACTAAACGGGTTCTCTTGAGAATCCACCAGAAGTCTGTGAGTCACCACGACCGTCGTGAGGACGGCCTTGTCATTTCCGTGAGGTGCAGTCAGGCAATATGGCCTTTCTTCTCTGGAGACTGGCTTCCTCTGCTCTGCTTTCCTTCATCCCTTCAGAGTCCATTCCTCCATCACCTCCAGCTCCTACCCCTGCCTTCCCTCCTAGTGGCTTTCTTCTCCCTTTCCATTTCTCCTGTGGCCCAGTGAAGCCCTTTGATGTTTAATTCCAACTCGGTGCCAAGGCTGATGCACAGAGGGGCATCCAGGGTAGAGGGATGGGGCTGGGCTGCCTGGCAGGAGTGGCCGTCCTGATCCCCAGCCATCATGTCACTTGACCTCAAAGAAGCTGATTCAAAACAGAAGGACATTTGGCCCTCAAAAGAGATGCTTACTCTTTCACTTAATGAAAACAATAGGAAGGGCTCACAGAAAATTTGCCATCCACTTTCATCCTTTGGTGATTGGAAACCATGGTGAAGTACATCCCTTTTATTTGTATGTGAAGGTATAGAGTGCTTAAATCCCACAGGGAAAATGATGAATTAGAGCACTTTTGCTCTACTGAAGTCTATTTGGCATTCTTATCTTTTTAAACAGAGAAACTGACGTTTGGTCATGTCCTCTACTGCCACATAGATTCTTCCGTACATAAGGAGGAATCAAGTCCAAATAATAAAATGTTTTTCAAGTGTAATGCTGAAAGGTCAGAGAGACCTAGCACAATTTATTTTCTGGGCATGAATGATTTTGAACTTCAGAATATAGATATTTTCCCCCCTGGAATTACCACCTCACTTTGAGCTTGCACAATGGCCCATGTGAAATGGCACGGAGGGAGGAGGAGCTGGCACTGCTGTCCTCTGGCACCTTGCTTAATCCACCCGGGCTGCTGGCTCTGGGCCCCTTTGAAAGGTCTGAAAGAACCTTTACAGCAGGATATGCTTCGATGGTGGCTTTTCCCAGGGTTCCTTCACATTCATGAATAGGACGTTCTTCCCCAGACGATTACTGTAATTTAAATTCATTCAGTCAAGTTCTGCTTTTGTGAAAATGAAGACTGATTGGTCAATGGCATCCTTAAAATGACCTTCTCTGTTCTGAAAGGATCTTGGATCCTTCCTAGCCCTTGGGTTTTCCAACTCTTCCCACATGCATTGACTTTCTTCCTAGATCTTATTTTCTATCTTTTCACATTTGTATGCTTCTTGCAACACTTTTAATACTGTTAGTCTGTAGCAAAAGGTTTTCTTCTGGCTCTTTCTACATCATGGCAACAGTTTTTGTTGGTTTTGTTTGGAAATAACAGAATTGTCTTTGTCACTCATTCAGCCTCTGGTCTACCCTGACCCTACAGATCTTTTCTAAAATACTAGTGTCTCTGTGTGTGTGTGTGTGTGTGTGTGTGTGTGTGTGTCTCAGAGATCTGTCTCTCTTTCTATGTATATATATTTATATAAAATATATTTATCTGAAACCTCAAAAGAACAGAGTCACATATTAATTGATGACTCATCTCTGTGACTTTAAATTATATAATACTGAGCATTCATCCAGTTTGAGTAGCTTGAGTTGCTCATGCGCCTCTCATTTATTGCCAGATGAATAATAGAACTTCATCAGGTCTGTCTCTCAAGAAGCTGTATTTCTGAGATTTATGTTAATTAACATTGTGGGCCAATGATCACTTTTCACTGACTTTAAGGATGAACATCAGGCCAGCTTATCTCTCAGTAACCCCCGCCAAGATGGTGCTGTGTGATCTTGTCCCGATTATCAGTCTGAGCTGTGTATTTTTATGAAGCTATGAACTTGAGGCAGTACTGAACCATTTAATGCAGAGAACATAGGCGAGAATATGCGTTTTAACAATAGAAGGTGCTTTTTTTCTTTTTGGTGCTGGAGATTGAACCCAGAGTAGGTAAGCACTCTATCACGGGGCCATCCCCCAGTCTTGGGGCTTTGTTTTTGTAAAGGATCGTTCTTATTTCTTTGCTTCTTTCATTTGAAATATTCTTTTCCATTCTCCTTGCCATATATTTCCTACATTTTATCCCAGAGTGCACAGTTTCCTTTAATCTTTAGCCTTGATCTTTTTGCCTTTCAAAAATGCCATATATGCTTGATGAAACCTCAGGGAAATGATAATGCTTTGTATTCACTGGAAATGGTCACGTGTCTTCCTTTTTATTTGGTCATTCAATTTTTGTTTGGGAGAACAGACATGCATGACATTTTGGAATTCTGTTCATTTTAAATTCAACCTCCAAAACGTGTTTTCAACTGCATGACCATCCATTGACTAGTTCTCCTCATCCCAAGCATCTATCTAAAATGTTTTATAATTATCTATATAAGAAATGTTAAGCTAAAAAAAAAAACACTTAAATTTCATTTATGTAGATTGTCCAAGTCAAAGATGGGTTTATTTTTATTTTTGTATTCTCTTTACATTCCATATTCTCTTTTGAAGGGTGTTGCTTCAAGAACTACTTAATCTTATTAGAAGTTGGAGATTCATTCGAGCAATGTTTATTGTTATATTTTTGTCAGTCCTCCATTGATAAGAAAAGCAGTGGTTCAAAAATCTTAGTGTATCACTGGGAGGAATTTTAGTTGATAGTGAAGCAAACCAGCCCATCTTTCAGCGTTTCATTTTAGGCATTAATGCACACAATGGGTGTACACAAAGCTTAAATGAGCTTCTAATTTACTGCCGTCATAGTTTCCACATGAATTCTTTGTCAGTTATTTCATATGCATCAGAAATAACATGCTGGGCTCCAGAGTTGCAGTAGATGTCATTTAGAGCAGGGACGTGCAAAAGCCATAAAGTAATCAGGCATCTGGGCGCCATACTGTGTCTGTGAGGCCCTGAGTCACAGGAAAGGAACTGAATAAAGTCGCTGCCTTTGCGAAAATGAGAAAACTGATTTGGCATTATAAGCCAGAAAGGAAAGCTAATGTTAAAAATTTGCCTTGAGAAATGGTCACAGTCCTACTTCCCAGTTAGGTGAAGTGGTGGCTGTTTGCACAGAGAGTTCTCTTTCCTTTTGTAGAACTAGACAGAAGTCTAGTTAAGTTGGATGAAAAGGAATTCAGGTTGATGAATATTTAACAAAATTAGATTGACATCACTGGAAAGCAAGTCGGGAGTAGGTTATTTAAAACAGCAGCAAAGGTGCTGCTGAAGAACAACGGTTCTGGGACATTTTGAATGTTAGTGTCCCCAAATGCCTTGCACTTTCTACCCCATCTTATGCCACAACTGCCACCTCTATCGTTGTGACCCATTCCTGGCATGCTCTGGTTTTACAGTTGAGCTCCCAGGTCATCAGGCCCAGAATGGCGCTCCAGCCCTTCATTTGCATATTTATGATGTTGACTAAGCCTGAGCTGCAGCCTCACAGTGGTCAGGAAGGGTAACCAAGTTCTCAGCAAGGCCATAACGAAGTAACCACGGAGACCAGCATTCACAGAGTGTCTGCTCTATGCCAGACAGTGTGCCAGGGTCTTCAAATATGTCATGTAAAAATTATTTCACTAATGCAGAACCCAAAGCTTGGAAAGTTCTAATACTTGACCCGTGGACACATAGCAAGTAAGTGGCCAAGCCAGAACTTGGGTCTACCTCTGTGCAATTTTAAAAACCGAGTCATTTTCTTTCCCAGGACGTTTCTGCTTTCCCAGTGTAGTAAATTCACATTTGTCTAAAGTACATTTATGTTAACTAGGCAATGTTTGTAACATGCATTGTACTTTCCTGATCATTTCTTCTATTTAATAGCTGTTAACTAGAGTTTTCTAAGAAACAGGTAATACAAAATATTGGGGCCCAAATCTGCTATTCAGCTTTTATTGCTAACTGTATGAAAAAACAAAAATCATTAGTTTTAACAAAAATTAGTGTGTTTTGGGGTGGGGGCAAAAGGAGTGGTCATTGAGTGGTTTCTGCTAGAAAAAAAAAAAAACAACAGAAATTTGACCTGATTTCTGGAATACCAAATCGCTGAAATATAAGTAGTTCCATGAAGTTTGAAACTAGCAAAAACTGCAATGAAGTTTTCACTCATTTTTATAACATCAGTGTTTTTCCTATTGAAATTAAGAGTGTGGTGCAAGACAGTCACTCAGGCTTTCTCTCTCTGGGCCAATGTGTCTCTGCTTTATCCACTGTGAGAAAAGGGCTATAATTAATTGAGTTGGGCAGTTAGATGGGAAAGTTACCAGTGTTTTTGGCTAAGATGGGGAAGCAGTGATGAGTAATCTTGGCCTGTTTGGACTACTATAAACATAACCCCCTTCCCCTTTTCAGCGTTTAAAATTCAACAAAACAAGCCTTTTAGGAAAGCCTGCTGTCGGTAGCAGAGCAGAGGCCTTCAGACCTGGTTTCCGGGATCACTAAGTGACATGCCTTTATTGTCACTGGTGTTCATAGCTTGTATTAAGGGAATTTGAAGGGGAGGTTCTTTGTCAAGATCAGGAAAATCTAACAGCACTAAATTCATGGAGGGTGTTTGGTGAAAAGAAAATAAAAGGAAAAGGAAAAGGAAATCCAGTTGTCTTTTGCGGGTTCTGGGATTCAGACCTTGGGTGCAGGCTGCGTGCCAGGCATCTGTGAAAAGCAAAGTGGAGTTCCCTTATGACAGGAGTCATGTGTTTTTTCCCTCATCATTTCTTGTTTCCCCCTTTCATCCCGTACACGTCTTTGTGATTCAGAGATGTCCCACAGAAGGCACGTGTGTGGGGCTGTGCTCAGCTGACTTGGCATAACTGGCTTATCCCTGCCCTGCCCCCCTCCTTTTCACAGAGAACCTGCAGTTTTGGAGGGTTTGACCTGACGAATCGTTCTCTGCACGTGGGCAGTAACGCCTCTGATCCCATGGTGAGTAGAGCCGGAGGAAACCCACAGGTTAGATCTCACGTGACGTGGCTGATGAGTTGGAGAATGGACCCTGGTTTTCCTCAGTATCCTAAACCATGTTTGAAAGAAGCCCTACTGCACCATCCACATGGAAGAGTGGATGACGACCACCTCTGGCCTCCCTGGCTTTCCTGAGGTGGCAAGGTTCCTTGAATGACTTTGCTTCCAGTTTTCCTCAAGTGACAAATCCACATGAGTTTGGCTTCTGGGGTCCCAGTCATTTGCACCCACAAACCTTTTCTTCACACTAGTTGCAGGTGCACAGAACTACAGCCAAACACAAGTAGTGAGGCCAAGTAGAACCCCATGACTTGTGTTCTAAGAGTAGGGGTGGCATTTCTAATGGCAGTCTTACTGCTCAGTGCATGGCCTCCCAAGGTCTCTACTAAACCTAGGTCTTTCTGATGTGGGGTGTCCTAGAAGGAACCCATCTTTAGCACCAAAGCAAGCCCAACACCTCAGGACCAAGGTCACTGCCTCCATGAACCTGCTCTGGGTAATGGTCGAGGGCCATGCCACCACCGTGTCATAATAGCTCTGTCCCCTAAGATTTTTCTCATGGCCCCAAGGGTATAGGTGAGTTTTACCTGCAGTTTTACCGGTCCCCAAGATATATTGCTATGAAGCTGTGAAAGGAAGATTTCAGCTTTAAATTTGTTGTGATCAATTTTCAGCTAAAATTCCCATCTGTGAGATACAGGGTAAGAATTTCCCTGGATTTTATTTGGATATCAAATTTTATTGATTCATAAACCAATAATTTTTATGTAGTCAATCTTTTTTAAAAATGAGAGAAAGCATTTTTATTTTCTTTCTTGGGGCAAGATGGTCAGAGTCTCATTTATTCAGGGAAGGAAAGTTATGCACTCCTCAGCATTGGCCACACTGAACATCAGTGACAAAAATCCAATCAGATGTTGCATTTCTCATGTCTGAGCTTCAACCTTTGTGTCCTGAGCACCTTCCTAGCATGATTCCATAGAATTATCCCTTCCTCCTCCCCTACTGCTAAGGTTCCATGGGCCTTGGTTCGTATAGATCCCTCTGACCTAATGAAATGAAGTTCTCGTGTGTTTAAAATGTCAGGAAAAAAAATCATAATCAGAGAAGAATGTACTAAGGTTTAGTAAAAAAGTGACTCACATCCCATTTTAAACAAACAAAAAGACTCCAACTAGGCTTTAATTTCTAATCAAAAATATAAATAACAGCACTGAGTTAACATAAGAAAAATTTCAAGATTCTGGGGAATGCCAGTGTTTTCCTGAAAGCTACAACATTAATGGTTTGGGTAGTAAAACCTGTTTCTGGGCTCCACGTTCCAAGTCAAAGTATTTATGTTTTGTCTCCCAGGGTAAAGAAGGAGATTTTGTGTACAAAGAAGTCATCAAATCACCCACAGCCTCTCGCATCTCTCTTGGAAAAAAAGTGAAATCAGTGAAAGAGACAATGAGGAAGAGAATGTCTAAAAAGTACAGCAGCTCTGTCTCTGAGCAGGTATGTGGCCACCCAGCAGAAAGCCCCCTTGGGTCTTCCTGACAACAGAGAAACCTGAGGATGAGCCTTCTGAGATTTTAAATGGTGCTAAGTGTGCATATTCCTTGACACTAACCTGCTGTAGGACCATGCCTTATATAGACACTCAATTCATGAAACATTTGTTAAGCACTTAGGGTTGTCAATGCACTGTGCTTGGTGCTGGAAAAGTAAAGCACAAGCTCTGCCTTCTGCATCCAGAGAAGGGGAGAGATAACCACATAAAGAAGAGATGATTCTTTCAGGCAATAAGCATTGTAGACTTGGAACACAAATGTCTAAAATACCCATGCTATAAAATGTCTATCACCAGAGTCCAACCTCAGAAAGTACACCTGGACAGCAGACTTTTCAGATGTAGCATAGATTATTCTAGAAATACATAGCAAGTCTGAAAAGAAAACTCAGAAAATGCTTCCTGGCTACGAGACTTTGGTAGCTCTGAGGCTTCCATGGAAGAAGGAGGTGGTGCTTTCACTAACTGGGCCTATCTATAGCCATGAAGAGATCACAGAATTGATTTTCTTCCTAGCTATATAAAATTTTTCACTGCCAGAAACATGATCAGGGTCTGTCTTAATTGCATGGGTTCAGAGAATAAAAACACTTGGAGAGCTGGGCCTTGGGGTAATTTTGACCATTGGATTTCCAACCCCTGCCCCCCAGAAGCTTTGTGGTACTCATTTTGCAGCTTGTTAAAGTACCTGTATATGAGCTGATTGCTTGAAATAGGTAGGGAATGACACTTTATGTACCCAATAAAGAACAGCTGGAGGTGCAGACATTTTTGCTCAGCTGCTGCCCCCTGGTGGACATAGCGAGCTAAACACCAAGCATCTTCCTGTTAGAGTCACTCAGCAACCAACTGATGAGCCCTGTGCACTTGGATTCAAAGCCTGCACATCTTCAGTTTATGTCTGTGGTTCTCACCATAGAAGTGTGAGTGATTTTGGAATATAGGGACTTGGTTAAATACTGAAAAAGTATTTTTTGCTATATATCTGGGTATTAAGTTGCCAACTACTTAGACAATTTCAATAATTTGTATAAATGGGAATATCTACCTACTCGTTATTCAAGGATAAATATTTTTCTTTCTTTTTTTTCCTTTATTTTTGCCTATATCTTTCCTTTCAGAGTGGATTAAATGTCTTCTGGTAATTCTTCTGCAAAAATAGTGGATTTTATTTGACCTACATTTGAAGTCCAGTCTTGCTACTGAGTATGCTGAGTCCCTAAGCTTTTATGTAAATATTTTGTCTATGTGGAAGATAGATTTTTACCTGAGTATTTACTTGGGCATGAAAAATAATTTTCAAATGCTTACTATATAGTACCATGGTTTACAACGTTAAAATTAAGCAAGACTATAGGTTAAAAAGGAAGAGAATATTGGCCTTAGAATCAAGTATGGATATAAAGATGGAGTTGATTGATAGAGTTGACCAGTTGCTGAGAATTATAAAATAACACCTGTCCACTCATGAAACTTGTATTTATTGAAACCATTTCAGGACTCAGGCCTCGATGGCCCGCCGGGCTCCCCTGCTTCTGTACAGCCAGACTCTGAGCACATGGACAAACCCAAGCTCAAAGCTGGAGGATCTGTAGAAAGTCTTCGGAGTTCTCTAAGTGGGCAGAGCTCGATGAGTAAGTCAGTCCAGTTTGTAATTGGGGGTGATTTCCTTTGGAGTAAAACATCAGACATTGATTGAACCTCAAGTTCAAGCAAGTTAAAGATAAGTAAGACCAAGTTCCTGCCCTTAGGGTGCTATCAGAGAGCCAGAACTGGATTTTTTATTTTTATTTTTTTTTTTTTTTTGTACCAGGGATTGAACCCAGGAGCACTTAACCACTGAGCCACATCTCCAGCCCTTGTTTATATTGTATTTAGAGACAGGGTCTTGCTGAGTTACTTAGGGTCTCACTAAATTGCTATGGCAGGCTTTGAACTTGCAATCCTCCTGCCTTAGCCTCCTAAGCTGCTGGGATTACAGGTGTGCACCACCACCTCCAGCTAAAATACCTGGATTTGGGAGTTATTTGTTTGACAGCAGGTGTGCGGCAGGGATGCAGAAGAGTGGGTGATTAATTTTGTTTGGGGAACATAGGGAATGCATCTCAGATGAAAGATCTAGAAAATGGAGGAGAATAAGCCTGAAGAAAAGCACATGAAGATGACCAGCAAGAGAACAGGCTGAGGAAGGAAGGCGAGTTAGAAACATCACTGACAAATACTGCTCAGCTGCTTCAGGGCCAAGGGTGGTTGGTGTTGGCCAGGTGGTCAACGGGGAGAGATCACCTTCAAATCCACCACTGGCTTACCCTTGGGCAAGTGGCTTGACCACTCTGTTTCCTCATCTGTGAGTGGGATAAAATTAGTGTGCTATTCAAATGAAAGGTCACAGTGTTAAAGGCAAAGGTTGGTTCCAGCACAGCAGCGTCCCCCAGCAGAGAGTCTCCAGGTCACGTGGATCCTGACATGAGGATAACCTGTCCTGAACTCTCTGTCCAACTAGGAACTTGAGGTAAATAGCCAGAAAGCTCATGAGTGGGCCCAACTCTGGTCCTGCCAAGGCTGTGGCACGTGGCTGCCCTTCCTGGGCATCGGCAAAGCCTCAGTACCTTTCAGCTTCACTTCGTGGGGATCTGGATTCATACTCCCTCTTCCTGTTCTTCCTGCCCAGGTGGCCAAACAGTCAGTACCACTGATTCCTCCACCAGCAACAGGGAGAGCGTCAAGTCGGAAGATGGGGATGACGAGGAGCCGCCCTACCGGGGCCCCTTCTGTGGGCGTGCCCGGGTGCACACCGACTTCACCCCCAGTCCCTATGACACAGACTCCCTGAAGCTCAAGGTGGGCCTCTCCCTGGCCTCAGGGCAGCTAGCCCAGGCTCTTCTCTCTCTTTGAGAGGCTTTCTTTCCTCCATACCTATGACCACCAGATGTCACTGTGCAGACCAGACAATGTCTCCGCCATCATGGTGTGCTGGCCAGCTGTGTGGTAAAAATGAAATGAGAACCATCCTGCAGGCAAGGCAGAGAGGGTCTTGTGTCAGACACTCTGTGGTCATCACCTCCTTCCCTGACCGTGTCCTCTGCCCCCAGCTGCCCTCTAGAATTCTAGTGGCCCCCCAGCACCCCAGTGTTCTATGCTTTTCCATCTGAAGATGGATTACTGCCTTCCTTATGGAAATAGAGATATTTATGGTGGGCCATAAAGATGGAGTTCCGTAAACTGCATGAAGGATTGCCGCTGGCTTATGACTGGTGGGAGCCCTTGGATAATGGGAGGGTATTCAGAGAGCTGAGGGTGCAGGCATCAGGAGAAGGCCCTGACTCTGCTGGCCTGCAGTACAGGAGGGAAGAAGGGCTGTGACTTAGGGCCCATGTGTCATCCAAGTACTCCACCTGGCCTCTTGGAAACTTCCAGTCATCCTGTGTTTATTGCTCAGAAAGGGGACCTGAGGGACCTGGTTCTGCCTTCTTAGCCTTTCCCCACCCGCGAGACTCACAGATCTGATTCACTATTCATGCTTAGAAATGTGCCTAATGGAAAGATTTTTGTTCCCTGGGTCACAGAAAGGGGACATCATTGATATAATCAGCAAGCCACCCATGGGTACCTGGATGGGCCTGTTGAACAACAAAGTTGGCACATTCAAATTCATCTACGTGGACGTTCTCAATGAGGAAGAGGAGAAGCCCAAGCGCCCCACCAGGAGGAGGAGAAAAGGAAGACCACCACAGCCCAAATCCGTGGAGGATCTGCTGGATCGGATTAACCTGAAGGTCAGTCACTTCTCACTCTGGTAGCGTGTTCCCACCTTGCCTTTTCCTTCTCCCAAATAAAGGAAAGGGTACGCTCAGGTGGTCTGTGTTGTCCCCAAGGGCCATCCAGTCATGTGGTGAGTACCCATTCACAAAAAGCACTGCCAGTAATTGAATGTTGCCCTCGACCTCTGCTATGAGAAGTGCCGTATGCAAAAACCCAGGTGCCCTGCTCACAGCCAGCTCCCTGGGGGCTGGGAGGCAACTCCCCTCCCATCATTCTCCAGCATCTAGGAGGGGGCTCTGCAGTGGGCACCCTTTTTCTTCCTTGCAAACCTTTTTACTCCTGAGAAATTCCTGAGGCTCACTAAGTTGGATTTCAGTATCTCTGTAAATGAAGGAGAAGGCTTTTCCACTGTGGGTTGGTGATAAAGGAATTAGTTTATTTCAAGGGCACAATTACAATGCCAGCAAGTGGAATCCATCCTGGTCTGCAGTGTACATCTTAACCCATGACTAAGAAAATACCCTGCCTGCCTACCACGCTGGAGGACTAGCAGGCACAGTACATTACAGAAAATATTAATCTTTTGATTAACATAAAAAAATGTGGGAAAAGAGCTGAGGGGTCTGCGGCTAGTTGTTGGTCCTGCACCCCACAGCTGGGCTGTGACACACTCGGTCCTTCTGTCCCACAGGAGCACATGCCCACTTTCCTGTTCAATGGGTATGAAGATTTGGACACCTTCAAGCTCCTGGAGGAAGAAGACTTGGATGAATTAAATATCAGGGACCCAGAACACAGAGCTGTCCTCTTGACAGCAGTGGAACTGTTGCAGGAATATGATAGTAAGTCTCTCCAGACACCAAAGTGGCCATTGGTTGGTCGGCCACCATCTTCGGTCCCATAAGCTCTTGGTATCCCTGGAATCACTCACCGGTCTTGATCTTTCCAGAGCCAAGGTCGATTTCATATTGTACAAAGCAGTTCCAAGACATAAATCCCCAGTGCAGATATCCCCATAATAAACCTTAAGGCATGCCAGGTGCATGCCTGTCATCCCAGCTGCTCGGGAGGCTGAGACAGGAGGATCGTGAGTTCAAAGCCAGCCTTGGCAATGGCGAGGTCCTAAGCAACTCAGCGAGACCCTGTCTCTAAATAAAATACAAAACAGGGCTAGGGATGTGGCTTAGTGGTTGAGTGCACCTGAGTTCAATCCCCAGTTCCCCCCAAAATAAATAAATAAATAAACCTTAATATACCACCAATACCTTTCCTGGCATATTTCTGGGTAACAGTTGAAGACAGTGCTACATCTAGTGTCTAGGAGAATTGACTTGCAGTTCTAAGAAACCAATACTCTGCCTTCAGTACTGCTGTGCTGAGCTGATTCCAGTAGGTAATTAGGATCCCTGGGCACAGAAATGACTGACCAACTGGAAGTTTCTTGCCTAGCTAAGGGTTGATTATTTCTCAAAACATGTGACAAATGGTTTTCTTATTGAATAGATTGGTTAGTGACTAAGTAAAATTCATGAGTTTCCATTAAAGAAGGAGGCAATGTCTGTGTGAAGTGAATATGTAGTGCAAGCATTCCCAACTTATATTAATGACAGCTTATTTTTACAGCCTATGAACAGAATTCAGTGAGCATGTGGCTTTTATGGAGTCTATCTGAATGCATCGGATCCCCTGCTCCATTAGCCTCATCTTATCTTGCTCTTTATTCTTGAGTCTGACATCAAAAATATTCCTGAAATTATTCATCACCAAGGGAGCATCCTTTACAGTTATTGAATTCAAATACATTTTCTTTCAAGGGCTCTGCTTCAGGAATATTAGTAGCTAATAGCATTTCTATTGCTAAAAGACACAAGAAAATCACGGTTAATGGTGGGAAAAAAAAAATGTATGTTACAGATGGCCCCAACTTAGGTTGTTTTTTCTTTTCTGATGGTGTGAAAGTTGTATACATTCAGTAGAAACCATACTTCCCAAGTTCCAATCCTGATCTTTTCACAAACTACTGATCTTCAGTCTGATACTCTCTTAGGATGCTGGGTAGCAACAGTGGGCTGCAAGGCCCAGTGGGCCCCACAATCAGGAGGGTGAGCAACCAGCGCGGTGGGATGCCTAGCTGGGATGCTCACCAGGTTGGGTATTCTAAATACATTCTTGGTTTATGGTATTTTCAAGTCACAGTGGGGTTCTGGGATCCCTCAGTCAGCTGAAGAGCACCTGTACTGAATGCATCAGAGTCAGGAGACATGGAAGCAAGTATGTCAGTGCATTTAAATTCACTTCTATTTAAAAGGTGCTCCAAGTTAACTGACAGCTTAGAAGAGCACACACCATCAAATAGATGTCCAAATCCTCAATAAATTTAAGCAGGCTTCAGGGATCCACTTGCAGGGAATTCCATTTAATATTTAATAGTAATATATAACCAGGTCTCTATAGTATTTGCGTCTCCCAAGAGATCCCTAGGGTGTACGGCCAGGTTGTGTGCAGAGAGCTGGGGCAGTGACTGGTATGGCCAACCAGCTATTTTAATAGGAATTAATATTAAATCATCTATTTTTCTAAACCCCATCTGCTCCATAACTTAGCTCATTTGCTCTTCCTAGTTCATGGACTACATCTGTTTTATATACTATTAATTACATTTCCCATATTCCTAAATCCTGAGTGTATGGCAGGGATCTGTGCTTGGTCTCTTTCGTGCCACATTGTCTCAGACCCTTTGCTCTAGATTTGTTATTTGTTTTTTGTTTTTTTGTTTTTGTTTTTGTTTTTGTTTTTGGTTTTTTTTGTACTGGGGACTGAACCCAGGGGGCACTTAAGCAATAAGCTACCAGTCCTTTTTACTTTTTATTTTTGAGACAGGGTCTCACTAAGTTGCTAAGGCTGGTCTTGAACCTGTGATCCTCCTGCCTCAGCCTCCTGAGTTGCTGGGATTACAGGCATGTGCCACTGTGCCCAGCTAGGATCACATCTTGAGATTTGTACCAGGGTTGTTTTGTTGTTTTGGAATTTCCCTCACACATAAAATAGAATTTCCTTCCATTGGTTCTGAAACAAAGGCTCTGAGAGCTCAGAGGTACTGATTCACACCAAGAGGCTGGGTCCAGACTTATCCTGGGGTTATGGGACTTTACTTCCAACACAGTTAATTTCATCATGTTTAAGAAGTATTCCAAGTAACAGATAACTTAGAGGAACATGATACTAGGTTTCTGTCAAACTAAATTCTTGTGCTCTAGAGAGAGAGAACTATTGAGATCTTTGAAGATGTGTAGGGATCTTGAAAGTTTTCTAGCTCAGCCTTCTATCAAGAGCACTGCTTGAAAATCAAAGCTGTCCAGAATCTTCCAGTGCATACAGAAGGGCAACCTATAGACAGTGTCCCATTTGGGAAAGACACTGATTGTCTTATACTCTCTTGGGTCTACTAAATGAAAGCTCCCTTAAAATTTTAAATATTTTTTAAAATTATGGTAAAATACACATATCATAAAGTTTACAATCAACCATTCTTAAGTGCACAGCTCAATAAAAATAATAATTTTCATAAAGTTTTAATTAGGAATTATTTCAAGCATGAAGTACAGAGAAAAGTAAAACAAATACATACATAAGCACTTCCTATATTCAATTGAAAGTAACATTTTACCACATTGCTTCATTTTCCTTCTTTTCTTTCTTTTTTTTTTTTTTTTTTTTTGGTACTGGGGATTGAACCCAGGGGCACTCCACCACTGAGCCACACCCCCAGCCCTATTTTGTATTTTATTTAGAGACAGGGTCTCACTGAGTTGCTTAGAGCCTCGCTAAGTTGCTGAAGCTGGCTTTGAACTCGGGATCCTCCTGTCTCAGCCTCCCAAGTGCTGGGATTACAAGTGTGCGTAACCACGCCCAGCTTTCCTTATTTTCTTAAGATATAATGTTACAAGGCCATTGAAAGTGCTGCTACCTAAGAATCCCATTTCTCTTCTCCTCCCTTCTCTAGTTATCAGCTCTCCAAACAACAGTGCTTGCTCTGTGGCCCCGCACCCTTGACAGTTGAAGATTTCACAAGTGCCTTAGCATGTTCTTCAGAGTGTATGTGCACGTGCATATTTGGGTTCAGGTGGGGAGAGTCCCTTCAGGTCATCCCCAAACAGGGTTTCAGCCCCTTGCTCTTATTTGACTGTGAGAATTCGCAGGGTTCCAGCTCATCTTCTTTCTCATCTTTTGTACTTTGGCATTAATGCTAATTAGTGAGGGCAAAGGCTATGGGTGTGATTCTGCAGGGCATGGAAGAGCCACTCAGCTCTTCCTGTCCCTGAGAAAGACAGTGACTCTAGCCCCTTGCCCTGTGCTTCATGCTTTTATAACCTGGACTATGGTTTCAGGGGATGGGAGGGATCCTTGTCCACTGTGCAACAGCTCCATGTGGCCCACGGTATCTGGTGAGACTGCATGCATCCAGATCCCTAGTGCAGACCTGGCATGCATCTCCACGCAGTGGCAGGGAACATGTTTTCTGTTTTTATTTCCTTGGTCAGCACTCTGGAGTCTGCTTTGGCCACTGTGGTACACTGAACTGTTGCCACCAGGGACAGATGGCACCCATTCCTCTTCCTGGATTTAGCAGAGAGCTCAAAACCATTATTTTACAAGTATCATTTTTCTAAATAACATGCTAGGCTGGAATGAAGGCCACTCCAAATCCACAGGCTCTTCCACATGATGAGGACATCACTCCAGAATGTCCTGAGTTTGGGTCTTGGGGGTGGGCAGTATTTGCTCATGAGCTTCTAATTTGCTAATTTTTCATTGATCACTTAACCATTAGCACTCTTCACCTGGGGTTCTACTTTAAGGGCTTATTCTGTCATGATCTGTGCCATAATTGTGTTCAAAAGCTTTCCCTGTGAGAAACGCAGGCAGGAAGTGGCAAGGGACAGTGGGAACTGCTGGCACATGTGTGCAGTGGCAGCTCTCTACCTCCCCACATTTTTATGTTGATGACCTGAAAAAAGGCATCATATTTCTGGCTTATTGATTTCTTTTTTCTTTGTGTATGTGGTTGGGGTAGGAGGGTGGGAGGTGAAGAGAAAGGAAAATAAATTAAAGCCATTTGTCATTGCAACTAGCTATTTAACGTAGGAAGTGTTTTCTTGGTTTCTGTTTTATGTGACTGAGCACACACCCTGCGTCCTGATACCATGATGCTCTGCGTGGAACCTCAGCGTCCCACATAGGCACAGTGATGCCGCTGGGGAACTGGGGGCCCACATGATTTTCCATGGGAATTACTCTAGGCAGATCCCTCAGCAGAGAGAGCTGATGCTCCTCTTGCCTCTCCCCCCTGGGCTTGTTGAGGTCTAACTGACAAATAATGATACTTCTTTTTAAAAGAGTTCCTCAGAACAAGGAGGCTCAGCTTGCACCCATCCACCTTAAGAGCATCTTCTGCTCACTTTCCATGTCAGAGGGTTTCCTGAGTGTTCCCTATCTCTGTTTTGTGACCAGGGAGTGACAATGCTGGTCCAAGACAAAGGAGAAAGCCAAACAGAAAGGAAACCCTCTAATTAATCCCAAACAACAAAAACAAAAGATTTGCCACCAGCCTCTCCTCAGTTGAGGGGTCTCTGCCCATTCTGGCCAGCCTTAGGCTTGCTGAGGTAATACAAGAGCCAGCTTGTGTCACCAAGGACTGAGTGCTCCTGGATGCCAAAAGAATGTGGAATTTCATTTGATAGTTTTATATAAGCCCCAAATTTGGAGAGGTGGTAACATGAGTAACTTTGAGAACATGTCTTACAGATCTCTAAAAAGCTCATGTCCAAATCCCACCCAATGAAAGGGTATTTATTCACTCAGCTCTTCCCCGATAGTGCTTGCACTTGGAGGAGACCATGAGTGCTCCCCAGGCCAGCACACACCCTGCAGGTCTCCTCTGCTCAGGGCCTTAGGTCCACTTCTGGTCATTTGAAAGGTGCTGCCAGACTCCTGCTATGTGCTCTCTCCAGATTTGTCTTCATGCAATTGATACTTTATCTAAAAAAATAAAAAAGGATTCATTTTGATCTTAAAATTTGACCCCTTCTGAAAGTCTAAGGCTTAAAATCATATGGCAGGGATAGAGGATAAAGCTGGGATCTGATGCAGGACCTCAGCTGCTTGTGCCCTTTGTGATTCTTGCCCTGTGTTCACCTTCTCCAGGTAACAGTGACCAGTCGGGGTCCCAGGAGAAGCTGCTCGTGGACAGCCAGGGCCTGAGTGGATGCTCCCCACGAGACTCAGGCTGCTACGAGAGCAGTGAGAACCTGGAACATGGTAAGGTCCACCCAGACCACCAGGAACCTGTTTCGAAAGTATAATGGCCTCCAAAAGATCAATTCTTTTAATATTTTTTTGTAGATGGACACCATAGCTTAATTTTATTTATTTATTTTTATGCAGTGCTAAGGATCAAATCCAGTGCCTCATATATGCTAGGCAGGCGCTTTACCACTGAGCCACAACCCCAGTCCCAAAGGGTTGATCCTTTTACCAGGATGAACCCTGCAATCGCCTTCTCACTTCCAGCCCCATGCTAGTCTGCAGTTGGCCTGTATGTCTCCCTCCTGGCTGCTATAAGAGGTTCATGAATTTCATCTAAAATACCTGCAGCTGTAAAACCTAAATTGTGTGTCTCCTATGCCCTTACATAAAACAACCAGCATGTGAACATTGGGAACTTTGAGGTCCACAAGGAAAACCATTTGCCAGGTACACCATCCATCAGGGTCACACCACAGCCACATCTTAAATGCCCCAGCTGCTTGACCTGAATCCAGTCCAGAAGCAGTTCCCACCAAGAGGGTGACAGTTCCTCTCCTAACACTCAGGAACCAGGCAGTATGAAGTTTCAGACAGCCTACTTGTCTCAAACAGAAGCAGTATTCAGTTAGAATGGGGTCAGGTAAGCTAATGTCACCATGAATGGCTCTATGATTTCCTGTTGTGATCTCCTAATTCCTACTAACACAAAATTAGAAAAGTAGTGAAGGGTACTGCCATCGTGACCTATTAAGGCCATCATGAAAATGCCTAGGTTTGATGGTTTTTGGCTACCACTGGAATCCCTTCCAGTAGTCCATGTGTCAGTATATTCACAAGCACCTGCTAAAGCAAAGTTTTGAAAACTACAGTTTGCAGTTCATTACTGGGTTCTAAGGTCAATTTAGTGGGTCATGGATAGCAGTTTTGTGAGACAAAATAGAGTAGAATATACCAGAATGCATTCCATAAAGTACATTGTGCATTCCATATGTACACTGGTAAATACTGATAGTGTTGTTACTTTTAATCTTTGTGTTTTAGTGTTGTGTGTGTGTGTGTGTGTGTGTGTGTTGGATGGTGAATGTAAAGTGTATTTCTTACTATGGATCATGGTAACAAATAGTGACAGTCATTGTAGGCACCAAAACCAGGACTAAGGTGAGGCAAGTAGGTGTCCAGGGATCAAATTCTGATGAGCTGCTCACTCCCAGGTACCAGCCTACCACTGCCTGGCTCAGAATGTTCACTCCTTAGCATGGCATCCTAGACACCGTGTTTGCCTCACCCTGACCTCGATTCTTAGAGTATCTTGGGGACCTCAACATTTGTTCTTTGAGCTCCTACTCAGAGAATTGTGTCAATCTGGGAAGATAGTGAATCTCTATGAACCCAAACATCAAGGAACCCAAACCCCACCTCCCAGAGCTCACAACACATCCTCAGTTGCAGAAAACATTGTATTCTCGTGTAGGCCTGGAAAATGTTGTCGTAATTGTTTTTTTGTTGTTAACAACCTTTTTGTAGCCGAAAAATTTTAGTAAATTAATCACAACTTTTCTGGCGGGGTAAAGATTTCACAGGCAGCACTGACAGAAGAGTTCATGCCCCAAAGAATTCAGGTTCATCTGCTGAAGAACTAGATCAAAGAAGCTGATGAACCAGACTTTGAACTCAGGGTGAATTCAAGATCTTTCCAATCTAAGCAGAATGTGAAAAATGGAATTTTTTTCTGATTTATATTGCAAGTTAGGGTGAAAAAAAAAAAAACCCATATTTCCAAAATTAACACTAGTGGAGTTTTAAGAAATTTAAACTTTAATGTGATATGTTTTCTGAAGAGGGAATTTCCCTTTTCCATTTATCTGTGATGATTCTTCTGTTAATGAAAAATGGGACCATGGCTAATGTATTCAGGACTAACACTCAGCTAATGATCTCTGTGTGACAACAAAATAATAACCTACAAATAAATGGCTAGCATGTTGTTATTTATCAGTGTAGAACATACAGGTGGACAGAGTTTGGGGTCTCATGTAATTATATGCAATGGAGGCTAAATGCCATTTAACCATGTCTCTGCTTTGTCATACAAAATATTTCACGTATTGATCTTTGTCTTATCAACAAGAATGGGATCATTAATAAAAAGTCTGATTGCGGCCACTGTTCTTCTCCATCCATCTTAATGTGTGCAGTTATACTTGATGTAACACATTTCATATCAGCAGTTTGAAATTAGATTGAGCTTGGTAGAAGTCTTTGAAATTATGGAAGGAATCTGTGTCCTGCCTGCTACTGAAGGCCAAGCCACTTGTAATATCAGAGCTCTGGCCTTTTCTTTCAATTCCTTTCCTCTCCTCTATATAGCATACACATAGAGAATTTTTTTTTCAAAGAATGTCTTTCATTTACCCCAAAGTAACCATTTCCTTTTGTGAGTGGGCACCAGCCAATCCTTCCTCTCCCCTGCCAGTCAAATCAGGCCACAGTCTGATTTCTCCTTGTTACTTTATGTGTTGGAAGAATGAGATTTGCTTAATGAGGAGATGCCAAAATTCTAAGTGAAAATATTTAAAATGCTCTTTGAAACAATTTAGTAAGAAACCCTGACTTACAATGTAGGGGCTTTCCCAAGATTAGAACTAGCCATTTCTTCATACCTTCCAAGCCTGATGTGGTTTTAGGGTTTTCCATTTTTATCTATAGGCCCAGATCTCTGGGTTCATATAGTCCATTATCAGGGTATTCCCCTCAGGCATTAGTCCATTGTTAAAGCAGACAACAAACATGTCACTAACCAAAGAGGTAACAAAGGATGGATCATTGGTGCTGGTGTGTATCACCTGCCTAAAGTTTTAGCACAGTGCCTGGCCCATGGCATGTTTTTGATAAAGCTTTTCAGCAGTTAATATCAATCAGTAGTCATCCAGTAGAGTAGATTGTTTCTGATTGATAATTCAGTTATCAGTGTGACAATTCATTATTTAACTAGGGCAGTATTTGCTGAGATCTAGAACCATACAAGTATTTTATAGAAGGCCTCTGGTGAAGTATTCACTTCAGTATATTTCCTGGGCTGTATAAAAGTTGGGTGGTTATTTCTAGATAAATTTATTAGCAGGGCACAGCTTCAAGGAAGGTGAGATGTGAGAATATGTAGATAACCCCTTCAGAGGGACCGTTTATAGAAACTTCCCAGGAACCAGTCCACCTCTCCTTTTCAGCCATCACCTTTAAGACACATCCTCACCAAACAGACATCTCAGGGGTATGGATTCTGGATGGGGTAGGTGTGTCAGCCTTCTTCTGAGCTGAGTGAAGCTAGGAGCAGACATGAAGTCCCACCTTCTTTTATTGCCTGACACTGTTTCTTTTCCATATAACCAGTGAATTTTAGTCCCCATGTGAGTCTTTTTATTAGTTCTTTCTAAAAATAAAAATGGGACCCAACTTCACCCAATGTCTTGAATGATGACTTTGTGTCTTCAGTGTAATCCAACAATGGGATGTGGGAACTGGAGACGTCAATTATGCCAGCTCGTCTTAATGCATGCATCTGATTGATTGGCTTTAACATGTGATTGTCTCACAGGCAAGACTCAGAAAATGGGCCTCTTATCTGCCAAGTCGTCAACTGAGTCCAGCCTGAAGTCTTTTAACAGGAATCAGCTGGGCAACTATCCGACATTGCCTTTAACGAAGTCAGTGGACACAGGGAAGCAGGGAGAGGAGAGCAGGCTGGGCCGTGGTCTCACCCCCGACACTTCCAAGCACTGTGACCCACCCTTAGTAACTGGTTTGAATAAGAACCGGAGAAGCCTCCCTGTTTCCATCTGTCGGAGCTGTGAGACCCTGGAGGACCCCCAGACTGTGGGAACCTGGCCCCGGTCCCATTCCCTGGATGACCTTCAAGGAGAGCCTGATGCTGAAAAAGATGTGCCTACTGAGGTGACAGAACCCTCCCCTCAGACTGTACCTGAAGTGCCACAAAAGATAACTGCCTCTACCACAAAGGTCCAGGCCCCCAAGCGAGTTTCCGCTGGTGACAATGCATTGCTACTGACCCAAAGCAAGAGGTTTTCTGAACCTCAGAGAATGACTACTAAGAAACCGGATGGCCCCGCGGCAGCCACCGACCGCGCCTCCTCCCTTCCTCAGTGTTTGCCCAGAAACTCTGAGGCTCAGCCTCCAGGAACCAAGCACAGTTTAACAAGGACATCTCTCGAGGGTCACAGAAAAGGACCTGATTTTGAAGGAACATACCATCCCCCGGGCACCAAAGAAGGGGCAGATGCCGAGCAGAGGGTCCCTGAAACAAGGACACAGCCAAAACCTCCACAGCCTCCACCTGTTCCTGCCAAAAAGAGCAGAGAACGCCTTGCTAACGGCCTCCACCTGGGGCCCGGGGGCCCTGGCGGGACCCTGCCCAGCCCTGATGCTCCCAGTCTGCCGGTAAAGAAGACTGGCCCCTCCGACGGCCCGCCACCTGCCGTCCGGTCGCCGTCGGGCCCGGAGCCCGGTAGCCCGCCCTGCACCAGGCCACCGCCCTGGCTCTCGGAGCTGCCCGAGAGCGCCAGCCTGCAGGAGCACGGCGTGAGGCTGGGCGCCGCGCTGGGCAGGAAGGTGTCCTGCGCCCGGGGCGTGGATCTGGAGATGCTCACCGAAAGCAAGCTGCTCGCCGAAGGCATCGACCTCACCGAGGAGCCCTACTCCGACAAGGTACTCAGGGCGCAGCCACACAGGCGCTGGCCCCCGTTTTTTGTCATTTCAGGCACCCTAGTGAGACAGAGGCCAGCGCCAGGAGCCTGAGAGTGCCGGGTGACCCCCACCAGTGGCCCCTGGTGGACAGGGAGAACCATCCCCAGATTAAATGCAAATAGAGCCTTGCAGTCTTCTTTTCTTTTGCTCTTGCCTGTTAGTTTCTAGTCTGGGGCAGTTTTGCTTTGCAGGGAGAATGATCAGTGCCAGAACTGGTTTGCAAGAAGGATCATTTAGTGGGCAGGAGCCCAAGTCCAAGTGTGGGTGTTCTACTTGATATGAACACCTCCCCACTTCATTTCCATATAGGTCAGCTGGGGTTAAAAATAACCTGCATAACTACTTCTTAGATGGCTGGCTGGGAGTGAATAATAGTAAATGTGAACATACTTTGAAAATTGTAGTGCCCTGTTCAATGTAAAATCATAATTACAGTGCACAATTATCTGTAGATTGTGGAAGGAAAGATAACATTAAAAATCTGTACCCCCAAAATTTAAATCTATAATGAAAAAATATCGTTTCTCATTTGAAGAAAAAAGATCTACCAGTACCGAAGTGACTTTGAAGACAAATCAATAATAGGGATAACTCTACATTTCTCCTGGAAATGCATGTTTTATGTGAGAATTCTTGTTACAAAATTCTCATGGCATAAATGCCTTTCTATAACGTTTCTTGAGTCAGCCCCTTGAAGGGAAAATGGGGAGAATTTAACCGTGAATGTGGTGTAGGGATGTGGTAGTATGACTTGTCACAGATGAAGGGCCAAGAGTAGAATATCTAGAACAGAAATTCATCTGTCTGCAGTTTAGGAGACTATATTCAACAATATTGGAGGAACCAGATTTTGCAAAATGATCAGGGTGATGTGAAGACAATGTCCTGAAAATTACAGGATGCTCATGTTCTGGCCTCATATTTCAAAATGTTTTTCTAGATTGTACCATTATTGGAAGATGTAAATGTGTTTCCTCAAAAGCACCCATCCCAGTGATAAAGAACATATAGTTATTTCATATTAAAACTTTTGGTATTATTTCCCAGCAGCTAAATAAATGTCTTAGCCTGCCTTATGTTTGATGTATCTTAGAAAAAGAAAAAAAAAAAATCTGTACCACCCTTCGTGTCCCATTTTTGTTCCTCCCTGGCAGCATGGCCGCTGTGGGATTCCAGAAGCCCTTGTGCAAAGATATGCAGAGGACCTAGATCAGCCTGAGAGGGACGTCGCCACCAACTTGGACCAGATCCGCGTGAAGTTGCTCCGGAAGCAGCACCGCATGGCGGTGAGCAGCTCTTGCTTCGGCGGTCTCTCCCCTGGCTCTCTGTAGTGTGTTTAGTTACAGTGCTGATATTGCACACTGATAAGTGCTAAGTAAATGAGGCTTGGTACAGCCCTGAAAAGGAGACAGCTGGGACAGAGTAATACACAGTCAGCCTGGAATTTGGAGGTGGGGTTCCGGGGTCCAGCCTAGGCCTCATGCTTGCTACAAGTGCTCTGCATTGAGCTATGTCCCCAGTACCTAGAAATTTTTCAAGGTACAATCTTAGAAAGAAAATTACCTATAATCCCAGCACTATGAAAACTTTTTTAAAAATCCATCTAATGGGCACAACATTTTAGGAAGAATACTGTCAAAGAGCTCTATTGTACCACATAGGACTAGAATTAATAACAATATATTGTATATTAGAAAATCGCTAAGGCAGAAGATTTTAAATGTTCTCAGAACAAAAGTGCTAACTCTGTGAGGTGGTGCATAAGTTAAATGACTTAATTTAACCATTCCATAATGTGTATATTCACCAAAGCATTATGTTGTACACCCCAAGTATACCCAGTTTTTACTTCTCAATTTATGAAAACCTGGTCATTTCTATGTACGTGCCTGATAGTAAATGTACAGTTTGGAAACCCACTTGTTTTTAGTTATCAGATCACGAATCTGTTTTGCTGTTATAAAAAAATTCTTTTTTATAATCAGTATTTCAGTGTGTCCTATTAGATGATTATTCCTTAATATAGCCAATTGTGTATTGTTGAAAATTTAATTTTTTTTCCAGGTTTTTTACTTTAAATAACATAGTAAAGAACATTTTTGTAGACTTCCAAGGTAATTTCTGAGGTTATATTCTTTGCTTAATCAGGATTGTACAAAATCTCCAGGATTTTCATATGTTACACATCACCTTTATGAAAGATGTCGCCCTATGTGTACCCAGTAGTCAAATTTAAATGTGCATTTCCCTGTCCTAACCAACACTTGATATTATTGTATTTCAAGTCCTTTTTAACTATATTAATCGTACTTAATTTTCTCTTCATCAATTTGGATTCAAAATATAGTGGAAAATCTAATTTATGAAAACCTTACCCTGAGTACCATTTTTCTCACATTTACAACAGGTTTTCCTATGCAAATCACCTGAGTGATCTCCTGCTGAAGAATCTAGCACATTGAGGCAAAATAGGATCTATAAAGGCTTACAGTTTAGAGACTTGGACACATAATTGGGATTTAATTCCAGATACTTTCTAGAACCTTCTAAAACACTTTCTTGAAGATTGGTTCATCTTTGAGAGGAATTCTTTGTGCTAGTCTTGATTTTTGATATAACATTATCATTTTCTAATCATCTAACAGTGGTATACTTTTGTACCATCCCTTTTAAGAATAAAAGAAGTGCCCCTCCCTTGGCACATGCAGAATCTTCATGACACTTGTTTTTTTTTGTTTCGTTTCGTTTTGTTTTAATCCAGATCCCAAGTGGTGGCCTCACGGAAATCTGTAGAAAGCCCCTGTCTCCTGGCTGCGTTGCCTCTGTGTCCGACTGGCTCATTTCCATCGGCCTGCCCATGTACACCAGCACCCTCTCTGATGCAGGGTTCAGCACTCTGAGCCAAGTGCCTTCTCTGTCCCACTCTTGCCTTCAGGAGGCCGGCATCACAGAGGAGCGACACATAAGGAAGCTTGTATCCGCAGCCAGACTCTTCAAACTGCCACCAAGCCCCGAGGCCATGTAGCCAGGCCCAAGCCAGGCTCACGATGGACCTCCCTGGACAAGAGCCAGCCTTTCACTGTGCTTATGAAGCTGATGCAATTCCTCCATCTCTGGCAGGCCAGCCAGATTCAGAAGAAGGGCCCCAAGCGTGGCCTCCTGAGTGTGAAACCCAGGCACAGGACCGAGGACCTTCTCCAAAACAGCCCCCTGAAGGAAATTGGTGCAGTTCTCTTTGACCCCCAAAGGCAAGACAAGCACTTACTTTCAGAACACAGAAGAGCCAAGATGCTAACTAGCTGCAAGTGTTGTGCCTCCAGTCTGTCTTTGTGTGCTGGCAGAGGGCTGGGAAAGGGCAGGACAGCCTGACCCCTTTCTGATAATGCCCTTGCCCTTCTGTTGGTCCTGTGGATGCCCAAGCCAGACAAACTTAGCTAGGCCAAAGTAACAGACTCTGGAGTAATTGTACACTATTGACCAAGCTCATTTGTTCAGAAGTTAGAACATCTGGCTGTACCAGAAAAAAGAAAGTCCTGTTCTCCTTTAGATAAACAAAAGACTTTTAAATAATTGCTTCCTAGCAATCAGCTTTTATTTGCCTTAATATAAGCTTCTAAGCATTATCTAACTAGTGTCCACAACCCTGTAACCCTAGTTCCAAATCTTCAGCTTAGACTGCCATCTAACGTATCTGGGATGTTTCCAGCAAAAATGGGCTTTTCTGATTGTCTCATTTTAACATGGCTTACTTTGTGGGATTTTATCAGGCACACATTTCATGTTGGCTTTCGGGTTTTACACTAAGTACATAAATCTGGAAAAAAAGCCATCTGAAATTCACGTGTGCGTGTGTGTGTGTGTGTGTGTGTGTGTGTGTGTAGTAACTGCAGTAACTGCCTTTAATTTTAATCAGTTTTGCATTCTGCCACATTGGTCACTCTTTGCAGTATTGACTTGGAATCCTGACAACGTCCATTCCAAAATTCAGTCATCAGGTAATGGATCACCTTTGCAGAAAGTCATGAAGTTGACTATTTCAGAAAGTTGTTTCTAAAAAGGGAAGTAGTTTATGAGATGCTTTTAAAGATTTTCTTTTCTGTTTTGTAATTAAGATATCACTGATCTTCTTATTTAGATAATTCTTCTAATTCAAACAAGGGTTCATGAGAGAGCCAGACAGACGACATTAGCCAGGTGTTAAGTATTACATATTTTCAATTGTTTTTCAACTGATTTCAGCATATCATATCTTCTTTTATTCTACTGTCTGATTTTCTAGCAAACAGCAAATTTAGACAACTATTAAGGCTTCTGTTGCTTTCAAAATAATTTTTTCCTTCCAATTCTTATCATGGGCACTATGAAATCTCAAATGTGATCATGTATAGAAGAAACATTTTGAACACGTGACCTTGATCAGAAGTGCTCTAACATTTCATCTACAAATTATTTCCCTTGGGAGTAGGAAACGTGATTTCATTAATTACAAAGCCATCTTTAACATATGCTTTATCTATCTGGATCCATGTCTCTGAGGAAAAGGACATTCTCAGGTGATGTATTTTTTTTCATGCTTTGGTATGCATTTTTAAAAAATAATGTTTCTTTAATAATATTCATTTCCTACAAGGGGGCCATGTGAAGAAGTTGTGGAAATGTAAAATAAAAAAGGTCAAGCTGCCAAATTTCTATTAACTCTTAAAAACAGCTCATTTTGTCCTCTCAGGCTGTGGAATAGCCCATCTGGAATGTGGGGGGGCTGCAGGGTCCTCAGAGAGCTACAGCATTCACGGATTTCCTGTGCTGTGGTGGAGGTGCGGCTTTTCTTCTAACTTTTGAAATACCTCGCTCGGCTTCACATTCTGACAAATGTTGCTCTCATCATTTCATGTGGGCAAAAAGACCACATGAAAGTCGTGTTAGAGGTAAAAAAAAAAAGGGGGGGGGCGGGGAGGGGAACTCTCGTGTGAATTTCCAAGTTTTAGTTCATTCCCAGTGCAGGACTTTCACTGAAACTAGCACCAGGAGTTTCGAGAATGCCAAACCATATTTTTATCACTTTTCGGACATCATTGCCTTTGCATGGAAAATTCAATTCAGGGACCACAAATAATTTTTTAGTGTGAACGTCTGATCTAAGGGGGCTGAGGTTGAGGTTGTTTTTACTTTATTGTTCTTTTTTTTTTAAATTTTGTTTTATATCTTTAATGTTTGTTTGGTCTGCTTTTTCTTTAACCTTTTAATCTGGTCTGAGAAAAGCCTGAATGTTTGTATGTGACATTTGACTGAGGTGGTTTGGGGCTGCCTGCGGATGTTAGTGGACAGGTGGGAGGCTTTAGCAATATCCAGTTTTAATCAGTTGCATTTGGTAAAAATTTTGAGTACCGGTGAAAATCGTTGTCTTCCTTGGAGAGCACAAAAGAAACCTGGAAAGGCAGCTCAGCTCAGGTAGCTACACACGACATCGTGTGTGATTTTTACGTCACAGCTTCTGGAAGGAAATACAGTTTCCCAAATACTATTTACATTCCTGGATAACCAAGAACACATAGCTTTTCGTGGGCTTCCCTTACTCAGAGGCCCTTTTCTCTATCCTGAACCCAGGTGTGGGTGAAATTAAAAATGACTCGTGTTAGAAATCAGTTCCTGACATAGCAAAGTTTGCTTTCATAACTGCAGCAAAAGAGATCAGTTCCCCAAGTCACTGCTACATGTGCATACTATATTATATTCAGAAAAAAATAATCGTCTGAGTCCAATTTATCTTGATTTTAAATTAATAGAGAAAACAAACTGTCAAGCAAGTTATATAACAACTAACAACATTGCACTTTCTGTATATGAAATCAATATTTAAATAACTTATTTTTCTCCATTGCTGTTCTTAAACATTGTAAGTAGCTGTAATATACCAGTACCAATATGTTCTTGCAATTGCTTCAGCCCAAGAAAGCTGTGTATTGTTTTAAAATTTGTAAAAATTATTGTGATGATTCATTTAGCAAAAAGAAAGGTGGACAGAAGGGTTTTCCTATGTATCAGAACTTGTCTATAATTATGTCATCTATGTACCTAGAAAAAAAAGTAAATAAATTTCTTCAGTTGAATCTGCTTCTTTTGTTGTTCTTGGGATATTTCAAAGCTGGGGGTATATATGAAGTGTGGTTAAAAAATGAAGTATATTGTGAAAATTATAAACAATTACTTTTGCCTCATCACCACACTATCTGACATGAACCTGGAATCTCTTTGCCAATTTATTATTTTTTTTTTTTCAAATGGTCAATGAGTCCTATAGTCACAGCATCTTAGAAAGAGATTGTTGGAAATCACCTCTAAGCCCATCTTTTTCAAATGAAGAATCTGAGGCCACATAAGTGGTTGACTGGCCTGATATTACACAGTTAAATGATAACAGAACCCAAGACTTCCTTTAAGAGAGGTAAAATCCAGGTCTGAATCTTCTAGAAATTAGTCAACTTGACAAAAATATGTTTTCAGTGTTACCATACCACAATTGATAACAAAGACTTTTTTTTTTTTAATCCCTAATGTCAGAAATCAAACCCAGGGTCTTGTGCATGCTAGGTAAGTGCTCATCACTGAACTGTACTTCCAGCCCCCAAAGACACACTTTTTTAAATTGGGAGAGCAGGGTATTTGGTATACAAAAAAAAATTTTTTTGAGTAGATAATATAGGTACTTGAGACAAAAAAAAAAAAAAAATCAGCCTCCTTTCTTGGCAACCTCTTTATTCCTGTCTCTACAGCAGCATAATAGTCTTGTTACAGCCTAGCTTTTCAGAAATACTCGTGTGTTTACAAATATTGTATATATATTTTCCACACGGAAATGATAGTATATTCTTCACACTTTGTCACCCTCATTTTAAGTTAATATGCCTTGGGAATCTTTCCATGTCAACACCCTGCCTTCTCTTAAAGGTTGTGTAAAGTTCTATCATGCAGGTAATTTATTTAACCAGTATTATATGAACACATAAACTTTCACTGTTACAAAAAGCCATTAGGAATATTATACCTTTATCACTCACCATGTGGAATAGCTGTATTCATGTTTTGTGTGTTCTAAATTTTAAACCCACCAATGGATTTCACTAAAGGAAACTACTAAGGTAGTTGTTTTAAAATTATTGTCTCCACACCCTGATCCATTTTGGAAATGGGGATATTTCATGTCTTCTAAGTTTATCTTAACTGCTGCGCATTATCTTCAACAACTAACCATAAACTTCAAACCTTGTTTATCCCAAGGAGACTGCAAAGTCAATTCAAAGAAGAGACATTTCTCTGGATTCCTAAGAAGGCTTGATCAGAATCTTTGTGTTCTGTATCAGTACCTATGTTGCATTCACTTAGAAGTTATGAAGAACATACATTTTATTAGGGAGAAGGAAAAAGAGAAGGTGGTGGATAACTGCACAATTCATTTTGGAGTTCCTAAAATCATGACGTTCTTTACCCTTAGGTACAAGAACCCTTTCAGGGCAAAATATACACTGGACTTCCCAGGGCTGTAAGCTTGTGAGATTGGGGGAGAAAGAGGTGATGTCTCATTAAAACAGAGGTCAGGGGACCACAGACAACATTTATTGGAAGCATTTCAGTTCCTCATTCAAGGCCCCTCCAGCAACAAGAGCTCAGAGAAGACCACTCTGCAAAGAGAATTCAGCTTTATTTTCTGCTATGACTAGAATGTGTCCCAGTGGTTCATGTATTGGAAACGTAATATCTAAATTTATATATTGGTGATATTTGGAGGTGGAGCCTTTGGGAGGTGATTAGGATTAGATGAAGTCATGAGGTTGGGACCCCCACAGTGGGCATTAGTGGTTTTGTAGGAAGAAGGAGAAACAGCTGACATTCCTGCTCTGTCTGGCCAGGTGATGCCTTCTGCCATGTTAGAATGCAGCAAGAAGGCCCTTACTGGATGCTGCCCGTCCATCTTGGACTTGCCAGCTTTCCAGAACTGTAAGGAAGAAGTCTCTGTACTTTAAAAATTACTCAGTCTGTTGTATTAAGTTACAGCAATACAATGTGAACTAAGACCGTGTCCTGTGAACTTTAGCAGACATGTCTGAAAGTGCTAACCAAAGCAAGCTAGAGTCAGTATGGAAGAACTCAGGGGTACTTATGCGGGAGTCATAGTAGTTAAGAATAATCACATTGGAATTCACCTCCATCCCCATTCAGCCACAATAGACTTTCCCCAAAACTTAGATAATGAACATGGTTGGAACTGTAAGAGTTGCATGCAAAGGACTGTAGGAACTTGAGAGGAAACTGAGTCTGAGGACAGAAAAGAATGGAGGAGATGGTTATATAGATTATGATCATGTGTCATTAGACTGTTAAAAACACAAAGTCCTGAAAGCACAAGGAAATAATTGAGAAATACCATCTCCTACAAGCCCAAACTCCTGATTCTCCTGCCCGACTCCCTGAGTGATGGTCTCGACCCTGCCTGGTAGGAAGAGCAGACACCATGCATTGGACCCTCCTCCCTGGATCTTTCAGTCCATCTGCAAACTCTGTAGCATCCTCATTTAGTCTTCCCTTCTTGTTTCTGCCATAGAAAAAGAGGTGTTGGTCCACCTGTCTGATCCTTCTACTTGAACTCAGGATCCTCCAGTCCTGGGAGCCTCAAGCCACCATCGATTCCCTTGCTTCTCTGTAGCTTCTTCCTGAACTTGTTTGCAGCAGGCCATTGCTATTTTTTTCAGCTGCCCTACCTTCCTCCTTTTCTCTCTCTCTCTCTCCTTCCCTCCCTTCCTTCCTTCCTTTCTCTTTCTTTCTTTCTCTCTCTCTCTCTCTCTCCATATATATATATGAATATATATATATATATTCCCCCTCCCTCTCTCCACTGCATTTCCTTTGGGGGAAGTGCACTATCCACATTTCCAGTGATCTTGGCACAACTTTCAGTTATGCTGTCCCGATCCACCTCTGAGCAGTGAGCACAGCCCAGCCTCCTTGCTGTGGAATTAGGTTCTTAGGTTGAATGCCATCCACACAAGAGGATTGGAATTGAACGGTACTGGATGGAAAGCACCCCATGGTGATGCCCAAGAGACCACAAAGCCCAGCAAACGAGGCACCCCCTTCCTGTCCTTCTCTTTGATTCCTTGTGCCAATGGCTGCCAAATATTTTTGATCATGTAATAAATAATTCAAACAGTAAGAACTCTCTTGCACCTGTTAAAATTGCCCTGTACATGTGCTTAACCATAAGTTTAAATATTTGCACAACTACACATTCTCTCTGTACTCTAAACATCTGCAATGAAAAATAAAACAGCAACATTACTTCTAAATATGTAACCATTGGAAAATAAATACCATAGAACTTTGATACCTTCTCCTTGTTCATTGAAAGAACTAACAATTTAAAATTTTTATTCTACTCCTTTTCCTTCTAGAGAACCTGTATCCATTCTACTTCCTCCACACATTTTCATCCTAATAGAATAGATTTTATATATCTTTTTGATCATCCTATTTCCCTATAATAAAAAAGTTTATGAACAGACATTCAATTTCATATCTTTTATTATGCTCTATCAGTTAAAAAATTTGGACTTATCCCTGTACCATTATCATTGTCCAATTATTTACCAATATGTAGCATTATTGTAATTTTGACAAGTAATGATTAAGTATAAAAATTAAAGTTGGAAATGTCTCACATTAGATGGAGGGAGGCCAGGGGGGAGCTGCGGTAGGGTACCTTGATCCGAGAAAATGTTCCAATAGCAGTTATTTCCAGATTTCCTAAAGCTGCAGAAATTTTTACAACCTGTTAAAACAGATGCTTTCTTCTTAAATAAGAGAAAGACATTTATGAAAGAAAAGATGAGAAAGGAATCCTGGCAGGATGATCAAGCACAGATGAGTGTTAGGACCACATTGATCTAGAAACAGATTCCCTTATCAAAGGATCCAAGGCTGTAGGCTTTGGAAAGACTCACAGATTGAAGACCTTTGCAGTAGGCTCCCTGGGGTTCTTGTGAAACGTTCCCTTTCTTGCTCATGAGCCAGAGTTGCTGGTTTTGCCTGTGAAGAGAGATCCATCAACTATAACGGTGTGAACTGTTACTTTCTTTTAAAAATCTCCTTTCAACCTCACATTTCCCTCATCTTGACAATCCTTGCTCTCTGTCTCTTGCATTTCCAGCCAAATGTGTTGAAAGATTTTCCTGCCCATTGTCTCCTCCTCCTTCATCTCTGATATTCGCAGCCCACAGCTCCCTGGTTGCAACCAAGACCTCCAAGGGAAGCACTCTTCTGCCTGTGAACTGGAGATCAGGCCTCTCTGCCCCTGCCCCATCCTCTCTGGGGCATCTGATGGTTTTACCATTCACTACCTCCTCCTTCCCCTGAGCTTCCGCTTCACCCCCACCTCTGGCACATCCCACTGATCACCGCTGCCTCTCAATGTCCTTGGCAGTCTCCTCCTCTAGGTCTGTTCTAGAAACTCAGACTTTTATCCAAAGGTCTCTTCTCACTCTTGGTGATCTCTGTACTCAACTTTTCACGCCAGAGCCAGGTTAGAGTAAAAGAAAGAACCCCAGACATCATCGCCTGTCAAACTTTAAATCTGGCCAGAAGTTGTGTCCAAACTCAAGTCCTTCCCTGAGGAACTGCAGCCCAAGCTGGAACATAAACGAACCTAACGGGGCACAGCTTGTAACAAACTGCTGAGTCCTGGCCAGGCACAGCCGGGGAGCATCAGCCAATCACAGGCGGCCAACTGACTGAACTCAGGCAGACAGTGGGGCTGACTCTACCTCCCTTGGGGTTTCCTGTCTACCGGGCTGCCTGACAGCGCTGCAGGCTGGAGGCTTACGGCCAGCTCAGGTTCTGAGGGCCGCTCCATTTGCAAATCACTCTTTTCCCAAACTTTGTTAACTTCAAATTGCCTATGATTTTCCCTTCTAAAACACGTAAGAGGAAATGTAATGCTTTTAACTAAGAGGATGTTTATTATAACAAGAACAAACTACTGGCTAAGAGACTGGCACAGCTGGTTTGCTTGTTGGAGCCTCCAGCCCCGGCTCAGGTTCTTCACAGTTGCACAGCCATTGTGCTGGGTATTCTGACTCAGGAATACAGTCAAGAAGAACAACCAGAGGCTCTATTCCTCTATGTAGGCAACATCGTTCTCTTATTTCTGGTCCTCAGGACCAACTTCTGTTCTTAGGAAGTCATTTCTGTAAAACTGGAAAGCCGCCACTCAGTATTATCTTCTGGTCCTTCATTGATGGGTCTAATCACATGACATGATTTGTCCTCCAATGGGTAAAAAGCAAGAAGAGGGTGGTAGAATCAGCTGTTTCCTGCAGAAAAGCACTGTATGGTGTGCTGGAGGCAGCTGACACAATTCATTCATTCAGTGAACACTGGATGGTCATTTGTTGTCCCTGTTCCACTAAAGAGTAACTCCAGGATAGTAGGGATCTTTTTTAGTTTATTCCTATGCTGCCAGCATGGGAATGACACATGAAGGTGCTGAAAAATACATATTGAATAAGAAGGTTTAGGGAAGTTAAGACATTTTTCCAGGCTGGCAGTGCCAACAAGTCACAGAGTTAAGATTTAAACACAAATCCATTTGTTCAGAATTCCTAGTCATCCTTGACTTCTTTTTCCTCTCACATTCCACATTCAGCATCAGGAAGTCCTGTTATCTGTACTTGCAAAGTCTCTCCAGAGTCTGATGGCTTCTCACTACGTCCATCTACTGCTATCATGCTAGCCCAAGCCACAGCCACTGTCCTTCACTGGACCGTCACCAAGTTCTCCTGCTTCCGTGCTCCCATCCCTGCCCTCTCTTAGCTCACATAGTTGCCTGGGCAACTCTCATGTCTCCCCACAAATTTCTATGTTGAAGTCCCACCCCCAAGTGTGATAGTATTAGAAAGTGGGTTCTTTGGGAGGAGCCCCATGATGAGATTAAGGTACTTATCAGAAGAGGAAGAGCCTGTCTCCCTTCCCTTCTTCTCTCTACCATGTGAGGACAGAGCAGAGAAGGCAGAATGTGTGAAGCCACGAAAGGGTCCCCAGGGGGACTGAATTTGCCAGCACCTTGATCTTGGACTTTCCATCCTGGACTGTGAGAAAATGAATTACTATTATGTAAGTCACCAGGTCTACAGAATTCCATCAGGGAAGCCCAAGCAAATATAGACCCTAAAAGTATAAGTCAGATCATGCTACTCCTCTGCTTAGAACTCTGTGGTGGCTCCCCATTTCTTTCAGAGTCAAGGATGAACCCTTTGCAACAGCCTCCAAGGCTTATGTAACTGTCTCCTGTTGCCTGCTGACCTCACTCCATCACTAAAACCTTCAGCCAGGCTTCTTGGTCCTCAAACCTATTAGGGTCTCACCTCCGATCTTTGCAGGCTCTTCCTCTACATGGAATGCTCTTTCTCCCCAAATCTTTATGACTAATTCCCTCATGCCCTACTCCTGCAGGACTTTGATCAGAGGTTACAGTCAGAGACTCGCCTGCCTCTGCCACCACTCAATTCCCCTACCTGCTGTTTCCCTCTAGCATTCATTTCTCACCTTGTAGCATTCTGTGCAGTTTATTGCTTTATGTTCAATGCTTATGCTTATTATCTGCCTCCAACTGCAATTTAAGATTCAGAAATGCACAGGTTTGCTCTTGGATGAACCAGAAACCTCTCCATTTGACACGAGTATGTGTTGAATGTGTTGATTGTCCCGTGAACTACCAGCCCTGAATCCTAAATGTTAAAGCTGGAGAGGCTTCATTTTAACCCTTCCATTTAATAGAAAAAAGACAGACACCCAGAGGCGCTGTCCCTTCATCTATAAAGGTGCTAAGGTCATACACAGATGACTAAGGACAGAGTAAACAGTTGAATACACAACTCCTCTCTGCCCATCAAAAGCTTACTTGGAGCCCTTGAGCATCCCAGGCTAGAAAAAAATCAGACCCCAGAACCTCTTGCCCCGAGTTCTTGCACACGGAGCTGTTATTGCAGCATGCGGCCACCAGAGGTCACTGGTCTTCCAGGTTGAAGGCTACCAAAGCCTGGGGAGGAGGTGGAACTCCCTGGAGGGAAGTGTCCACACTGCGCAGCCGCAGGTGAAGGGAGCATCTGATTGCCAGCAACTCGGAAATGATACCCCGCTGCGGGAGCAAGAGCAAGGCTTCCGTGACTCTCCAAGTGCTTTGTAACCGAAAAAACTCTGCAAATGCCGTAGGAGAATGAGAATGAGTAAATGAAAGAACGTAGTCCGGTTTAATAAACATTGTGGCACTCTTGACTCCCTGGCTGTCCGCTTTTCTTCCCCAGAGTTGGGCGACCTGCCTCAGTGACCAGCATTCAGTGTACACAGGTGCCGTCCCGCCTGTTTTAGGAGTAAGTTGGGGGCAGGCAGTGTTTAAGCGTCTCTGAAACAAAGTCCTCAACTTTAGATGCCAATGAGGTAGAACACCACATTGTTTGTTTGAATGACATTTAATTTTTCGTGGTCCAGAACAGCCCAACACTGAATAAGAACAGTACCTTCATTCAGTCCGGAAGTGCATCGAACCCATACATAACTGACAGCATGAAACCTTCGCACTGGTGGCCGTGCAGTGGACACTAGGGCGCCTATTTTACAGCCGTGGAGCCACAGGGACTTCTAGATAGAAGAGATGAGACTAGACCTTGGCTTGTTTTATTCTGGTGCCTTGTGGCTTAACCCACTACTGTTCTCAACCTGAGCTGCATATTAAAATCACCTGGTGTATTTAAGGTTCTACTAGAAAAACAGAACCAGTGGGCAATACATACCTAGAGATTTGTGGCCTGGCATTGGCAATTGTCTGAAATTCACAGGACAGACCACCAGGGAGAGTAGCTGGCTGAAGCTGCTGTCCACATGGAACTTCTTTTTCATCAGGGAAGCCTCAACTTGCTCTTAAGATCTTTCAACAATTTGAATCAGGGCCCCCAGATGGACCAGATCATCTCTTACTTAATGTTAATTGATTATGGACTTTAATCACACCTGCAACACCTGAATTAGCATTTGATTGAATAACTGGAGATAGTAGGCAAGGTTGACACATTGAAATCTTTATAACACCTGGGAAGTCTTTGAAAAGGAGGCTGCCTGGGTCTCACGCCAGACCACTTGAATATGAACCAGGAAGAGTGGAGCCAGGACACTCCCGGGGTATTTTTCAAGCTGCCCAGGCTACTGATGCATTGAGAGAGTTAAGAACTGTGTGTTTCCTCAGTGACAGTTTCTCTGGGACCTTGATGTTGCAGAACCACTAGCACTTGATGCACTCTTTGGATCACCTGGGGACAGCATGCTTGCTGTATGACCCCAGTCAGGGTCTTCTGCACTCAGTCTCATTGCCACCATCCATGCAAGGAGAAGATGAGGGATGGGTAGGTCCTCACTGGCCCTCCAGCCTTTATCCAACAACCTCCCTACTGTCTGATGATAGAACCTTTGTTTTGTTTGACCTCAGAAATCCCAGTCCCAGAATGTGGAATGTATTTGGTCCAAACAAGTCCTGGTGGTGGGGACCCTACTAACCAGATTGCCTTATAGCCAGTGGTGGGCACAGGGCCCAAATGCAGCCAATGAGGCCCAGGGAAAGTCAACTCTGGTATTTGGGGTGATGTTTCTTTCCCTAACAGAAAGACTACCCCCCCCCCAACGTGAGAGGACGGGAAGGGGATGGGACCATGAGTCTCCCACCAAGGAGGGGAATGGGAAATGACTAAATGGGGTCTTTGATGCTATTGTGGAGCCAGGGCACCATCTCCTACCTGCAGTTATAAAACGTTTGCCAAGAACACCTGCTACAATCAGCAGCAGATGTAGCAAGGAAAGGGAGAGGATGATTCTTAATTGGTGTTTGTGGGCCTAACAGTGCGATTTGGGAGGTGGAGATTCTCAGCTCTGTGACCTGGCTGAACATGCATACCCATGACTATAGTGAAAACCTCTCCTCTACCTTCAGGAAAGAACAGCTAGTCCTGAAAGGAGCACCCAAGGCCCTCCATGTGACAGCCATTCCCTGTGCCAGCAGATGTGCTACCCCTCCTCAGCATCTCTGGAACATTCCATGGTGGATTCCTCTGTCTTGGCTGACAGCATCTTCTCCCCATCTTCCCTTCTCTGCCCATGTGAATCCCACCATCTGAAAACAAGCCTCCTCCAGTGAGGCCTAGCAGCCCCAGTGGGCACAACCTGCTCCTGACAGCCCAGCGCCCTTCCTGTGGTGCCCTTGGCTGAAGCATTTGATCTCTGAGCCCTCAGGGAGGGGTCCGAATTTGTATCCTCCTAACAACTAAATTCTTAATAAATCAATTCAAACACATGTTTGGAAATGTCACAAATTGGCTGAAATTCTGCTCAAGGATATTTTGCTATGTCTCATACCTGCTACTTAGTTTCCTTAAATATGACATTAATCCAAAGGATGAGTGATAGTTGTCAGAAAACACCAATAGCTTAGAGTTTGTGCCATCTCTGAAAATAACTAACCAGATTGTTGTGCTTTAAAAAGGTAAGGTCATCTCTTTCTGTTTAATTTAATTGCTTCAGCTCCACTTACCCAAATTACAAAGTGTGTTGTATTTCTCCTAAGATGCTCCTGTGAAAAAATTGCTTGGGACTGCCCAGCCCTACTCCAGGAGGACTGCATTGCTTCCAAACAAGAGGCTTAGATTGAAGCCAGAGCAACCTGTCCAATACTGAGGCTCCAATTCTCCACCCACATAATTTCATTGACCACCATGAACATGGCATCCCTGTGGTTCATTTTGGCCTTACTTTCATCACTCCTGATGAACTCAAAACCACAGTGAAATTTTATTTTGTGGGAGGACAAAGGACAGTCCCTGTCTTTCCAGCTATGACTGCCTAGAGTTTAGGGGTCCCCAGGAAGATTCACACTCAGTCCTGCGGGACGTTTTCTCTGCCTGAAGAGTCTAGTCAGTGGCACTTGTTTAAATAATCTGCCCAAACCAATCCCCAAAAGGACTTTCTCCTGGAGAAACCAAGCCTCATCATCCCAACTCACTCTTCCCTGGAATGGTTCTTAATTGGGGGCACTTGGGTAATGTCACTACCATCTCAGTCCAAGAATCTCAGATCACATTGCATTCTAAGAAAACAAAGAGGCTAGGGGACAATACCCCTTCTTTCCCAGGTGGCACCTTAGTCCCTATTTAAATTTACCTACATTCCTTCAAGGGACTACTCTGTATAACAAAGGACAAAAGGTGACAGTCTTCCCAGGGTATCATTAATGACCACTTGCTTTAAAGAGGAATCATTGTGAGGCTCCACTGAAGTTAAGATACAGGGGTGACAGGCAGATCCACCTCATCAGAGAACAGATCCTATGTACGTGGCAGCTTCTTAATGTCCTGCTGGCCTGGCTGGGAAGGGTTAGACTTGGCACTCAGAAGGCTCGAGCTCCCATGCTGTGGGAGCTCTGGCCAGAATTAATAAAGCCATTTGGGAGATGGCAGGGACTTCTCCCTGGCCTGGCCTCTCCTTTGGCCCTCCTCCTTCCCACATGGTCTCGGTGCTTCTATTACTTGCAGCTGTCCGCAAAGACAGACCTGGGGAGATCTCCAGTGGAGAGGAGGATTCCCCTTGCTGAGGGCCAGGTGGGAAGGGGTGGGCCCAGAGACAGCTGCGGTGACCTCTCTCTCTTGGGCTGGGGCCACTAGGGCACCTCTGAAGATGGGTCCACACTGTCCCCCTTATCTCAAGTGGCTCCTCTGAGATTCATTTCAGTCCTTCCCTCTTTGGCTAATGCCAGTCATCACTTTGATCCAATGAGCCTCCTCTTGGCATTTTTTGGATGCACCAATTAAAAATCTGCCTTGAGATTTTGCTTCTGAGCAGTGGGTTACAGAGAGTTTGGAGAGAAAGAGGATGAAAGGGAGACATGAGAAGTGGCTCCAGATCGAGGACCTGACACAAGAAAGTCCCCTTTTCTCCTGTTCTGTGTTCCCAGCTTCAGAATTCTTCAAGTGTCTGTCAAAGGCCACCTGGGAATAGGTTAAGTCTCAATATCCTAGAACCATGTCTCCCTGCAAAGCCCTGTCGTTGTTTGCGGAGCAGATTCCCTCCACCTTCCTAGGGGAGCTTTCCAGAAGTTTTCCATGGGCCCTTTCAGCTGTGGTCTAAATCCAGGGCCTTGGCACCATCCCAGGGAGGAGACTCATTTATTTTGGCACCTGGGCACTTCCTATTTAGTCCCAGGCTCTGAATGTATGGAACAGGGCTTCCCAGACAGGCATGCAGTAGTATTTCTCTGCACCATCAGGACACATGGAGACAGTGGCTACCCCAACCTTTGGGGACAGCCTATTCTTGTTCCCCTGTCTCTTCCCCTGCTGGATTTGAGATTTTGAGGGTGATGCGCACAGAAGCTTTGATGAGGATTCATGCTGGTTGGATGGTGGAGGACATTAGAGATACTCAGATTTTCCTTGCAGATACTTTTCCCCTCCAAAAATGAGAGAAAATGTATAGTGTCCATTTGGGGAACGTGTTCAAAAGACGTGTGAAGAATGATTTTCACAAATCAAGAAATGAGATGTTTTCTTTAGACCAGCCGGGTGAGGCCAAATATGTGCCTGGTGCAAGATGGCTGGTTTTGCTCATAGCACTCTCTAAAAATGTACAAATTGGACAATTAATTTACTCTCTTATTTTTGGCAGGGAAAGCAGGAGTGGCTTCCCAGTACCCATGACTTTACCGCAGCCACCCCCAGATGTGTTTCAATGACGGGTGTCACGAAGACAGCCCTCTGTGCTAGTGTCCCAGCGGTCAGCTTCAGCGGATCTCTCCCACGTCCCACCCAGGAAGGCAATGAGTCATAGAGGCCACCACCTAAGAGGCTGCCCTTCCACCAGAATTAGTGGCAATGCCACCACTTTTCACCTGAAATCCAGCAGCCGCCCTCTGCTGGGTCTCCCAGGGAACTGGCACTACTCCTGCTTCTGGGCTAATCCCTGAGGCCTGTGCTGCTGTGTGGACGTCCTCTCTGAGATCTGACACCTCTCACCCTCCTCCTCACCCATCCCTGGATATTCTCTTGCTCATGTCTCTCAAAGAAATAGCCACCAGGACCGGTCTTCAAATTGCATTGATTGATGGAATTTTTTAACGGCTTCATTTTTGACTTCATGGAGTTTTTACTGACTTGGAAAGGGTGGGGCTGAGCAGAAAGGATTCTTGGGAGTGGAGGTTGTGTAACCCAGTGCTTTCTCAAGGAAGGTGACAAGAAAATCAGTCCCCGTTCCTTCCCCTGGACTTGATATTCATTGTTTTCGTTTCTGTGCAGCCTTCAACAGGAAACAGGAACATAACCCACAGTGTTCGATGGCTGCATGTTAGTGGTTTGAATAAAGCAGTGCATACGTCAGGTTTTAAGGTGGAGCCGTTTATTAGTAGCATGATGGGCCCCTGCTGCCCCTCACTCCACAGCACAGGGTAGACTTCTGACCTGCACAGACGTCCCCACCTTACGGCGGTGAGACTTAACAGCTTTTCAACTTTACAGTGGTGGGCAAACACGCCCTTACGTCCATCTTGGTTTTCAGTTCAGTGCTCCAAAAGTGCCAGGAGACATTCCACACTAAAACAGGCTCTGAGCTGCATGGCCTCGCCCAGTGGTAAGCTAACAGGAGGGTTCTGAGCACACGTGAGGTGGGCTCAGCAGGTTAGGTGTATCATATGCATTCTTGAGTCAGGATATTTTCAACTTTCATTGGGTTTATCAGGACATAGCCCATGGTAGACCAAGGCACATCTGTGTGCTCTCACCGTACGCTGTGCCTAGTAACTTCTCCCCTCCCTGGACTGAGCTCACAGAGAGCAGGACTTGGCAAGCTGTATCATTATTTCCCCAACATCCAGCACAGTGTCTAGAACATGCCAGGGATCAGAAAATGCTTGTTGGATGAACAGTGCACACCAATAAGGTCTGCCAGCACCGTCCTCCCACCTTATTGAGGAGACTATCCCTAGAAAAGGAAAATGCGTGGTCTCTAGACTTCAGGTCTAGAATCCTGCCTCTCTGCCCTGCCTCCTGCCTCTGCCTCTGGGACTTGGCTTACAAGCTGTATAACAGAGAAAGGAAGCCTGCCTTGTCTATCCTCACCAGACAAGTGGTCAGTGGGTCAGCTGTCCCGTCCAGCACCACCCAAATGCACAAGCGTTCCCTCTTGACTGACTCACTTGGCCAAGTGTGGGAAGAATCACATGACACTCCCACCCCGAATCATCAAGCATGTCATTGTGTTTCCGTGTGAGCAAGCGTTGTGGAGTGAGGGGCTTTCCTCTTCCTCCTGCTGGAGACCACGTGCGTTTGTGTTCTGAATGCCTCCCTGTGCAGAGGCAGTGATACTGAGGGCTGAGACGGCAGTGGGTGGGATCTCTCAGTGGGTCATCCAGAGCGGCAACAAAAGCTTCCCAACAGTATTTTATGTGCATGTAAAGGGCATGGAAGTGACAGAGTCTTGTGTTTAGGTGACATATCTCCTTGGCGTGAGCCTCTAAAGCACCTGCTTGATACGTAGAGATGTGGGATAATGCTAATGCAGGAATTGTCTCTTGAATGGGGGTTCTTGACTCAGAGTTTACAAACTTAAACTTGAAGAAAAATTATATCTTTTTTCCCCCTAGTCTCTAACTGAAGTGTGTCATTTCCTCTGTTATGAATATAAGAAACAACCTCCAGTGATGGTGCCATCTGTGATGTCACCAACACAACCCTGGGTATCTTCATGTCACCTCACAGTGCTGCAGGTACCCCACAATGTCTGTTGTACTTAGAAATTATGTAGCTCTGGAACTCACTGCTAACTCTTGTTTCTTTGTTTTCTTAGTGCATTGATAAAGAAGCACTCATGTGTTCTGGGTATTAGTCACAGTTCTCCAAAGAAACAAAAGCAATGTGTGTGTGTGTGTGTGTGTGTGTGTGTGCAGCCTTTAGATTTTAGGGCCAGTCTCTGGACTTTCCCACCTGTGCTTGCCAGCCATAGTCACACTGCCCAAGTACTGGTATTGGCTCACACTGACTATGGAGGCCAAATCCATGATCTGCCATCTTCCAGCTTGAGACCAAAAAAAGGTGATGGTATGGTTCTGAGAACCAGAGGACCAATGGTTAAGTCCTAGCTGAGGTCAGAAAACTTATGTCCCAGCTCCAGCAGTCAGGTGAAGACAGCAAATTCCCCCTTCCTCTACATTTTTGTTAAATTCAGTTCCTCAGTGAATTGAATGATGCCCATCCACATTGGAGGGGACCAATTTCTTTACTCAAGCTACTGATTCAAGTGCTCTTTTCAGGAAACATCCTCATAGACACACCACAAATAATGTTTAACCAGCTATCTGGGCAACCCATGAACCAGTCAAGTTCAACATAAAATTAATGATCTCAATATATCAAAAACTTGTTTTTTAAAACAATATTTCTATTACTATATGTCAATGTATTTGTAATTCTGCACATTTGAGATTACCCATTTCAAAGCATTATTTTAAGAACTGGCATGTGAGCTTCATCAGTCAGAGGGATTTGTGTCACCAAATAATGTCAAGTATCTCTTGATGAAAATCTCTGCAACATAGCCAACCAGCTTTTTCTTGACCAATTCCTTGGTAGAAACAAATCCTTATCATAAATGGTAACTTGTGTTTTACATTCTTGAAGTATGTTTAAGGGGAGGGAGGGTGATCCAAGTTCTAAATTCACCTTTCATTGCTTACTCCACTGTGGAGCTGAGCACTGTAAGCATTTCTCCTTTGCATGATGCTAGTCCCTGCCAGTAAATCCCTGTCAGGGGAGAAGGAAGAGATGTCTCTCCCTAGCATCCAGCACACTTCCCTTCTTTTCTTGCTGCTCCTCCTATATGGCTACATAAAGAGTGGACACCCACTGCTACACCCTCAAATCAGGCTTCATTGACACTCCACAGCTCTTAATGAGTTCTGTCCTGCTCTTTTCTGACCACCAGGCACAGCCCACCAGCACCAGTAGTTTCAGGAGGCTCCCAGCTTCTGTCATAAGAGAGATGAGTGCTATTTTCCTTCAGCCTCAGCCCTGTGACTTGTACCAGTCCTGACCTTGGCCAGTTCAGCAACTAATCTATTATCCATTGGGTGACTCTCCTAATGATGCATGAATTCCAGTTTGGGGAGGAGGACTTTTACAGTAGTTTTCTAGGGCTGTCGTGACAAAGTATTACAAACTGGTTAACTTAAACCTCAGAAATTAATTGTCTTACAGTTCTGGAGGCTACACGTCTAAGGGGAAGGTGTTGGCAGTATTGGTTCCTTCTGAGGATTGGGCTTCCAGTGCTTTGCTGACAATCTTTGGCATTCCTTGGCTTGTTCAAACATCACCATGATATCTGCATCATCTTTTATAGGCATTCTTCCTCTGCACATTTTGATGTCCAAGTTTCTCTTTATATATAGGATACTAGTCCTATTAGGTTAGGGGCTGATCCTACTCTTGTATGATCTTCTGATAACTAAATGCATCTGTAAAGATTTCATTTCCAAATAAGAGCATCTTCTTATAGGACTTCAACATACATATTCCGAAGGACAAAATTCAGCCCACAATTCAATCTTTCTTTTATGTCTGCACCTTTCTTCCTTTCTCTCAACCTCAGGATATTTATCAGAGATATGTCTTCCCTTTTTGTAGCTAACACCCTTGTAAGTAGTTTATTATGTTTCCCTACGTGCTGTATTTTCCTCTAATTTGGACTTACAGTTTCTCAGAAAAGTGGTCAGGAACCTTAACTCTGCCCTTCACAAGATACTTCTTTTCTTTTCTTTTCTTTTCTTTTTTTTTTGTACTGGGGATTGAACCCCCAGTACAGGGGCTTAATAATTGAACCACGTCCCAGCCTTTTAAAATATTTTATGTATAGATAGGGTCTCACCAAGTTGCTTGGGGCCTTGATAAATTGCTGAGGCTGGCTTTAAACTCTCGATTCTCCTGCCTCAGCCTTCCCAGCTGCTGGGACAGCAGGTATGAGCCACCATGACTGGCAGAATACTACTTTATCCTGGTGGACAGCCTAAGGCTAAATGTCTGACCCATGACCAGGCATCTCTCTTATAAAACACTTGTTTATACTGGGAGACACCCTTATGGTTCTTTTCAGACCTGTGTCCAATTTGTTCCTGTCAAGTTAGCCACTCTACTCTCTAGTAGAGCCCCAATCAAGAAAGCAGTTAGCTTTGGGTGTGTTGGTCAGATGACACAGAAAAGGTAATACAACAAAACATGTGAAATAGGAGAAATAGTTTATTTCTTACAGGTCCCATAAAGAAGAGGGCATCCTGCCTTGCAAGGCCAACAGGAAGAGTGGGGAGCTGAGGTGTTCACACATGCTCAACCAGCAGGTGGGGGTGCAATAGAGAGTGAGAGAACAGGACCTGTGTGGGCCCAAGCCTTCATTAAGGCCCAAGGTATTACCCAGGCAGGTTTCTCATGAGGAGTCCTACCTAATTCAAGGGTTTAGAGCATCAGGCATGAATCCATGGGGTCATGGTGTGATTGAGAGCTAGTCACTATGGCAGAGTCCAAACAGAGTGTGGAGTCAGAGAACTGAGTCAAATAGGTTGTATCTAATGGTCCCATCAGGAGGTGGTTACTGAAGGCAGATATCTGGCTGAACCACCTTGAGGAACTGGGGACAGGCAGAGAACTGGAAACCCTATAAAGGCAGATACCAAGGCCACATAGAATCGTAGGAACCCGCTACTCTGTGTTGAACATCTGCACCCTCCTGACTGAATCTCAGCTGACGTCAGGGGAAGGAGAACTTACCTGAAGAGTGTGTCTGTTAGGCACTGCACTTTTCATCTCTCCTCCACTTTCTGCAGTGGGTATATTGTCATCCCCCTTTGTGAAGAGGTTATGGAACTTCCCCAGGGTGCCACAGTTAGGGAATGGCTGTGCTGGGAATCAAACTGTTTGTTGATGTTGTTGTTATTTTATTTCCAAAGGTGATGTTCCTCTCCTGCACAGTGCTGCTACCTGCCTCCAGCAGGCTGACCCAGCCCCACCGTGATGTCACAGCTCCCATACAACAGAAATCTTAGCCTAGTTCATCCATCTGCTCATTTATTCATTCAGCAAATATTCACTTCACTGCATATGCTTACTACTCTATCCTAATTTCTATATGTTCAGGGACCTAGAGATGGTTGAGGACTTGCTCTCCAAGAGCAGAGTATAGTGGCAGCAACTGATAAGGGACGAGTGGGCTCAGTGCTGTTGGATGACTTCCCTGGGGTGACTCTTGAACTTGCCTCTTAACTCTGAGTCTTGGAGAATGGCAAACCAGGAAGAGAATGAGTGGAGGATATTCTAGACAGAAGAAAAAATAGGAGCAAAGGCATGAAGAGAACTGAATATGGTTTGTTAGGGAACCTACATCCGGAATGGTTGGAGGAAGTGAGAGTGCTAACCTAGAAAAAAGACCCTGATTCTCAACCTGCAGAATTCCCTTGTCCTTAAGTTCTTGGGATTCAAAACCATATACTATTGCCATAGACTAGTCACAATCTCAGTTTATCAGCCAAGTGGGCACAGTGCAGATAGTGACCACTGCATTAGGTCTGTCACTTGGCCAGGATCAGGAATGGGACCCTATTCATTAAGGGATGCAGCCTGACTTGTGAGATTTTCAAATGTAAAACAATTAGGCATTTTAGGAATGATAAATCAGAATATTCATGAAGCAAAAAAATGAATTTTTAGTAAGGCCGCTTTATAGAAGATCAGGGTATAAATAATAGTAAAGGCAGCAAAATAATGAAAACAAGTCCTTTGGAGTCAGTGTGACCTGGGTTCAAATACAGCCTTAAACACTTAGTTATGTGCTGTGATATATCATGTACCTATGAAAGAACAACACAAATACAGCACATTTACTTGTATACAAATGACATTCGTGACTTGGGCATAGTGCAGTGGTAAAGCACATATTTAGCATTTCCCAAATCCCTGGGGTTGATCTGTAATGCAAAAGAAAAAGAAAAAGAAAAAGAAAAAGAAAAAGAAATAAAAGAAAGAATTATGTTAAATGTATTACTATATTCATCTGTACCCATTATGAAACATGAACAAGATTTAAAAGTACAAAATGAAGACAAAATAAGCAGTAATTTAAACAAATTGTTTTACTTCATTAATGGTACCCAAAACCCTTGATCCATTGCCTAACAAAAATTCTATTTCTCAGGAAAGTGTTCTGATTATGTATGCATGCTTCATTTCTAGGAATCTTGATTTACATTTTGCGATTCAGTGATTTGGAAGCTTATTTATATGCTTGGTTTTAATGGCATTAGCAGCTGAAGTAGATCCTCACAAAAATGCAAATGGCAGACGTGGATCGTTGGCTGAGCTCACTAAATTATGATAACCATTGCTGGCACGGGGGGCCAAGTGGTGCTGGAGGGCAATGTAATGACACCCCATCTTCCCAGAGTTGCTCGGAATAAATGCATATTGAAATGGTGCAGTCATCTGTTCAGCATTCCACAAATCCAAGGGTATTAACTCAATGCAAACTTGAAATACAGAAATGCTCTGACAGGTATCTGCTGTTCCCCCATGGACTGGCCCCTGGGGCACATAGAGACCTTTGCCATCACAGGTCCAGTGTTCCTTTTGACACAGCTGCTGACTTCCACAGAGCAAGTGTGTGATCTAAGAGAGGTGGGATACCCTCAGTACCTGGCCTCAGAAGTCACACAATGTCATTCTGACTCTATTCTGTCTGTCACTCATATTAGCCCTGGCTCACTGTGGGCGGGGACTGCACACAGGCAAGGATTCAGGAAGTGAGACTTGCTGGGGACCATTGGAAGCTGGATACATGGAAAACTACTGAAGAATGCTGCTGTAAAATGAGAAAATAAGCTGGGGCAAAAGAAAATGCAAGAACCAGGGAACCAAGAATCCGACTCAGTAGAAAAGACCCAAGATGGGCACTGAGTGGCACACTTTTTAAAAAGCAACCAACTCAGATTGCATGAGGAGGATGTGGGATGCTGGAAGTGAGTTCTCCAGAAAAAAAAAAAAAAATCAAACTAATAAAAAAGAGCCCATCTGATGGCTCAAGCATTGAAAAGTCAGTTGATGTCTAAATAGGATGAGGAGCGGGGTGGGATGAAACCTTCACTATATAGGAACCATAAAGAGGAAAAAGAAGGCAAGAATAATTCCAGGAAAGCAAAACATTTTGCAACAAAGAAAATACTTTACGAACACACTAATATTGGTATCTATCGATTCAGCTAAAAATGAAATGTTTAAGTTTTGGAAGGATGGCAAGAGAGGAAGCAGAAGTAGAGAACACAAGAGCACTAAGTCTTCATCCAGAACAACAGGAAATCAACAGGCTTTTAAAAAACATCAGCACACTACTTAGAAATCTAGAAATAAACATCAAATCAAACAGTTAATTGAAAGTGATCTCCTCTGATGATCCCTGGTCAGGTGAGGCTGGGGACAACCATTTTGGTTATAAACCATTTATACTATTTAATTTTCTTTGCCATATAAAAAAGAAGACTAATGAAAGCAACATGTATAAAGTAGGGTGCCCATGAACCAGCAGCTGGCATCTCTGAGTTTCCATCAAGCTTTATAATGACAACATTTATGGCTGCGAATATACTTAGAGAATAAACCACTGCCTTTCAAAGAGAAACGTTTTCAGCGAGCATACCACATGTAGTCCATTGTTGGAGCTAAAAAGGCTTGAAATACAAACAAATAAGTGACTATTTAAATTGCCCATTCAAAACCAAATACAGGCAGCCCTCTCAGAAACCATGGTTACGTTGTCGAGTATGCTGTAAAACAGACATTGTGGAAAGAAGATAGCCTCATCAAAAATGGTTCCGGGAAAACTGGAGATCCATATGTAATAGAACAAGATTTAACCCCTTTCACCCTGTATAAAACTCAACTCAAAGTGCATCAAGGACCTAGGTATTAGACCAGAAACCCTGAACATTCTAGAAGAAAATGTAGGTCCAACACTCCAACTTATCAGCTCAGGAACTAACTACCTTAACAAAACTCCTAAAGTCAAGAATCAATAAATGGGATGGCATCAAACTAAAAAGTCTTCATAGCAATGGAAACAAGAGCATGAAGAGAGAGCTTATAGAACAGGAGAAAATCTTTGTCACCTGCACCTTAGAGACAGCATTAATCTCCAGGATATAAGAACAGAACACACCAAAAAAATCATAACCCCATCAATAAATTGGCAAAGGATGAACAAACACTTCACAGAAGAAATACAAATGGTCAACAAATACATGAAAAAATGTTCAACATCTCTAGCAATTGGAGTAATGCAAATTAAAGCTATAGTGAGATTCTTTCCATCTCACTCCAGTCAGAATGGCAATTATCAAGAATACAAGTAACAACAAATGTTGGCAAGGATGTGGGGGTACACTCACACATTGCTGGTGGGCCTGCCAATTGGTCTATGGAAAACAGTATGGAGATTCCTCAGAAAACTAGGTATGGAACTATCATTTGACCCAATTATCCCACTTTTTGGTATATATCCAAAGGACTTAAAATCAGCATACTTCAGTGAGACAGCCACGTCAATGTTTCTAGCAGCTTAATTCACAACAGCTGAGCTATGGAGTCAACCTAGGTGCCCTTCGACAGATGAATGGATAAAGAAAATGTGATGTATATACACAATGGAGTATTAATCAGCCATAAGAAGAATGACTTTATGACATTTACTAGTTAATGGGTGGATATGGAGAATATCATGCTAAGTGAAATAAGCCAGTCACCAAAAAGCTAAAGGGTGAATGTTTTCTCTGATATGTAGAAGTCAAATCACCATAAGCAGGGACGAGGGGTATAACAGAAGTTCAGTAGATTAAGCAATGGGGAATGGAGGAAATGAGGGTGATGGAGGGAAGGGAGTGTGAAAGGAAAAGGAAAGATGGTAGAATGGATCTGACATAATTTTCCCATATTCATATGTGAAAACAATAGAATGAATCCCACCATCATGTACATCCACAAAAGTGAGATCCTAACTAGAATAAGATATATTCCATGATCATATATCAAAGTGGATTCTACCATCATGTATAACTAAAAAGAAACAATAAATTTTAAAAGTAGGATATAGTGTCATTTCTAATGACATTTATGGACTAGGAGTACATTATGCTAAGTGAAATAAACCAAAGACAGAAAGACGAATGCTGCATGATCTCACTTAAATGTGGAATCTAAAAAAGTCTAACTCATATAAAAAGAGTAGAATGGTGGTTGCCAGAATCTGAGGGAGAGGGAAATGGAGAAATGATAATTAAGAGGTATAAAGTTTTAGTTAAACAAGATAAATAAGTTCTGGATATCTAGTAGATAGCATAGTGCCTGGCTAAGGATGCTATATTGAAGACAAAATATGCTAAGAGGTGCATCTTATATTAAGTCTTCTTACCACACACAAAGTATAGTAATAATAATGATAGTAATAGTAACAAAAATAAAGAAGTAGGAAGAGACTGTGGGAGGTGATGGATGTTGCTATGGTCTTCATGGTGGTGATGGTTTTCACAGATGCATACTCATTCCTAAACTCATGATATTCATTAAATTTGTATGTATTATAGTGGATATATATGTGTAACTTTTTACCTGTCAATCATACCCTGATAAGGTTGCTGTTAAAAAATAAGAAACCATGGCTCCCACGCCTGAGCTGTGGTTTCTTCCCTCTTGCCATTTTCTGCATTTCTTAGTTCTCTCCTCCTGGATCTTCTTTAATATTTCCTTCCTTAAGGAAGAACACCTGTCCTTCACTCCCACTCTGCTCTCCAAATTAGAAGTCTTTGTGTTCAACTCCTAGAGCTCTTTGTGTATGACATTTTAAACTTGTGCCTGGTATTATTTGTGTCCGTGTTTTGAGGACAAGGTCTGAACCCCACTGGAACTTCTACCCTACTAATTTGCTTCTAAAATAAGGTGCACCAACAACCAAATGATACCTAGTACGTAATGAACTGACCAGTGTCTTTGCTGCCCCCCAAGGACTGACACTGGTACTGCGTGACTCTTTGCACCCAATTCATTAGGTATTCTGTACTCATTATTTTTAATTGCTGAGATATCATAAGCAGTCAACTGCCCTTATCAAAGTTTAAGAGTTATTCTGTAATGAGAAGAGCATTTTAAAAAGTTATTACTTGGAGGTCTTATTAGCATTGCTGGGAAGCTAGAGGCTCCTGGGGAATAAGTGAATGGACACCATGGTCAGGAGATGGTTCATTTTAATGACGGATTCAGGCCAGCATTATTCCTTTGTCGTATTGATGTGCTTTAAAAATGAGGCAGAATAACAAGTGGACTGCTGTCCTGGACTACTACTTTGAGTTAGATTTACCGGAATTGGATGCAAATGTTCTTGATTAAAATATGCACAGTTATAATGTCCTTAAATGGAAGACAAAGTACATAAAATTTGAAGGTAGAACAAAAGGAACTCAAGGAACTGCCTAGCACAGTCCTCACCAACCAAAGCTCCCCTTTCCTCTAGAGACCCCAATGCCTCCCAGAAGTCAGGGCATGGAGGTCACACCTTCAAGGGTGGAATATGAAAGATATGTCACTAGAATGAAGGGAAGAATACCAAGACTTCCACAGATACTTAATTTTCACACTAAAAGTAAATTAATTAATCATTACTCGTGTTATATATGTGGGTCATCACTGACACCAGCACTAGGTCAGTGGCCTCATGTCACTTAGGAAAAAGTTCCACAACATGGTGCGGTTCTCCCAAGGAGTGACAATGCTTCTCATTCATTTGTTATCTGGAGGACTTCCAAAGGGGTGCTGTTTCCTTGTTACCATGGGAATGGTTTTCAGGATTATATTACTGAATTTCACTGAAATGATCCTCACAGAATAGACAAGTGAACACTCGAATGCAGAACTCCATGACAACTAACCAGGAAGGGGCAGAGTGCTCCCAGGGTGACTTCTTTGTCAACCCTGTAATGGTAAGGTAAGAAATAATGATTGTCTAATTATATCTTATCAGAAGTTGTCTGACAAAAATCAAAATCACCAAGGAAAGACTCAAAATAGTGAGATGCATCCATTCTCTGAAACAATGAGCCTTAACCTAAGCATATGTCACGTCTTGGGCTATTGGCTCCCTCGAGCTTCCAGAGGAAGAAGGCCTTTGTGGTCTGAGCTGCCAGGACATGAGAACAGACCTCTAGAGCTATCAAAATGAAGGGGATGATATTTATTTCTAGATTTCTCAATTTTGTGCTAATGGGACTATTTTTTAAACTCAGGCATTATCTATTGATTTTCTGTTTCGTTGAATTTAATTCTTCTATGTTCACTACTCAGCAACCCCTCTTGCCATCCTCTCAGAGGTCAATCCCATCTTTAATTAAATCAATAAAGGTATTGTAAATAATATTCATTCCATATCCTAACTTATCCACTATTATCATGTATTCTGCCTATGAAATATGCTTTATTTTCCTGGAGTTATCATTATTTCACTTTCTATGTTTTGAGGTAATTTTTCCCCATCAGATTATTTATGTATCAGTTGACAAATATTTATTCAGAGAAGAAGATCTTTAATTTTATTGTTGCCTGATTTTTCCTGGATCTCCCTCTCAGTACCCATTATCCACATCCGTCTGGAGGGTTTGCTTTCTCAACCTGCGACAGCACTATTCTGATACCCAAGGCTAACCAGGGACTTAGATGAAAATGTGGGTTAGATCAAGATCATCAAGAAGTTGGCTTGCCACAAGAAGGAGTTTGGATTTCATAAGCCATTGGAGAATTACAGGAAGCAAGAAGATGAAATTTGAATTTGAGAACATCATTGCACCAGAGTAGTCAAGGGTCCAGATCACATCCCCAAGTTCAGGGTTTCCTGGGCTGCCCTTAGCTGCCCACTTTCCTTCTTTGGAACCACCAGACATATGTTTAGGTTATAAAAAAGGTGACTTGGATTAATTACAGAAAGGCTGATCCCAAATCCAACTCAGAGGCACTATAGTAGAAGGAAAAAAAATCTCTCATAAAAAGTTAAGATTAAAGATTTTCAGCATCATTAAGTTCAGGCCAATGCTTATCTTCAGATTTCTTCATACATTTAACACTTGCAAAGACCTGTGTCAGAACAAGAATTTATTTAAAATGTAAACTTTGAGTTTGGAAATAAAGATGATCAGGACCACTCAAAAGATTGCAAAAATAGCTTTGACTTCAAAGGAAAGACAGAACTGGAGAAAATGTGATCTGATGGCCAAATTGCAGTCACCCACCCCCTCATTCTTGGGACCCCCTCAATCTTCTCTTGTTCTCATCTATGCTTTTCAAAATTTATATTACTAAAGCTATATTATCATAAATATCTTTCTGGCTTAGTGTACTTTCACATTTTCCAATGCTTTCACAAAAATCCTATTAAGCCTTTTGACAGCATATAAGGTAGATGGATAGGGTTGGTGATATGATTCCCATTTTTATAGGTAGGGAGCTGGTTCTGAGAGAGGCTTAATGACTTGCTGAGAGAGCCACAGCTGGTCAGCAGCCCCAGCAGCTTAGAAGAATGGAGTTGATCATCTGTCACCAGAGTTTTCATCTTTTTCTCCCATAACTTCTGTTTTTCCCGTTTCACCTCTGATTCTTTTCCTCCTGTTTCACAATAACTATGCAGTCTCCCTGACCTGATGGGACACATTCCAAGACCCCACAGGATGCCTGAAGCTGCAGATAATACTGAACTTTTTTATCTATACATATATGCCTATAAGGAAGTTTAACTTATAAATTAGGTACAGAACGAAATTAACAATAACTAAAAATAAAACTGCTATAAACAATATAGTGTAACAAAAGTTATGTGAATGTATTCTCTCTCTCTCTTTCTCTCTCTCTCGCTAAGACATTGACTTTTTTTTTTTTTTTGGTACGGGGGATTGAACTCAGGGGCGCTCAACCACTGGCCCTATTTTGTATTTTATTTAGAGATAAGGTCTCACTGAGTTGCTTAGTGCCACACTTTTGCTGGAGCTGGTTTTGAACTCTTGATCCTCCTGCTCGGCCTCCCAAGCCTCTGGGATTACAAGCATGTGCCACCACACCTGGCAACATTGATTTTTTTTTTTTTAGAAAGTGAAACCACAGATCTATATTATTAGAGACTATTACATTTATTATTATAGTATTATTATTAAAACAGATTATCTTGTTTTTTTCAATTTTTACAGACTTCATTTTTTTTTCATATTTTATTTTTATTTATTTATTTATTTATTTATTTATTTTACAAATGGAGTACAGCAATTGTTTTTCTGGTTGTACACAAAGTAGAGTCACCCCATCTGTGCATTCATACATGTACATGGGGCAATGATGTCTGTCACACATACTGTTATTATTCTTACCCCTCAACCTCAACCCCACCCCTCCCTTCCCTCTATGCTCTCTATCTTTTCTCCATTCTTGCCATCATTCCACCCCACATTATGCATCATCATTCACTTATCAGAGAGACCATTCAGCCTTTGGATTTTTGGGATTGGCTAATCTCACTTAGCATAATAACCTCCAACATCATCCATTTACCTACAAATGCCATAATTTTATTCTTCTTTATGGCTGAGTAATATTCCATTGGGTATATACCACAGTTTCTTTATCCATTCATCTATTGAAGGACATCTAGGTTGGTTCCACAATCTAGCTATTGTAAATTGAGCAGCTATGAACATTGATGTGGCTGCATCACTGTAGTAATCTGATTTTAAGTCCTTTGGGATAGGCCAAGGAGTGGGATAGCTGGGTCAAATGGTGGATCCATTCCAAGTTTTCCAAGGAATCTCCACACTGCTTTCCAGAGTGGCTGCCCCAACTTGCACTCCCACCAGCAATGTATGAGTGTACCCTTTTCCCCACATCCTCGCCAACACCTGTTGTTGCCTGTGTTCTTGATAAAAGACATTCTAATTGGGGTAAGATGAAATCTTAAGGTGGTTTTGATTTGCATTTCTCTTATAACGAGTGATGTTGAACATTTTTTCATAAATCTGTTGATTGCTTGTAGATCTTCCTCTGTAAAGTGTCTGTTCATTTCTTTGGCCTATTTATTGATTGGGTTATTAGTATTCTTGGTGTAAAGATTTTTGAGCACTTTGTAGATTCTGGAGATTAGTGCTCTATCTGCAGTGTGTGTGGCAAAGATTTTCTCCCACTCTGAAGGCTCTCTCTTCACATTGCTGATTGTTTCCTTTGCTGAGAAAAAGCTTTTTAGTTTGACTCTATCCCAATCATTGATTCCTGCTTTTATTTCTTGCGCTTTGGGAGTCATGTTAAGGAAATCTGGTCCTAGGCCAACATGATGAAGATTTGGACCTATTTTCTCTTCTATTAGATGCAGGGTCTCTGGTCTAATTCCTAGGTTCTTGATCCATTTTGAGTTGAGTTTTGTACAGGGTGAGAGATATGGGTTTAGTTTCATTTTGCTGCATACGGATTTCCAATTTTCCCAGTACCATTTGTTGAAGAGGCTGTCTTTTCTCCATTGTATGTTTTTGGCTCCTTTGTCAAGTATGAGATACCTGTATTTATGTGGGTTTGTCTCTGTGTCCTCTATTCTGTACCATTGATCTACCTGTCTATTTTGGTGCCAGACTTCATTTTGATTCATTGTACATATATGGGGTACAAATTTTCATTTCTATGGTTGTGCATGATGTTTGATGCTTATAAAGTTTGCATCCTGTGGTTAATCATTTAAAATAATTAAATAATATTTAAAAGCCTTAGTAATTAATGTATTTATTTGAATTTTAACATAATTTAAATATTAATTAAAATACATTTTCTTATATTTTAACAAATACGTAAATTTTAATAATCTTAAATAATACATTTTTAAGTAAAACTTTTTTTTTCTTATAATGTGGTTTCATAAATGTGGGCCTTAACCTTCTCTTCCGTAACTGTGTCCTGAGGGTCATGGGGTCAAAGGCAAAGGGGATTCCCACTCTGAGGTAAAGTCTAAATGGACCACCTGGGGCCTGTGGCTCCCGAGTTCCTGTTTGAGATTCACGAGAGCCTCGATTTCATAAAACTTGCTATAAATAATTCTGGGTGTATACATACAGGAAATTAGGAGATCAAACTGGGGTGTAAGTTATACACGTTCTCAAAAGATTCTTTGACTTATAGGACTCCCAACAGAATGTATATAAACATCAAGCTAAGTATATATTTTAATGCAATTTAATTGTTATAAATTTAATTTAAGAAAATCAGTTGAGGTTGTGGGATGTGGTTTCTCCCAGCCACACCGAGGTTTCACAAAGGGACCCTCTGGAGGGTAGGTCCTGGGGACAGTGTAAAGTGAGCTGCAGCCACTGAGGTAGCACAAGAGGCAGTGAATCAGTTCACGCTGCACCTGTCTTGAGGAGGAACGGACCTCCACCTGTCACGATGGAATCGGGTCGCAGCAGTAACCTACCGCCATGTCCTCTCATCTCTATTGGTTAATACATGGTGCTCCATGGCATCCTTCCTCCAAAAGGAATATCTGCACACACGTGGAAAGTGCTCTGAGTCACCAGCGTGGGCTTGGACTAGACAGCGACCACTGGAGATGACGCGCTGTGGACCTGCTCCCAGATCCCCATCTGCCTGCTGGGGCCATTCCAGCCCACACACATTTTTGTTTAACCTATAGTGCTTTAAAAAATGTTTTAAAACAGGAATCAGTATTTTAGAATAAGGAGAGTCCTGAGTTTCCACTTCTTTTGAAAAATAAATACATCTGGCAACAGTGGCCCCCATTCTTCAAGGGCGGTGTATACCCCCACCTCCCATCCTCCAAAATCGCTCCTGTCACTCGCTTTGTGGTTCCCTGACTAGCCAGGGACCTCTCCCCTCAGGGCTGATGAGATCATCATGTATAAACCTGGACCTTAACCAGGGGGAAACTGAGGCCCAGAGGAGCAAAGCTGTCCAGGGTCAACTAGAGCAGGCAAGTGCTGGGGCTGGGACAAACCATGCCCGGTCTGTCCCCAGCCTTCCTTCTGTTTCAGGAAACAGCTGAAGGGTCACTAAATTAAGGGGTCTGGCCAGGCCATGGATGGGTGTGGGGACCCTGTCTAGTTTCACACAGACAACAGGTCAGGGTGGAACGAAACAAAAATGAAACTGCAGGTGGTGGGAGAAGGGGCCACAGGCTCCCAGGGAAGGAAGGGGCACAGAGACAGGAAGCCTTTCAGGCCTACCTCACTGCACAGACTCCAACAGCTGGTTCTGTGGAGTCTCTCCAGACATGCAGCTACTCAGCAGTGTCATCCACTACCTCCACCACGCATTGTCATTTAGGCATTCCAGCTGTGTAACATTTAAAAAAGTTAAAGAGAGAAATTGAATTTTCTTCTTCAAATAAATTGAGTATATTTTATTGTATAAGATGCATCATGTCTCCCTTTGCAGTAGAAGAGGTGGCTGGTTGTTCTCCTAACTTTGTCCTCTTCCTCATGGATACACAGCTGGATGGCATCTCCCAGCTTCTCTTGCAGCTAGATGTGGTCATGTGATGGAGTTCTAGCCAATGCAATGTGAGAGGAAGCCAGCGCTGCCCACTGACCCTCTTACACTCTTCTCTCTTCCAGTAGGACCCAGGAAGCATGGGTAGAGTCACAGGTCAGAAAGGAATCTCACTCCCTGAGTCTCACTTCTGTTGTGGGATTGCATGTCCCTGCTCTACCACTAGGGTCAAATTTATTTTTTTCTATGCCTCAGTTTTTAATCTGTTTACAAATTGGGTATACGGGTAGGAAACATCTCTCAGGGCTATTCCAAGTAGTAAATGAGTTAATATTTGTAAAAACACTGAAAATAGTGCTCTGCTTTGAATAAATATCACATAAAGGCATATTGAATAAAATATTGAATGTTCTATAAATATTATTATATTGGCCCTGATGGTGTTTTTGGCCTGAATGTGTTCCTCCAGAATTCACATGTTGAAGCTCTAAACCCCAATGTGACAATATTTGGAGATGAAGTCTGTGAGGAGGTGATAAAAGTTAAATGTGACCCTAATGGTGGGACCCTAATTCAATAGAGCTAGTGGCCTTCCAAGAAGAGATAAGGCCACATGAGAATATAGAAGAGGGTGACTGTCTGCCACCCCAAAAGAGGACCCTTTCCAGGAATGGAATTAGCTGGTACCTTGATCTTGGTGTTATGGTTTGGATGTGAGGTGTCCCCCAAAAGTTCACGTGTGAGACAATGCAAGAAGGTTTAGAGAAGAAATGATTGGGTTAGGAGAGCATTAACTCAATCAGTGAATCAATCACCTAATGGGATTAATTGAGTGGTAACTGAAGGCAGGTTGGGTGTGGCTGAAGGAGGTGGGGCTTTGGGGGTGTGGCTTTGGGGTATATATTTTGCATCTGGCAAGTGGAGTCTCCTCTTCTGCTTTCTGATCATCGTGTGAGCTGCTTCCCTCCACCACACTCTTCCACCATGATGTTCTGCTTTACCTCAAGGAATGGAGCCTGCTGTCGATGGATTGAGACCTCTGAAACCCAAATAAACTTTTCCTCCTCTAATATTGTTCTGGTCTGGTCTTTTAGTGGCAGCAGTGAAAGAGCTGACTGAAACACTTGAACTTCCCAGCATCCACATAGGTGAGAAAATAAATTTCTATTGTTAAAGTCACCCAGTCTGTGATATTTTGTTAAAGTACCCCAAAAGACAAATATAATGGCTATTCTATGTGTTTTAAAAAATTTCTTTGATAAGAATAACCTTGGCTGATAGTTTTTCTCTTTCCAGATAGCACAGAAGTTGGGTGCCAAGGTGCAGGTACCTGACGAGTTGGCTTGGGTTCAAATCTTGGCTCTGCCACTCACTTGCTGTAAGACATGTAAAAATTACTTAGCCTCACTAAGTCTCAATTTTGGGAAATTAATGAGATAATCTTTGTAAAAAAAAATACAGGAATGCCTTGTATATAGTAAGTGTTCATTAAATAACATTATTTCTAGGCAATAAGTGATAAGGGACCATGTTTGGGAAGGGAGTACAGAACATTTGCAATTCATCACTGAACCATTTGTTTGTTTCTTTATTTGTTTGTTTGCCTAAAAACTCTTCCTTCCAGCAAAATCTGAGATAAATACCCAATCTAACTTAGATAGAGGCAGAGGGAGGGGTTGGGAAGGAGGGGACTCTTTCCACCCACTGACTTGCCCTCACATCCCCTCTCCAGAGCGTCCCTGAGTCACCTCTATGGAATTTCAGGGCTCCTCAACTCAGCTTGATCATCTACAGGACTTGAAGTTCTCTATTTTGTTCCAGCTCTAATATTTTATGGCAATGAGAACTGGCACTTGGCCACGAAATAGAAGTTGAAGTTGAAATTATGCTAACACAGCGCTGCCTATAGTCAGGCCTCTTCTGACTTAGCAAAGTGTTTCTGTGGCAGTCTGCGTACTCACCAGTTAGGTCCCCTCTGCGGGGAGTGACCCCTCCACTTCCCTTCTGCTTGTGCTACACCGAGAGGGGTCGCCAGAAGCTGATGTGGTTCCCTTGTCCTGCTGTCTCTGGCTCCCCTGGGGCTCTAGGCTCCAGGTGATGAGTGGCACCATGTTAGACTTCATGTTACAGCCCAGAGGTTGAGATTCTGACAGATGAGGATCCATCCCCACCAGCTCCCCGCTGTGGCTCCTCACCAGCATCTGGATATGCTTGGCTTCTGGGTTCCTGCAGGCTCTGCTCATCCTCTCTGTGTCAGGAGGGCTGTTTAGGGTTGGGATTCCCCCTGGGCCCCCAGCTCCCCTCATCAATCTTTACTTCCAACTCCTCCCATAACAGTGTGAGGTCTCATGCCTGGGATAGGGTTCCACCCAGCAACACTTAGGGTCCTTCCCCTTCCCTGGTAGAACTTCCCTCATGGAAAGTGGAGGTCTGCTGATTAAGGAGGATTTCTCAGACATTATCAGCATCATTTTAAACACAGGTACTTTTTCTAAACACTTAATACCCCTGCCTCCTTCTACTTTATAGAATTAAGTACTCATAGTCTCAGTAATGATCTGAGATAAAATTCAATATATCTTTTGCATAATAAAACCTGTTATTTCCCCAAATAAGCTCTGATGATTTCAAGCAGGACTTTAGACTCGTGCTTTTAAAACATTATTTTAATAAATACTGTGAAGTAGAAAATATAACTAACATAGAAATTAATTAGCTCATGGGGATTATTAGAATGATGGAGTCAAATTTATTGAGCTGGAAAGCATAAGTACATTGAACAGACCACATGAAGATGCTGTGAGAGTGACTGCCATTTGGGGAACTCTGACAGTCACCAGGTGACGAAGGCTCTGACTTAGGCATCAGGGGAATTTGGTTATTCCACCTTCTCCAGGGTACACAATTGCAGAGGCAGATGCGCGCTGTGTGCACCAGAGCTGGGCAACCTGCAAGGGTGCTGGGGCCTGTCCTCCCAGATGACCTTCCATCCCCAGCCAGTCCCTGGATCCTTGGCAGCTCAGTGCTTCAACCTGCATACTTCCCAATCACCCAGCACTTCCCTGAACACCCAGAACAATGGAGGCCGTTGTTTTTTCCCACTGTTGCCCACCATTTCTCTGCCCTGTGCCCCTGCTACCCAAAACAAGCATTGTCAAAGTTACCTTCTTTTTTTACTTCTCAATTTTTTGGACCTTCCCTGAACAAAGGATTAAAGCCAAAAATGTTCATATTGCCAAAGAAGTTGTTGCCCACTGGAGAACTCTGAGCAACAAGAGTCAAGCGTAGGAGTGTGTGCTTACTCACCTTTCCTTTCACCCCAGTTTCATTCTCTAAAAGCAACTTCTCCCATTTGATGTAGAATCTTCCAGGATTTGTTTTTCGTTTAAGTACTTTTATAAAGGATTTTAAAAACATATACAATGGATGTCCTATGCTGGCTACTCAAGACTTAGCCTTTTACATTCATCAATAAATCATGGATATTCTTCCACATTATACACAAGCCCAGCTCATCTTTAACAGATGCATAGAATTTTATAGTATGTTCTTTTTGAAAGGGACTCCTGAAGGCCATTGGACTACTCTCCTGACCACATCAAGTCTAAGACCTGCTTTAAGCTCCAGGGCTTTCATTGTATGTAGTTGACTAGCTTCTTTCTAACCCTCTAGGATGATATTAATAGGTAACATCTGTGAAAGGATTGAGACATTGGTCAAATAGTTTTCTGAGCTGTGTGGTTTGGATGAGAAACTCCGCTTGAGAAAGAGTGTTTCCCCCTCCGCCCTCATGAGAATCTCCCCCATTTCCCCTTTCTTCCTCTATCCCTGAATCTTCAGCTTAGAATAATCCTACACCAAAGTTGCATATTTGGGGATGGCATATTCTGATTCCCTACAATACAAGGTGGTCTAAACTCCTAATTCTGATATGATTGTGACCCCTAATATTAGCTTTTGCTGTTAACATCAGTAATTTCAGCTAATTATTGAACACATTTTATAGGCCATGCTAAGCATGTCACATAATCTATTCATTTCAAGCTTGCAACAACTCTGAGACTCAAAGAAGTTAAGTGAACCTGTCTACCATGACACAGCTATGAAATGGGAATAGTCTAGAAGATCAGCTCCACTCTCCACAAATGCAGATTACTCTGCATCTCCATCTCCATGGCCTCACCACTATTGGGCTAAACTCAGCCAGGAGTCAGAGTGAAGATGGCTTTTCCTGTATTTGTGTTTTGCTGTGCCAAGCACCCCCGAAGGCTAAAAGGCTTGTGTGTTATCCATCTTCACTTGTTAGCCCTGAGAGGTCTTTACACACAATGGGCACTTAAATCCACTTGAATGATGACGATGCTGCCTTTATAACCTGACAGCAGTGGGGACCGGAGTCCAGCACTCTGGGCCGCTCAATAAATCCCTTGTCAGAGTGATTGCTGATGGCTTGTTTTCTTTCCTTTGCTGGACTATTTATAGAAGAACTTTTAGCTAGCTCCAAAACATAATATTCTCCAGGGATACTTTTTGGACCTTGAAACCACATCCTTCAATGAAAAAAAAAATTGCTAGGATTTTAGGTAAGGCTCAGATATTGATCCGTGCGACCTCTCAGCTCTGCCTGGTTGAATCCTGTTATTCCTATCCAATGCTACGGCTGTTTTAAATAAGCTACTAACATATTCAAATAAATTCTGTCTAAAGTAAAAAAAAAAAAAATTTAAATCATTTTAGCAATGAATTTCATTGCCTAAAACAAGTTGTTGAATTATTTCAAACTCTTTGGAGAATCTGAGAGTCAATCAGCAAATTTAGAAGCCAAGGTAGTCCAAACTGTCATTTTTCAGAATAGGACAGAGGCACAGAAGAGAATGAATTTGCCTGATGTCACAAAGTTAGTCTTTGTTTCATATATAAATAAACAAATCAAATTCAATGATGATAATAGATGCTTTTGGATGTGGCTGTGTGACTGCCCTTTTTTTTTTTTTTGAATTTATGTATTTATTTATTTTTGTACCAGGGATTGAACCCAGGAGTGCTTAAATACTATGCCATATCCTCAGCCCTTTTTTAAAAAATATTTTATTTAGAGACAGGGTCTCACTAAATTGCTTAGGGCCTTGCTAAGTTGCTAAAGTAGGCTTTGAACTTATGATCCTCCTACCTCAGCCTCCCAAGCCACTGGAATTTCAGGCATGTGCCATCATGCCTGGTTACTACTTATTATTTTAACACTGCTGCGGGGCATAACACCAGTACGATACAAGTGCTCAAGAAGTCTTTACTGAGTGAATGTGTCAAACATGTGGTATATTTCCAGATAAAATATTTGCTGTTATCAGTTACTGACCCAAGTTTTGTAAAACAACAAAAACGAATGATTCTGTAAAAGAAAAATTACCCCAGAGTTAAAGAGTCAAGGAAGACTTTATTCAAGACTATTGCAATAGGGGAGAGAGATCGAATTCAACTCCACTGAAACCAAAGGCAAGAGTTTTTAAAACACCGGAGGGCTGGGGTTTGTATCTCAATAGTAGAGTGCTTGCCTAGCATGTGTGAGGCTCTGGGTTCGATCCCCAGCACCACATAAAGATAAATAAAGTAAAGGCATTGTGTCCATATACAACTTAAAAAATATTAAAAAGTAAAAAATAAAGCACTGGAGTGAATTAGTAAGAAAGTGCTAGAAGGCAGAGGTGGGAGGTCAGTCAATATGGTGGCACCATTGTGTTTGCTAATTTGTGCGTACTGAAGTCGGCCTTCTACCCACTCACAGAGACAGGGAGACAAAGGGATGGCTCTCAGGACCTTGAGAATGACATTCCAAGGCCATTAAGCTAGCAAGAAGCTGGGAGAAGATTCACGTCTCAAAGGGGCAGGGACAGATTTTATGACTGCAAATTTTCTAAAGTAAATGCTCTATGAAAAGGAACATCGGGGGCTGGTAGCCAAAAAGAAACCTGTTTAAAGCTTTAGTCCAGCTTAGGGGAATATTAAGGCCATCTTGGTCAGCACCTCTTGGTAATGTTGGAAGATTAAACACATATATTTGCCTGCACTGTCTCATAAAACGCCAATAAAATGCTAGCAAATAAATATTTTTGTTAAGTTTAAAATCACAAGGACAAAAAAGAACAGGAGCAGAGACAATAAAAACTAAAAAGTGGATAAAGGCAGAAACTGAGTTGGTAGAGAAGGTTCATTCCCAAACTGGCTACGTGGAAAACCAAGAAGCAACTTAACTGACACTGCAAACCCTCGGGCCCCTCCAAGATGTCTAGGAGTTGGTCCCATTAAGAACCTCTGCATGGGTGTTCACAGCTGCCACTGCACCACTGTTAGAGAGTGACACCAGCGCCGCCTCTAGCTCATGAAGCTCCAGCCGAAGGAAAAGGGGGTAAATAAGGAGGTCTTTCCACCATGCTGGAACAAAGCGGACGCCCTCAAATCCACCGGTGGGAAAGCACCCAGGAAACAACTGGCTAAGAAAGCCGCTGGCAGGAGTGCACCCTCTACTGGAGGGGTGAAGAAACCTCATCGTTACAGGCCTGATACAGAGGCACTGAACTGATTTGCAAACTCCCTTTCCAGCGTCTGGTGCAAGAAATTGCTCAAGACTTCAAAAACAGATCTGCAGGAGCTGGGGCTGTGGATCAGTGGTGGAGCGCTTGCCTCGCACATGCAGGACGCTGGGTTTGATCTTGAGCACCACATAAGAATAAATGAAGGTATTGTGTCCATCTACAACTAAAAGATGCTAAAAAAAAATTAAAAAACAAAAAACAAAAACCAGATCTGACCAGCTATTGGTGCTTTGCAGGAGGCAAGTGAGGCTTATCTGGTTGGCCTTTTTGAAGACACCAACCTGTGTGCTCTCCATGCCAAATGTGTAACAATTATGCCAAAAGACATCCAACTGGCACAACACATATGTGGAGAACATGCTTAACAATTCATTATGATAGGAAACATTCCATTCTCAAAAAATAATTTTTTTCTTCTTCCTCCTGTTATTGGTAGTTCCGAACTTAGATATTTTTTTCCATGGGGTCAAAAGGTACCTAAGCATATGATTGTGAGTGGAAAAATAGGAGGAAGAAATCACGTGTTGACCGTTTTTCCATTTTCATTTGTGTGTGAATTTTTAATATAAATGTGGGGATGTAAAGCATTATTTCAAGTCAAAATGTTTCAGTGAACAAGTTTCAGCAGTTCAACTTTAATAATTATAAATAAAACAAATTTTTCTGGACAATGCCACCATTTGCATTTTTTTAATATGTTTCTTATTAATGGAAACTAAATGGTGTTTGTAGTATTTTCATCATGCAGTAGATTCTATCCATTCACTATACTTTTCTAACTGAGTTGTCCTTCATGCAAGTACATGTTTTTAATGTTGTCTGTCTTCTATGATGTTTCTGTAAGTTTTCTATTAAAATAGATTAAACTATATATGTAAAAAAAATCTCTGCACCGGAGGAGAGAGGATAGGACTAAAAACAGGGTAACTGATTGTATAGCAGAAAGGCAAAATTCATCTAAATGGTTGGAAGGTAGATTTGTGGGAATTTAATTGAAAATAGAACAAAAAAAAAGAGAGAAAAGAACTTCTCCCTGAAATCAATCATATTTATTATCTATGTCTAGGTGATAGATCAATAAATGATAGTAAATAGAGATAGAAAGAAGGAAGGAAGGAAGGAAGGAAGGAAGGAAGGAAGGAAGGAAGGAAAGAAGAAAGAAAGCTGGCTGAGTTCTAGAAATAGGACAAAGAATTTAGAGAAGAGGAAATGAACAACCAAATAATTCAAGAAAATCTGCCAGCAACTTCCAGACTGAAAGGGCTGGCTTACTGTGTGCCCAGAACCGTAGGTCAAAAGGCCCCCATGCCAAGGTGCATTATTTTGAAATTTCAGGATATCAGGAGGGGAAAAATAGAAAATGTCACCAGCTTCCAGAGAGGAACACAATGGGACCCACCTGAAAAATGAAGACTCAGAATGACAGCAGCATTGGAAAGTAAAAAGGCAATGGAGCAAAGCCTGAAGATTCAGGAGGATAATTGTTTGAAGAAAAGTATTTCTAACCTAGAATTTGTACCTATCCAAGCTCTTGTTTATAGGTGAGGCTGGGCTAAGGAGAAATTACAAGGTGTAATTTTTCCCAAGAAATCAATGTGTGCTACAAAAATACAGAACCAAACCATAAGAGGAAGGCATGGAAAGTCAAAATGGAGAGAACTCGTACAGAAAAGGGGAGAGAAGAATCCCAGAATGGACAGGACAGGTTCATTCCAAGGTCACAGGCATGCCTGACTGGAGGGCAAGTCTAGACTGAGACAGAATAAAGGATCCTCAGTACTTTGTGTTACAAAGATTAAAATGACAGAACACCTGCAAAGACATTTAGATTTGATGACAATCAGGGACCTACCCAAAACCCCTTTCCACTGAGGTTTCCCATTCTACTGTCTGCCTTTCAGTTTCTGCCAAAACACAAGTAATGGTGGCCTGCATCCCTCACAGCAGAGCCAGAGAAATCTGCAATCTCTTTCAATCTAAAAGGGCCAGGAGAGATTTTTTTTTTCCAGAGTACAAATGATTCCTGTTTTGTGCACTTTATCAGCTGTTTACTGTCCCCACACATCATCCTTTGCCTTTACTTGTTCTTATTCTTATTGGTTGGTTTTCATTTTTATTTATTTCCACAAACCTAAGCACAAAAAGTAGAAAAGCATTGTTTAAAAGCATGGAAAAGAAAAAGCAATAAAAGCAATGATGATCTACTATGAGACTTGGCTATAAGTAGCACTTTCATAATAAAAGAAAATATAAGCATTAAATATTAACTCACACTTTTTTTTCATTGAGAGGGCTTAAAACTGTATTTTGTCTTTCTTTTTCATACAATTTGACCATCTCTTTTTTTTTTCTCTGCTGAAAATGAACTTCGTGTGTGGTAGGCAAGTGCTCAACCACTAAGCTACATGGCCAGCCTGACAATCTCTATCTTTTAAATCAAGCATTTAAACTGTTTACGTTTAATGTGACTGCTTATCCTTCTGAGGTTCTCTGGAACTCTTTCTCCATGCCATACCCCCATTCTCAGTACTCCGTCTCCCCAAGTTCCAGGCAACTCAGCGTCCCCAAACCTCAACCTCTGCCTTCCCAGATGAAGTGAGGGTACCATGTTTTGCTTTGGATCCCCCTCCTGATTGAGAAAGTGCCTCCAAGCAGAGAGTAGAGTCACCTCCTTTGTCTCCAATCTCATGGGATGACCATTCTGTGTTGCATGTTGTATGATATTCCACATCTGCTCCTTCATTTTCTGTCCAGTGTTCTAGTTGTTGGTGTTGGGAGAGTAAATCCAGTTCCCGTTAGTCAATCATGATGGGAATGGGTGCTTCCCTCAAAAATCTCTTCAAATGAATAAATTATCTAAAGAAATCTTCACATATAAGCTCCCAAATTCTGCCTAGGAAATGATAAACTGGTGTATATATCGATTTAATGAAATATTCTATAAATGTGACAGTATGAGACGCCCTTCACCCTGATCCCTCACTTACTTCCCATGTCCAGCAATGGATTTTCTCTCATTGCAATGGACTTGGCCTCCTCTTATTCCTTGCACTTGAAAATCATGGTGCAGATGTGTGGCCCTTAATATATCCCCTCTTAAGACAAACTTTTTTTTTTTTTTGATACCAGGGATTGAACTCAGGGGCACTCGACCACTGAGTCACTTCCCTAGTCCTATTTTGTATTTTATTTAGAGACAGGGTCTCACTGAATTGCTTAGAGTCTCATTTTTTGCTGAGACTGGCTTTGAACTCATGATCCTCATGCCTCAGCCTCCTGAGCTGCTGGGATTACAGGCATGTGCAACCATGCCCGGCTAGGACAAGCTTTTTCAATGCACCAGAAGTGATTACACTTGTCAAAGCTAGGGTGAATGTTGCTGCCCAGGACTTAGAGTGCCCCAGCCCTGAAGGTAGTTGGATTCATAATTCTTGGTGGGTTCTAACTTTCCTCGCATATTCGAATTGTTTTTGTGTTAGTGTTCTTTGTATCAAGGAGTCAGGCAAATCTGTATTCTCTCAATCTGAAAAGAGCCAACAGAGATTTTTTTCAGAGTCCCAGTGAATTGTGCTGGATGCATTTATCTGATGTTCACTGCCCCCACCTTGCTCTTCTTCTTCCTTCTCACTCTAATTTTAACAATGACTTTTAAAATGAAATTTTTTAATAATAATTTTTAAAATGAAACATTTTATAAAATTAAACCTTTATAATTTACAAACTCCACTAAATAATCATATAATGAATACAAGATTTATAAGGAAACTAATCATTAACTCCTACTATATAGACTATAGGTTACATTTGCCCAAGGTTAGGTAGGCATTAACAACAGAGCTAATAATTCCAAATCCCATCATTCTCTTCATCCTATCACATCTTTCCTTCAATCCCTCTCTTATTTAGTGGCTAAATTATTTTTTCTCAACTAGTCTTGCTTTTAAGTTTCATGTTTGGTGTAACTTTTTTTTAGTTAGAGACTTTCAATCTCCCAGAAGTCACACACACCAAGAGTTGAACAGACATATTGAGAGACTCCTTTTTAAAATGAAGTTTATAATGTATGTTTGTTGTTGACATTTCTGTCTTGATGAGTATGTAGGGATCTTCAGAGATATTTGTAAGTCTGCTTGGGCAAGAGCTGAGGGCAGTATTTTTGAACCAGTTGGTGCATCCCTACCTGTGTGAAGCGGGTCTCTGCAGATAACTGTGTGTATCAATAGCATTAGTTCTGAATTTCTTTCTTTCCTGGCCCTCTTCTTATTGCCCTCCTCACTCTCACTGTTTTGTAATTTGGGGACATAATGGAGTTAATAATGTTAATAAACTTACTAAACACACACACACACACACACACACACAAAATCTGGCCTACAGATGTGTGTGTGTTTAGTCTGCACAGTGCTTTTATAAGAAGTAATTATCTGCCAAATGAGAAAAACAAGAGCTGTCACATAAAAGTCAGAATTTTCACACTCTTGCACAATTGGAATATCTTGCACAGTGGGCCCCGATTCCTCCTGATATCAATGGGCTGGGGCTAAGATGTGGTCGTGCTCCACCGTCCTTTCCTTCCTGTTGTCTTATGTCGGTCTCACTTTGTTCATTGACTTTACCTGCCTGAGTTTATGATTTTGGCCAAAGACAAACCAAGACTAAGCAGAGACTAAAATGTCTGTGTGCAATCATGGTGTCACCTGTTGGTGAAACACAGAGAGGGGGGCTTTTGCTCTGAAAAGTAGCTTTGCTCTTCTATGTGAATGGTCATGAGTTGAAGGTTTGTAAATAGAGAAGCACCTATATTTATTATGCATGAATAATTATTCAGCATCCACCTCCTCCTGTGTCCACACCTATGTACCTGTAAGGGACTGGAGGTCATCTCCTGACCTTGACCAGACCTGCAGGAGATGTGTGGCTGTGTGTGCTGTGCACATGCCCTGTGGAGTGCAGGAAGTGAGAGCCGCTTCCCTAACACTCTTCCTGGAGACCTGACATTGCAGGTACTTATTTATCTGTCCTTTGAAAGAGGTCCCACCTTTTCAGCATTGCTGTTGAATGTGACTTCTCATCACATAGAAGGAAAGGCACAACTTTGGAATCAAAAAACCTTGGCAGCAGCCTTTTCAGACTATTTGATCTGGAACAAGCTACCAAATTTCTATTGTCTTTGATTTTCTCATGTAAGAATCAGGATGAAATAATGGCAACTTGGCCAGGTGTTTGGGATACAATGTATTTCAGAGGCCTACCTAGAACCTACTCTACTCAGAGCATATTATTCTAGAAATAGAGATGGTGAGAGATGCAAATTAGGTCACTTGTGATGTTGATTTACATAGTATTTCAGACTGACAGTTCAAAACACATTCCATTAATTTTGAAAACTAATTTTCCATACTTAGCAGAAGGCAGTACATTTTTAAAACACCACTTTCACAGAGTCCCAATTAAAATACCCCTTGACCAAGTATGGCAAGGTCATGTATACAGTTCTGTTATTCTAACATATCTCAGTCCTGGGCAGACCTTCCACGTGGAATCTAACTGGTCCTTGGATTTAAGGGATAATGGCAATAAAGCTTTACCCAGGGCCTCTGCCCTCCTTTCATTATACTCTCTTCCTTGAAGTTCAATCGTTATCAAGGCTTCAATGTCACCATCTTGTAGGTGATTCTTTTTATGACCTCACTGGTTATGTAAGAGATACTTTAATTTGAATTTCCTTTCAGCCTCTCACAATCCATAAATTCAAAACCCATCTTGTTTCCTTTCTTATCTTCTCTGTCAGTGGCATCAACAATCTCTCACTTCTGTGCACTGTAGGTTCATTCAGTGATTACCACAGGCATAGTCTCCAGGTTTGGAGTAACTCGGGACCCTTTATTCTCTTTTGTTTTTGCATCTAGCCTTGATGAATCTTTGTCAAGGTCAGTTACCTCTCTATTTTCCACTTCTATTGAACCAAGTTAGTCTAAGGCCTCCCACTTCCACTTGAATCAAGGAAGACCTTCAGCTTATCCTACTTCTTATCCAGTTTAAGGACCCTGAAATACAGCTCTCCATCACCACTGTTTGGTGGATCCTAGTGGAGAACTCAGTAAATCTGGATCCTTCTGTCTGTCTTAAGGCTGTTCATTTTCTAACCTTACCTATCTTCTTGTTTATCTCATTTACCATCAAACCTCCACTGCTCCAGACTAATCTTGGTTTACCTGTCCACCATATGCTCTTTTACCAAAAAAAATTGGGAAGGGTGGGTACTAGGGATTGAACTCAGGGGCACTCAACCACTGAGCCACTTCCCTAGCCCTATTTTGTATTTTATTTAGAGACAGGGTCTCACTGAGTTGCTTAGTGCCTTGCTTTTGCTAAGGCTGGCTTTGAACTCACGATCCTCCTGCCTCAGCCTACTGAGTTGCTGGGATTACGGGCATACGCCACCACGCCTGGCTTCTTTTTTCAATATTTTCCGTAGATGGAGACCTCCTCCCATGTCTGTCCAGCTCCAACAGGACTTCAGAAGTTGAGTCAACTGCCACCCCTTTTCTAAGACTTGTCTGATTCCTTCCTGTACTTATTTCCATCTTCCTGAACTTCTATAGCATTAACCACTGGTGCCATGCGATTACCACTCCTGTTCACCCATGCTCACTATTGACGATTGTTCACGAGAGCCGTGCTGCCTCTTCAACATCACTGCAAACCCCTGGAGGAGCAATATCACATCACGCTGTGTCTCCATTTCATCAAGCTCCCTGCATGTGGCAAATTGATTGAAGGAAAAATTGAATGCCTTGTTAATTTATTGGGATAAATGATTTGAAAATTATACTAAATTAGGTTTTAACAGGTTTAACTTACTTTTCAACACATATGTCCCTCTTGGGCAAGCAACTTACATTCTTCAATAAGCTGACTAGAGGAAATGCCATAACTGATTTTTAAAGTGAAAATTGGGAGGGACCCAACTTGATGAGTACAGAATGTACTTTAAGAGGCAATGGCACAGGATATTTGAAATCAGGCCTGTTCTAGAAAAATCTGAGATATTTGGAAAAAATATCATCAGATCTCCCAAATTCATCCTATTTCTAATATTTAAACACAGCTAGTCCCCAAGAGAGGAAATCAGGACAACATTGGCTCCAAAGTTGACAATGGGATTGATTGCCCCAAGAAAGTGACAGGAACCTTCCACCCACACAAGTACCATGTCATTTTTCCATGAACTTGGCCTGTAGTGACTGAGAATGTGTACTTGAGAATGCTTCCAAAGGGTTGAGCAATCCATCTGGCAAACGCACTGGACACCATGGGATTTGTTATTGTGGTGCCTCGCCAACACCAAGGCTTATTTAATTGCCTTAGTCATCAGGCATCAGTGCCACTAATCTTGGGGCTTACTGAGTGGTGTCTGGCTTGGGTGTTTGAAAGACCAAACAAGCAAAGCCAAACAACTATAAAATTCTCCCACATCTGAGTCTTAGGTCTGGAGGTTCTGAACCCAGCTCCAACCAGTCCTATACTAAGGATCACCCCTCTGTAAAAGAGCCTAAGAAGACAAAATGATGAGAGTTGAAGGATTCTAAAAGGCTTTGTCCACCCACAATACAAATGCCCTGTCATCTCCAAATTACCATTGAGTAATTTCTGTGTATTTGGACAATTTACCTAAAAAGTCCTAGTTTAAGCACAAAGATATTAGGTGGACTTGGTGACCTGTTAACCCCTTAGTTCTCTGCTCAGATCTGCATGAACTGGTTATCTTTCTCAGGTTGGAGTCTGAGGAAATTAATATCAAGTGGGTTGGTTATTTTGGTGGGTTTAAAAATGTAAAAGCTATCATCACACTATTCTGCAGGCTAGAAATAACAAGTTTAGGAGAATGTGTCCTGAAAACTAGTCATCATAATGAGGGAGAAGAAGAGATGAAGAGGAGAAAGTTTCCTCCATGATTTTACCTTTACCTCACCTAACATTCATACCTTCACATAGCAGGTATCATTAGATTAGAATCTAGTAATTATTCTGTGAGACCTGTTAACTTTGCCAGTTGACACATTAGAAACTTAACACTTCCTCATAACCCTCTAAAAGTTCAGCCAAGAAAAAATAAGTTGTTGCAAGGAGGGAAGATTAAAACCCAAACATTCTGTTTCAAAAAATAAATAAATAAATAAATAACCTCTACTTCCGTGTCTTAAAAATGTCCCTTTCTACAAAATGTTGTCCTATAAGAGAACACTTTATACTTCAACCTTAATACTCCCTTGGAGTCCTCCTGCACTAATTTGTAATATTCCTAGAATAAAATAATCCCAGAACATTCGAACTCCTTGGTACTGAAGACAGGAAACATAAAAAAGTGTTTAGAAGTGACTAGGCAAAGTTCAAGATGGCGACTCCTGTGGTGGGCAGTCTCCTATTGGAGAGATAACTGGTCAGAAGAAGGATGTGGGACTCTGATGCAAACACATGAGGTGACATCCTACCTACCCACTGTTGAGACCTCTAATTTAAGAAGTCTACTTTGAGTATCATCTGAATATAATGTTTTTGTCACTTTAGTGGGTTTTATTAGTTAAAACATTAGATATTGTCATCTTCATGGCATATAGTAAAAACCATCATCCTCCTGCTCCTTTGAAACTATCACCTTTCTATCTTTCTACAAAATCGCCCTTCCTATCAAGGCTCTGAGAAGAAAAACATCACTAATGATAAAGTATACAAATAGAATTCACAGGTCTATGAATTTTTCCAGAAATGGAAATCAAGGCAAAATTCATTCATTATCAAAATAAACCAAAGAATTCTTTCTACACACACACACACACACACACACACACACAAAATTAACTTTTGGATGCTCAGATTACATTCAAAGTCAAAATGAGAAAGAAGACAGAGGAAGAGGAAGGGGCGGAGGAGGAACAGGAAAAGGAAGGGGAATTATTTTTCCAGTTTGTCTTCTCTAAGAGCACTTTTTGGCTGCTATGATGGATCCATCTGGTGCATGCCATTCGGATTGAACCACCTTGGCCCTCTCTGCCTGGTGCAGAAGAGAGCAGGTTGGTTGCACCTGAAACTCATTAGAGTCACCAGTTCATCCAGTCAAAGCCCATGAATCTCTAACATAGTTTTTCTCAAAATGATTCCATTGAGCCACCATGCTGACCATACCAAGAAGGTCAGGAAAAGGACGTGTTTTGGAGCACAGGAGGACCATACAAGTGCTTCCTTTGCAGCTCATCCTTGTCCTTGGCAGGCATACATTCTCAAGTTCAGCTCAGGACTTGCAATGAACAAGAGATTAAGACAAAGTAGATTTGGCTATATTGGCCTGGAGTGGATTCCTGGCCCAAAATCCAGGGCACTGACTTGAGTAGTCGGGCTTGCAAAATACAGAAGGAAACAGCCAGGGGAAAGGAGAAAGGGAAGGGTGTGTTTTCACGGCAGGAGTGGGGAATGGCTGTGAGGGGAAGAAGAGCAAAAGGACAGATTAGAACCATGGCTAGCCACTCCCACTTGATGTGCCCCCTTGTTCCCTGGACTTGCTGTTTCCCAATTGCCCCCTCAGGTTTCTCTCCACTCTTCCCTAATGTGATTTTTTTCCTGGGAAGCTGATCTTTATGGGTCTCAACAAGGAGTCCTCATGCCCTCAAACTTTCAATGGGATCAGCCAATGGAAGGGACTGGCAGCATTCTGAAGCTGGAAGAGAGTGAGGTTGTAGTTGGCATGGCTTGACTGCTGTTAAGGGTAGCTCCTAACAGGTGGCTTCTCCATGTTACCCTCTCTGTGTTGATAACTTTGCTCTCATTTTGCCTTGTAGACCTAGGGGTATTATCAATGATGATGGATGTAGCTGTTGCCAGTTGGGGACACAACACTGTTCCTCACTAACTCCCCCCAAACCCTGCCCATACCTCCTTAAATAAACTCTTTTCAGTTTTTTGAGTGTGTCCCATTGGTTTCCCATCAAGACAGATAAATTCTCTAAGTACAAGAGCTTTTTCAAAGGAGGTGATGGAGATTGAGCTTGGGAAAGAGGTTGAAAATCATAGTAATATTAGTCCCAATTCTAGGCTTATTGATAGCAGTGGTTCAGGCCCATCCTTTTGTCTCTACATATAAACAGAAAATAGAAAAATATAAAAAAATATTTAAAAATATAAAAATATAAAAAAATATAAAAAAATAGAAAAATATAAAAAAAATAGAAAATAGAAAAATCAATGAACTAGGAGTTAGAAGACTTGTGTTTAGTGTGAAATTTACCCCACATGGGCTCTATGGCCTTGCCCAGTCATTTAATTTTTATTGGACTTGATTTTCTCATTTAGAAATAATGTGTTCAATATACTTTGCAGCACTCTTAGGAGATTCAAATTATCATAATGCTTTGAAAAAGGCTCGTTCTTATTTGTCTGTTGTAAAAATTCAGTACATTTTCCCAAGTGTAATAGTGACATCAACTCCTGTGAAAATTTCCTGAGTCTCCCAGGAAGAATTAATTCTTTTTCCTCTGTTTTCACATGGCAGTTAATTCAAACCTCTAGTAAAGCATCTGTCACATCAAAGTAGAGATGCAACTTCACAAGTTTCTTACTTGAGTTGGATGACAAGCTCTTTTCAGGTGTCCCAAGCACCACATGGACCTTAGCACATAAAGGTCTCAACAATAGCGGCTGGAGGAATGCAGGTGCTCTTCCCTTTACATAACCTCCAGAGGAACAGCCCTGAGTGCCACAGAGCACCCACCGAATGATGCGGGAACAGACTTCAAAGGCAGCTCAAGCACACAGCTGGTTGTATACAGTCTGTTTTGGACAGATGCACTAGTCTAATCAGATTTTTTCCCTCCAAATTTGAGGAATTTTGGATAGGCCCTTTTATGCATCAGAGAACTTAAATCAGGGAGTACTGGGAACATGGGATTTAGCCTAGGCACTTCTGAGACCATGAAAGGTTGATAAGGGTGAGAAAGCAGGCCTGTAGAGGGCAGAGAACAGAGGAGCTATGCAGAGAGAAGTGGAAACAGAGGCCACGCTGCCTCTGACAAATGGCAATTCTATTCCTGGGGACTTTTCAGACCTTGGAAGGTGGGGTTATATTTCTTCTAATAGCCTTGGATTTGTTGACATTTCTCCTCTACGGTTGAGCTAGCTGTTGTGGGTTTCTGTTTCTTACCAATCCACTGAACTTCAGTTGGAACATCCACTCATAGTCACCTTCCATGGTGGCTGAGAGTGAATGAGTCAAGCCAGACCAGCTGGACATGAACTCTGCTGCTGGGAGCTGGCCTGGCCACCTCCACATGTCAGATATGGCATATGGCTTGCTTGATTCCTTATGTCTATGGACTTCCTTCTTTTGCACGAGGTTTCCATAACTTCAATTGGATCTTTCCTGTTTGCTGAGCAGATGCCCCTTGCCATCAGGTGTTGCAATTGTGTTAGGGTTAGCCACTTTATTCTCATAGCTCACTGTCTCTTTCCTCTATAGGGTCTCACATGTCACACAAATTCTTATACCCCACAAGTCTCCAGGGAACAAAACAGGCAAAGGAGAACAAGTAAAGGATGAAACTTTCAAGCTGGCCATTAGCATAGGCCAGTCATAGACTTGGAGAAGCCCATCTGGCCCCTAGTTCCCAGCTTTGGGTTAGGGCCTGCCCTTCCCAGGGCTTCTGGGTAGACAGTGATTCCAAAAGACCCAGCCCATGCTGAACCAGAAAAACAAGGCAGCTTTGGGACTTCCTCATTTTTAATTTTTTTTAATTTTTCATTTTTTTTGCCTCTAGGATCTGATGAAGCTGGAGGCCTTAAACCAACTCCCAGAGCCATTAAAGAATCAGTTGAATTCCTGCTGTACTCAGGAAAAACCAACCCTTTCCCAGTGCCTGGGAAGTGACAATCTGGTGGATGGAGATGCTCAGAGTCAGAACTCACCACCAGTAAATCAGCTCCACGTTAGCATGCAGTTTTGGTAGTTGTGGTTTGAGAAGTGCTGACATGATGGGGAAAGCAGGAACCTGAAAGAGGAAGAGGGGAAAAGCAGCAGCTTTATTACGGTGACAGGCGATGCACGTCAGCCATCGCCCCTTCTTCGTAAGGTAGCTTCTGTGGGAAGATCACTTTCTTGGAGTTAGTTTAAATTCTTGCATTCTGCTTTTAGGAACTTTATGCTGATGGATTTCATTAAATAATTATCATCATAATAGATTCATTTCATGTTTGATTAATTATTAAATAAATGAAGTAACATCCAGCTATCGAGTGCACTAAGAGCTTTTATGAATATTGCAAGTTGCAAACTTTCTGGGAGAAAAATGGCTTTTAAACTTGTATTTATTTTTCTTTTTCATTTTCTGTTTGGCTTCATAATGCCTTTAACAATAAAAATGATAGTACAAAAGAAATATTGACATTATGACCAAAAACTTGGCTCTACTTGCAAGGATCATAAGTGATCATCCGAGGTTATGCATTGGCAATTGAGAGAGGGGAAAACCGAAGTCGGAAATCGAAATTCTTTGACCAGATGTTCCATTTGTTTCCACCAGACCCCTTTTGCCATCTCTTTGCCAGGTCTGTGAGGAGGGAGTTCTCATTCCCCCTCACGCTTGAGCAAGGAACTATCCTTTGAAACTGAGAAGGATGGACATCACCGCCCGTGACAAAGGGCTTTGTTCTTTGCTTTAAAGTGAGAACCCAAACCTTGAAGTTTATTAAAAACCTTGTTGTAAAAGCAGGTGTGATAAAATGAAGTTCATATTGTGGTCGAAGAAAAAGGAATATAGGCATCTTAGACAAGAGAAAATGACGAACACATTTAACCTGCTAGTCCCTGGTGAGCCGAAATCAAGTCCTGAAATCTCAGAGCCCAGGAGTAGTGGCTACAGATTCTGGCTAGGTCACAAAGTAAACATTGACTTAAGGTTATTATGGAATATCTCTAAGTCTCAAGTATCTTATTTCTGATGGTTATTATAGAAATTTTAAAAATTAAATGCTTACTGCAATGACTGGTGAACTGGAAGCTCTATAGTTTGCTGGAAGATGCACGGCCACATAAATGCCCCTGAGTTCCAGTTTCTCTGAACCACATTCAATCCCCTGTGTTACAAGAGCTGAACAGTAAGGAATCCTATTTATATGAACAGCTCACCTCTGTTCCTCTTGGGGACCATCACACAGCTCCCAAATCATCATCTTCCCTGGGCCTGGACCAGAGGCCTGGGAAGGGGAGGGTTTGATCCACCTCCTGAAGATCAGGAAGGTTCTGTGCTTTTTCTTTCCAGTTTTTCTCTGGCTTTTAATGTTCAATTTTTTATTTCATTACATCCCATCCTGACTCCATTATTTTGTCTCTCTCCTCACTTCTATGTAATCTATTTATTAGGCTCTGGTCTTCTAATAGTGACTTGTAAGCATAAGAATAAGTACTAAGGACACTTCTGTCTTAGAAGAAAATTAAATATGGATGTAAGAAGAACCCCTACAATCATCCTGTGGATTCTTTCAAAGGTCAAACTAATCCCGACTGGATATGACAAAATTCTCAATCTCTTGTCTCCACAACCTCCATGATTCTTTTTTCTAATTGATAATCTCTTATCTTCAAACATCAATGTGCAAGATAAAATAAAATGTTTTAAGCTTAATTCCTTAAAGAAAAATTGGGTTCATTCTACTCTATTTTTCTACAGCTTCATTCTTAATTAAAACAGTGACAACGAATGGACCAGAGGAACGTCAATATGCCACAGCAAACATTGAGCTGGACCATCTCAAGCATCTCATAGTCTTGTTGGAAGCACAGAGAATGACAATTCAGAATGACCAGTTCTCTGTTAGGAATCAGCTCTGGGAAGTAGTGAAGGGCTAGGAGATATCAGATGTAGTTGGTTATGATTTTTCTCTTCTAGGATAAGCATTTTCCCATGTCTCCTTTGAGATAGGTTTGTGGATTAGAAGCCACATGTGCAATGTGAGCTGGATTAGAGAAATATTAGTTTTGCAGCTGGCAAAGCTGACTAAGCAGACCCAAAGGATATAAAGGAAGGTCAGGTTAACTTGACTAGATTTCTAGTGGTGGACCACAAGGCTCTGAGGCCTTGTCTTATTCAGCTTTTGGATTTGTGGTTTGAAATAAGGTCATAGAAGCCATATTCATAAACCTAGGCAGAGAATACACACCTGCCAGAAATAACCAATTCAGAAGTTGATGGTATCAGGATTTATAATGATCTCAACATGTTGAGACATTTCCTCAAGATAAATCATATCTAATTTAAAAGGCAGGAAAACTTCTTTGTGATTGCACTGTTGATTCCTTCCAATGAATATTCTTATTTTTTGCACTCATCAAGTGAATTTCTTTTCCTGCAACCAAGAGATCCCACACTAATACAACTGATAACATCAATTTCTCAGGAGGCCTAATCTCAGGGGGATGATGGAGCTCCTAGGGAGTGGATGAGAGGAGCAGATTTGGACTCCATCCCCTGGTCTGCTTTCTCACCATGACATAGCAAGGGAAGTTTTGTTAATTAATTTTATTTTAGGTTGAAAATGATTTAAATAAAACTCAAAAAGAGAAAGAACATGCCTCAGATGTCATAAATTCCAGAGCTAACCCTATTTCTGGCCTAGCTGGAGCCAAGTGCTAAACGTAGGCAGGAATCCACCTCTCAGTCTCTTAAGTTTTGATTCCTGTGTGTTATATTCATTCTTAGATAGATTCTCACTTAGTGGCAATCAACACGACCCTCGACATCTATAACTTAAAATCCACTCATTTAGCAGAATGTGAGCCCCAACAGATTGAACCCCTTTTCTGTTAGTTCCACCAGAATCCTGGTGTAGACTGTAATCCACTTGGATTATGTCCCTGAAACAACCACTGGGGTCAGCACGGTGGCCATGTACCCATTTCTGGTTAGGATTATTTCTAGCCCTATGACATGGATTCCCATATGAAAGAGGAATCCTACAAATAGAAGCAGAGAGGAAGGGATACCAGACAGGCAAACACAACAGATGTCCACCCTGATAATATTCCCATTGTACTCATCACAGTAATAACTGAGAAGATAGGATGAGAAATGGCTAGAAGAGCTGGGGATGAGAGGAGGGAGGGAAGACTTGAGAGCTGTGTAAAAGCTTGAGAAGAGTCTTCATGGAGAGGAGGGGACTGACTTGGTTTTTTATATTCAAAGGATAGAAATAAAAGCTTTGAGGAAAAGATTCTGGAAGTTCAACATGTGAAAAAAAAAACATTGTAATTATTTCAGTTGCCCAACAATGGCCCAGCTACTGAGCAAGCTCTTCCCAAAGAAGGAACTGAACAGAAATTCTTGCCAATGGAGAATATTTCATGGGGTGAACCTTTTCATATAGCCACCAAGGCAACTATAAGATCTTCCAACTCTTTGATCCTTAAGTGATATGGCAAGCATTCAATGCACAATTTAGAAAGCAGCATTGGTATCTGGCTACTTCAAACTCACCAAGTCCAAGGAAATTTGAACCCAGTAACCATATTCCTCATAAGTGTCTATGCAAAGGTAATGTGTCAGCATTTGTATAAATGTAATCGTTATTCAAACGCTTTTTGGAGCTAGAAAGGTCCAGATAGCCTCTGGGGAATTGTTTTTCATTTCTTGACTTAAATTGAAAGCACCAAAAAATCTTAGAAGTGGAGACTTCCTCTTACAAACACTGTGATCATATTATGACTTACAAGAGTTGGTTAAGAGGAAGATCAGGTTTATGTTCTGCGATGAGCAGATCTGGAGAGCTTGGAAAAATCAATAGTGAATGTTTCTCTAACAGTCTCTGAATGATGATAATGATGATGACAGTGGCAATGATTATAACTTTATTGAGGACTTACTCCTATTAATAACTGACATTTATTGCTATTACTTAAAATAGCTGATAGCCATTCTGTGCATGTACAAATATGTAACAGTGAATCCCACCATTATGCATAATTATAATGCACCAATAAAAATAAAGAAGAATTAGCTAATAGCATGCACCAGAAACAATCCTAAATAATTCACACATATTATCTCATTTAATACAACACCCCCAGGAGGCAGAGGTACTACGATCATTATCATATTGTAAATAAAAAGATGGGGGCACAGAGATTAATAAATTTCCCAAGGTAATATAGTTGGAAGTGGCACTACTAGAATATACCCAGAATATTTTCAGAATTGTCATCTTCTTTAAATTATACAATAAACCTATACAGAAGGTATAAATAGTTCTGTTTTATAAATCATGGGAATAGATTTCAAGAATTTACTTGTCTAAAGTCATGTCACTGCCTAGATGCTATGTCTCCCCTTTTTTTTGGAGCATGCATTTGTGTGGCACCTGGCAAGACTCTGGAGAAAGGAGTCAAAGGCCCATGTTCATGGCTGATCTTGTCAGCATGTCTTGTGCCTTATGATTAATATGTTGCACTTTTAAATTCTGTTCAGAAGAAATTGAAACATCTGACTAACCCATGGGCTTCTGTGTCTTTACAATTTATCTTTCAGTGGTTCTGAGGTTCTGAGTCATGTGATATACATCAAGAATCAAAAAAGAATTCTAAATTCTCATGGATGTTGTCTATAATATCAGAAGAAATATATTTCAACCCATAGGGCCTCTGTTAAAGTATGCATTCAGAATCTCCTTTTGTCTCTCTATGGTTCTCACTCCATGTTCTAACCTATTTCTCATAAATTTAATTGTGGTGAATACAATGACTTTCCCCACATGAATACCCTAAATTAGCTTTACAATAGTTGTCATGACCTGGTTTGGGTTGTGAGGGTCATCCCTGAAGGGGTGCCAGGGGATGCACTGTCTGAAATAGCCCGTCAATGTGGAGGAGGATTAGACCAAGGTCATGACGGAGAAGATGACAAGCCAGCAGGGCAAGAACAGAATAGAAATAATTAGAGAAAGGGCTGTAATGTCAGCTCCCAAACTGTGATGAGATCCTTAACAGATATGCCCCAAACTTGTGGCATCAGCTGGACTTTGTATTTGCATTTCTTTCTGCACTATAATTTTCATCAAGAGAGGGAAAAAAAAAAACAAAGAAAATGCACGAGGTCTTTGTAATAAATTCCCCTTGTGCCATTTCTACTCAGATGGTGCATTTGCTGCCCAGGCTCACTTCTTCTCCTGGCAAACACTTTTCCCAAGATGAAGCTCAGCTCAGAACTTCCAACTGATGGAATAAATAAATGTGCAAGAATTTAGAGGTTGAGGCATATAATCTTGGCCCTCCAACATCGTTGCATGAAGTCGAATTTCCTCTGGGTTGCTAGCAACTTAATCAAACGTGGCTGTTGCTTCCACAGTGAGGCAGTCCAGGTCTCAAAGGTATCACCAGCGATGGTACTTCTGAGGCCAGCTGGGGATTTCAAAGAGCACAGAGTGCTTGTTATTTTGTCCATCGTATCTTAAAAAAGTGTTCCCCGGAGTCACAAGGAAGAGCTCAAAGACCTGGCTGGTGATGATTTATCTAGAATCAATAATCCAGCTGAAAGAGCCTCATGGATCCAAAGTGGTATTACAAAGTTTGCCAGGAGAGTGAACAATACTTCACAATTGAATCTCACCTTCTGACTGGCTCCTTTGTCAGTGTAATTTCACACTTGGTTTTTCTGGTATCTAACTAAAAGGGTCCAATGGTTTTTTGTTTGTTTGTGTACAGGGGATGTGGTATTGGCAAACCTGCTAATTCACATTGCTCAAACATGTAGAAGCTGTTTGAGGAACATTAACCTAAAATTTCTGTAAAGCTTTTGCTGTCTTGTGTTCACTTATATGGAGACCGGGCACTGCCAGGCAGGAGTGGCGGCCACTCCCTCCACAGCAGCCCTCCAGAATGGATGACTTGCTTGTGTGTGGTGAGGTTCAGGTGCAGGATGAGATGAACAGAAACAAGTAGCCTGAGACTGCTTCCAAACGCAGGCTCCACCCAAAAGGATCATATTCTGATTCTTTTGGGTTAGACAAGTGGCTCAAAGGGTCAGCGATTACTGTTACTCAAAGTAACAGTGGATGTGTTGGGTTGAAGGGGGAAATAAAAGGCAGAAGCGTTAAAATGAAGTTGCATACGTTGGCTTCTCAGTAAATCTAAACTTGGATGCTGACTGCCCATTTACTACCATGCTGTAATATCAGTGGGGTAACATTTCCTGGTAGTTTAAGTGGTACACAGAGTCCTGCATCTTTCAGACAGTTTTGTGAGACATCTATTAAAATGCTCTTAGGCTCCCTTTGGGGTTTACTTTAATATGTGGGGTGTGGAGTAGGAAAACTAATTTTATCATTTTATTTTTGTATGTACAACTTAATAAAGTGATAATTTTGTTGTATGATTGTTTTGGCAATCATCACAAAAATGTTACCAGGTGTATCAGTTTTAAAAGCCATGGGAGCCAGGCACAGTGGCGTGGACCTGTAATGCCAGTTATTCAGGAGTCTGAGGCAGAAGGGTGGCAACCTCAAGGCCAGCCGGGGCAACTTAGTGAGACCCTGTCTCAAAACAAAATTTTAAAAAGGGCTGGGATGTAACAGCTCAGTGATAGAGCACTTACCTAGCATGCTCAAGGCCCTATACTGTCAAAAACAACAACAACAAAAAAACCCCAAAAAACATGGAAAAGAAACGTTTTTATATAAATTAGCTAATTTGAAAATGCATGTAAGAGAGTGTGTGTTATCAGAAGAATTTGAGAAGCTAGAAAGGGGTGGGAAGCATTTAGTGACGGAGGAGCTCCTTGAGAATCAGACTATGCCAGTACACACGCAGCGAGTAACTGCTTAGGAGCAAATAGGCTCTGGGTTATTCTGAGGCAAAGCAGAGATGCCCCCTCAAGAATAAGGAGAGAATGAGCCCCAGCCCTGGTCCTCTGCTGCTGCTACCTAGGGTTGACTTTTATTGACTCAGTCACAATTGTGGATGTTCTCATCCCAAGTCAAGCAAAGAATTTCTGAACATCTATTCACAAAGAGTTTTCACATCTATTATGAAATTGAAGCCTTAAATAGTTCTGTAAAATGAGTCCCACTTCCCTGTTATCCTTTCAGAGTTTCAGTTGTAACTAGAAGTTTCCATTTCAACTTGGGTATCCTAACTCAAATTTCATGTTTGGAATTTAGTTATGCCCCTGGGAAGAAGTAATTATTTAAAGTTGAATTGAAAACTTGGGATGATCCACAGTAGGTTATTATTAAGAGATTGGCAAGAATAATTGGAACGTTTACTTTGTAGCAGAAATTGCTAATAATTTTATAAATCAAGTTCACGGAGCCATTTGGATAATGTTAAAAATTATTTACCTAAACATGTTTCAAAACTTCATTTCCTGGAACCCAACTGTTTAAATAACTTCACCATGGTAAACACAGGAACATAATTTTGCTGAAGAGTTTATTTGGGCCAGAAGCCATCAGATTGGTTAATTAGTAAAGGATGATGTAGTCCCTTGGGAGAAAGTATTTAAATATGACATTTGAAAAACCTTTTTAAACATTAATGTCAAGTCTTTAAAATATTTAGAGAAAAAATTGCAGGATTGTAACACTAGGGATCTTACATAAGTTTCTTTATCTGCTTGAGTTTAAAATAATTATCATGTCATTCCTATAATTCACCCAACTCTGAAATAAAATAATTAGTGTGAAATAAATGCAGGGAATTTGATAAATATAAAATCCCATGTGGGATGAAAGAATTTATTATGAAAGACTTTTTCAGTTGTGCCACTCATTAAAGATAATTAAAAAATATTTTTAAATTCTGAGACTCTAATTTTTTTCCTTTATGGAACACACCTTCAAATAAGGAGGTAAGGCTGGGGTGTAGCTCAGTGACAGAGTGCTTGCCTCCTATGCCTAAGGCCCTAGGCTTGATCCCTAGCACCAAAACAGAAATAACAACAAAAGAAACTCACACGAAAAGGAAAAGAAAATTTTAAAAATGATTGAGGCTTCTCAACTCTTTTTATTTTTTGAAATATGTCTTTACTTTTCCTCCTGATCACTGGCCATTGAAAACAGTCCAGCATTGTGGGTAGGGTCTGATATTGCTGTAATAACTGACTAAAAATAAAATAATGCAGTTGAAAGCTCCTGGCATATAGTACAGCCTCAATAATCAAGTATGAAATTCTTCATTGAGATGAAAACTTATAGGAAAAAATATCATTTAATTGGAAATTTAACTTTCAAAAGTCATAAAATTTACTTAGGTCTAAATTTTTAACAAATACATATTGTGCTCTTCTGCGTTTGAAGAGACCTTGGAATGACATGCTATTTTCCCACCGCAATGTAGTTCATGTGCCCATGATTTAACTGCAAGCATTGTTTATTTTGTCTTCATTAGTGGGAGCTGACAAGAGACCCAGCTTTCTTAGCCTCAGGAGGAGTCAGCTTTGATTAACTTGCCATATTTATTTCAATTTCATTCAAACAGTGATCTGAAGTCAAAGACACCACATGAATCAATGATATTTCTAAATTCACAGAAAGGTCATGGCTAGAGTGGCAGATACTCCATTTTCACAGACAAAATTATCAGACAATTCTGCTTTGTCCAGACACCCTCTGTCCAGCTATTTCATTCAGTCATCAAAGTCTGAGAAAGGAAGTCTATATTTAAATGAAAAAATAACTGATGACCAGTTTGCTGACTGTTTAACATCTCTATCAAAGACCGCGTTAGTTTTTCTTGGAGAAGTCTGTTTAAAGTTCAAAAATAATCATGCTCAAGTGTGTATGGAAAGAGACAATTCCTAATGAGCAGAAAAGGAATCCCAGCAAGTTTGCTTCTCCTCTCTATGATGTGCTTGCGACCTTGATTCAATCCGTAGCTCCTGAGCCCTTCCAGCTGAATCAAATGAACAAGCATGATTAACATCTAAATAGCTCTAGGGTTTCTGCAGATTTCTTAATTTAAAAAATATTCACAGAGGGTTGGACAAGCAAGCATGTTTATCCCTCTAATTTCAACCCTGTAACTCTCTATGTTTTAAATATCTAGTACATTTGTCCATCCACCCACCCATAAGTGTATTAGACATAATGAGGAGTTTGGGGGGTGAGGACTCACAAAGAATTTGGAGATACCAAAAATGGAAAATCAGAGATGGTGCTGAAGAAAGCAGACTAACTATAGGTCCCAGTTGGGGCTCCTTTTTCCTAGTTGTATAGCATCCCAGAAGTGAACCTCTCTGATATTCCTATCTTATCTAAACTGAAAATGATTAACACTGATCCCATCCACAAGGTCGCAATAAGGACCAATTCAGAAATGAAATCATGTTCGTTAGAAAGATAAAAACGAAAGAGCCAAGATTCATAAAGAATCAAAGTCTTATTGAACTGACCTCTCAGAAGGAATCATTTTTAAAAATGTTTGAAAGCATTTTTAAAACATACATCATGAGTATTTTAAAATTACACCTAAGGTTCTGATGTTCCTCTTGTTTCTTTCCTGTCCCCTTGATCATCTGCTCAAATACAACAGCCTGTGATAGCTCAAGTTTTGGGGGGCCACCTCCCAGAGGAGATGGCAGGTAAATAGTGTATGAGAAGGCCTTGACTGGGAGGAAGAGAGAGAAAGGTCTTCTAGAACAAGGAAACAACATAAGCAAGAATGAGAGATGGCAAGACCAGTGTGCAGGGATATTTAGTTGTGAAAATATCTTAAGGCCATTTTAAATTTTAGCCCAAAAGATCATTTAACATTTAGAAATGATTCCTTCTAAGAGGTCAGTCCAATGAAGACTTTGGTTCTTTATGAATCTTGGCTATTTCATTTTACTCTTTCATCTTTCTAACGAACATGATTTCATTAAATCTACTACTCTGAAGGCCAACATTACAGTCAACATGGCCACATAGAAAATCATTTATAAGAACCTATTCTTCCTAACAGAAGGCAGCCTTCATTTGGCCAAATGGAATTTTTTTCTTTTCACTCAGAGCTTGGGATAAAAAGTAGTTATCCAACTCTTCCTTTGAAAAATGCCTCAGCCAAACTCTTAGAATCAAATGAAAATGACCTTTTTAGACAATGGCAGCCGAGTAATTCATGGAGGTACCTCACTCTGTTTTAGCAGTGAACCAAGAAGATGTACTTTGACAGAGTATTAAATAAAATTTTCAAGTTGATAGAAAGAAAGAACAATGAGACACTGTCCTTTACTGCTTCCTGTAGAGTAAATTTGTCATGTTGCCAGGCTTGATGATACGAGATGGACTGAGCCTCTAGTGACATTCCAGATATAAACTATTACCACACATGGATAGTATCCTTCACATCTCTACGTTCAATATAGATGCTAAATGTGTTCTTTCCTCTCTCTGGAAGATTCTAGGAGTGCCTGGCAGAGGAGGCTGCTGAATGGAGTCCAGAACTGAGATAATCAACTGTCCCAAGTCAAAACAGTGCCTGAAGGATGAGTCCCCAGGCAGATTTCCGGAATGTAGACCGTGGAGAGTTTGCATATTGAACTAGGAGCCTCTTGTTTGCTTTGCTGGTTAAATCAAAGCCAGGAACTTCTTGGGTCCTGAAACAGCTCTCCAAGAAGTCCTCTTCCATCCATCCACTCACAAGTGCACATCAGATTCCTACCGTGGTAGGGATTCCTACATTGTGCTGAGGCCTGGGGAAGACAAATGGGTCAAAACACACAAATCTGTGTCCTAGCAGAAGTTAAGTCTGTAGGAGAGACAGGCACACATAAAAAACAGATATAATGGTTTAAACAATCAGTAACATGAGATACATCTATTCTATCCTTCAACAAATTTTATTGATCATCAAATGCAGGCAGACACTCTGCTTGCCTTGTTAAGGAGCCAAGACTCTCCTGTGGGCACCGGAACTGTTAAACGGTTTAAACAGACATGACAGGATTGTGCTTTAGAGGGGCCTGTTTACTGTAGTGAGGCAAGATTAGAGCGAAAGCACAAAAGAGAAGTTGTTTCAACAACCAAGCTAGAGATGACGGCCTGAACCACAGTGAAGCAGGCCTGGAAGGAAGTCAGCAGGGTGAGGAAATGCTACTGGAAAAGCTGCTCACTGAGTAGAAGCCAGGAAGGGTACTGGAGGGGAAAACCCTGTGGCAGTGACCTCACAGGAGAGATGTGGACATAATACTGGGGAATAAGATGGGTGTCCTGGTTCCAGTTAAGGCAGGGAAGCACGAAGAGCTCTGAGAGAGAAGTTTGAGGATCAAGAAGGCTGTGCTTACAATGCAGTTTGGCAATGATCTGCAAATGGATCGCCACCTTGATTCGAAAATCAAGAAATCAGTTGAGTGGGGTTTGACCAGCTTTGTTTTAAGTTATAAGCAGCTTTATCAAGGACTTATTTACACATTGTAACATTCACCCTTTGTAAATGTATAGTTCGATAGTTTTTACTAAATTCATTTATAAAACCGTTTTCAAATCTTTTATTAGCCTATTTCTAATCCCCCACCAAAGTCTTCTCATGCCCATTTGCAGTTCATCTCTGCTTCCATCCTCAGCCCTAGGCAACCACTGATCCCCTATCTCCATGAGTTTGCCTTTCCTGAATACTTTTATGAATGGGATCACACAGTATATAGTGTTTTGTGTCTCGCTTTGACTTAGCATGGGGTTTTGAGATTCATCCATGTTGGGCATGCTGAATATGTGCATTGTTTCTGGTTTGGGCTAATGTACACAATGCTGCTACGAAATGGATGAGTAAGTCTTTGGGTGTACCTATGTCTTTTCTTTTGGATCTGTACCTGGGATTGAAATTGCTATGTCATATGAAATGCTTACGTCTAGTTTTTACGAAACTCCTAACATTTTTCAAAGTGGCTATACCATTTTTACATTCCCACCAGTAATTTATAAGTGTTTCTGTTGCTCCACATCCTCCAACTGGTAGCATTAAATCTTTTTGATTATAGCTTTTCTGGTGGACATGTAGTGGAATTTCATTTTAGTTTCTCGTGATTAATGTGGTTGAGCATATTTTCATGTGCTTATTGACATTCATATATCTTCAGGTCTTTTATGCATTTTGTAATTAGATTATTTATCACATTATTGAATTATGAGAGTATTTGATATATTCCTTTACCATGTATATGATTAGCAACTATTTTCTTCAGTCTTTGGCGTATCTTTTCTTTTTCTTAATCATGTCTTTTAAAGCACAGACATTTGTAATTTTGATGAAATGTAATTTGTCAATTTTTCTTTTATGCATTTTACTTTTAGTATTTTTCCTAAGATTTTTTTATTTTTTTATTTTTTATTTATTTTATTTTTATTTTTGGTACTGGGTATTGAACCAGGGGCACTCCACCACTGAGTCACATCCCCAGCCCTATTTTGTATTTTATTTAGAGACAAGGTCTCACTGAATTGCTTAGGGCCTCACTAAGTTGCTGAGGCTGGCTTTGAACTCGCAATCCTCCTGCCTCAGCCTCCCAAGTGCTGTGATTATAGGTGTGTGCCACCGTGCCCAGCTACCTAAGGTTTTTTTAATACCAATTAGAGGTACAGACTTCATACTATGTTTTCATCATGAAGTTTTGTTATAAACCTTACACTTAGGTTAATGGTCCATTTAGGGTTAAATGTTATATAAGACTATTATACTCTCAAGCATCATTTCTACATTTGTTACCAGAGAAGTTTTTCTGAATGGGTAGAGCACTGATCCAATGGAAAAAGGAAAGTTTCTTCAATAAGTGGTGCTGGGAAAGCTGAATATCCATGTGCAGAAGAAAATAAAAAATTAGACTCCACCACTCACATAAACAAAAATCAACTCAAAACAGATCTAAGACCTGAAACTATGAAACTATTGGAAGAAAATATAAGTAAATGCTTCAGAACATTATCATGAGTAAAAATATTTTGGATATGACTCCAAAAGCACAAGCAACAGAAGCAAAAATTGACAAATGAGATTAAATCAAACCAAATAGAAACAATCAACAAAGTGAAGAGACAATCCACAGAATGGGAGACTATACTTGCAAACTATTTATTTCCAGAATAAGGAACTCAAACAACTCAAAAGGGAAAAAAAATCCAATTGAAAATGGGTAAATGACCCGAACACATGTTTCCCAAAAGACCTCTCACAAATGACCAATAAGATATGAAAAAAATTGCTCACCATCACTAATCATCAGGGAAATGTAAATCATAAAAAAAATGAAATACAATGTTATTCGAACCCAGTTAGAATGGCTGTTATCAAAAAAGACAAAAAGCTACAAATGCTGGGGAGGCTGCACAGAAAGAGGAATCTCATACACTGTTGGTGGGAATGTAAATGAGCACAGCCATTTCCCTGGCAAGTGCTCTACCACTGAGTTGTATCTCAAGCCCAGCAGAGCCATTATGGAAACAGTATGGAAGTTTCTCAAAAAGAAAAAAAAGAAAAAAAAAAAAACAGAAATAGAAATGTATCCCACTCCTGGGTATCCTGGGTATATATTCAAAAGAATTGAAATCAGTATGTCAATGAGATATTTGCATTCCCATGTTTACTGTAGCACAGCTCATAAAAGCCAAGATAAAGGATCCACCTAGGTGTCCATTGCTGGATGAATGGATAAAGAAAATGCACTATTTACACACAAGAGAATATTATTCAGAAATGAAAAAATAAGAAATTCTGTCATTCACAGCAACATGGTTAGAATTAGAGGACATTATGTTAATTGAAATGAGTCAGTCACAGAAAGATAAATGCCACACACTCTCACTTACATGTAGAAGCTAAAAAATTGATCTCAAAGAAGTAGAGAATAGAAGAGTGGTTTCCAGAGCCTAGAAAGGATTTGGGGGAAGGGGGGATGGAGAGAGGATGGAAAAGGGTACAGGGGTGTGGTTGGATAAGAGGTGTAACTTCTAACGTTCTGTAGCCCAGTAGGATAAATGTGGTTGATGACAATTGATTGAACATTTCAAAATAACTAGTAGAGAGGACTTTTAATGTTCCCAACATGAGGAAATTATGTCTGAAGTGATAGATATGCCAATTACCTTGATCTAATCATTGCTCATTGTATACTTGTATTGAAATACCACACTGTACCCCATTGATACATAAAATTACTATGAACCAGTTAAAATAAAGATGTATTTTAAAAAGAGAAGTAAGAAAAATAATTGCTGCATATGGTATGAGGTGAAGATATAACTCACTAATTTTGCATGTGGATATGCATTTGTCTAACAGCCAGCATTATTTTTTTCAAAAAAAGATAATAGAAGATATCAGAATGCGTTGCACACTATTTTTGCAGAATCTGGGTTTCACATGTTTCCTAAGTTGTGAAAAAGAAAAGAGTATGTGCTGTTGGCTGGTGATAAACTGTCTTTCAAGCCACTGCAACGTGTCTTTCAGCCTCCATTGTGCAGATGTGGGAAGGAAGAAAAGGAAGAGAGAGAAAAAACTGAGAGTGGTGGTCAGGAGGGAGGAAACCCAGAGTCAAGTCTTACTTTGGGGACAGTGCCCAGTAGAGTGACACAAGTTGGCGAGGGTCCTATCACATTGGGGGATTTGGGCTCTAGATAAAATCCAGACATCAGTGGAAGAAAACTGTCAATATGCAACAAAGAGAGCATGTGATTGTAACGTGGAGGCGCAGAGTGAATTACCAGTGGACGGAACATGTCAGCTGGACCTGAGTGTGAAAAGACTCTGCCTGGAATCCCAGGGAGGGAGGGGCATCACTGAGGGAAGGCCGGGGGCACAAGAACCAATAGATGGAAAGAGAAGACCTGTCAGTCCTGTGGCATGACAGGACAGAAAAGCCAGTCGACCAGGATGAAAATTCCTGTAATGAAAACTGGGTTCCAAGGGTTTTAAACCAAAACCTTACTGGGTTCTCAACACCTAAATAAGTGAGGGTTCACATTTATTTTCCAATCATCTACAGAATCAAGAGAAATTAGAATGCAAGGCCTCTCCCTTCCTGTTGTCCTTCTTCCCCTACCCAATTATCCACATCAATATTAATACCTTGTTAGCACTAGACTATTCCTCACAGAGCTAAGCTAAGCTAATGGCACTCTCATGGAGGATCTTAACTACTCCAGTGCTCATTTAAATTCTAAATGTTAATTTCAAGCATAAAACCTTTAAAAAAGTCATTTGCAGCAGGCAAATTTTTAAAAAAATTCTATTTGACTTCTATATAGCAAATATAGATGTCTGCCATTACCATGCTCTTAAACCTTGAACAATTTTCCAAGCCTTGAATGTCTTAATGGTATACTAAGAAGCTTGCACGATTCTGAGGTTTTTGTTATGTTTTGTTTTGTGACAATAGAAACATGGTTGTTTTAGGCATTGCCACAGACTCACAGATTCTTTAATACAGCCCAGTTCCAACAGCAATGGATAAATCTACCCACTGGACAGAAAAGTGTGATTAATAAGAATATTGGCCATTCATACACATTCATAAAAAATACACATTTCCTCTTATATTAAACTTTTAAAATTTAAACACATTAAACATATTTTCTTTTGCAACTAGTTTGTGCCAGATGTGAGTTTTTGCCTTAGGCAGTGTGCACTTATTCCTTTATTTATTCCACAAATATTTCTGGTCACATATTCCACACACAGCTCAGCTCTTGGTTCAGTAATGGGCACAAACAGTCTATAATCTATGAATCTATAAACTTTGATTCAGTAAGAGAAACAGGGCAAGAATGCAAATAAGAATGGTACTAGCCAGTGTGTGTGGTCAGAAAAGTCGGGATACGAAGGAAGGAGCTTTCACTTGTAGATGTGACCAGGAAGATCCAGAAGGCAGGGTTGGGGACAGTGCTTTGCCTCCCAGGGGGCACCTGCTCCCTGTGTGGAGGTTAGGTCAGCCTGGCAGAGGCACAGCAGCATAATTTGTATGGGCGAGAGCCCATGAACCAAAGCAGATGGAACTCTGGGTCCATAAACCTTGACAGTGTTCCTCACAAGTTCTCAGGGTGTTTTCTGGAACTGACCTTGATCTTGGCACGGCATCTGCTGCCTAGTATTTTCTTTTTTGGCTGTTAGTTTAGACTCAGGGCTACATCATAGGAGTACAGGAACTACACATAGAGGCTTAGAAATATTTACTGTTAATTGGGAGAAAAATTAGGAAACAGGTGATGTTTTAGTATGACATTTGAAATATCATATTTCTTCTTTTTAAAGTGGGTGTAAGTCATAATTTATTTGAATGTCCTTAGAGGCTGAGACATAGATTTCTCCTGACTCATTTTTAGCCTTAAAGAACAATTTTTTTTAAAGATCCACTTTCGAAAGGAGGTAGATAATTTATAATAAGCATATGTAGGAACTTACATAAGGAGTCCCAGTGGATAGTAGGAAAGAATGTTGTCTTGAGGGTCTGGGACATGGAGTCAACATCTAGTTCTGCCATTAACTAATGTGAAGGCTTGGATAAATTTTTAATTTGACTCAGTTCTGTGATTTTCACAAAATAAAGGGCCTGAAATAAATAAATTCTGAGTTCTTCTCCAATGCTAATAATTTTTGTCCGTATTTATAATTTACTGTGCAATACTACCTACCCAAAGTACATAGATTAACATTCACTCTTTCATGCAAATACTAAGCAGTTATCCTTAAGTGGGAGCAGATCAACCTGGGAGGAGGGCCTGCAGAAATAGATGTGTGGAAAATATGTGTGTCTGCCTGGAGTTGCTAAAGACTGTCAATCAGTGGCTCTCTATTGGCTTTTGAGTCAGTATCAATATTAACCAAATGGTGACATCAGCTGTGAACCCTTTGCAAATCAACCCGACTCTTTTGAAAATGGAGAAGTTCTGAGTAAGGAATTGTGTGGCATTTAGTTTGAGAACTGTAAGTCGAATGTGAGTTAATCACTCAGTAGTCCAAATTAATTTAATCTCACAATCATACAGTAGAAAACCTAAGCAATTTAAAAGAAAACAGAATGCCACCAGGCACCAGGGTGGCATTCGTTGAGAGACCATGTTCTTCAAGGACAATTTCCTGGATATCCAGAAATCACTTCATAGGCAGATAATGTCTCCTCTACTTTCTCTAAGACTGATGGTCAATTATTTTTTCACTGGATAGGCTCATGCCAAATGGTTATTTTGCCATGAGTCCTACTTGAGGAATGTGCCAATCCAAAAGGGGGATTCTGAGGATCTAACAATGGGCAGTCCCAGAATAGCTGCCTCAGAACATGGCATGGGAACCCTGAGGGCTGGTTTGCTTTCTTTGGTACCTGCAGCATCCCAAGCTGGGAAGACAAACATAAGGAAACTGCCCAAGCAAGTGTACTGCTCAAAAAATTGAGTCCATGCTGACCTAGAAGTTGTAAGGAAGGGCTGAGTCTTGAGTCACTCTAACACAAAGACCCATGCCATGTACTGATGATGGGCCATCTTTATCTCCCCAAATGTGTTGGCTGATGGTTTGGCATGGAGAGTGAGCCCAGGTGCTAAGAGAACAAGTCCCTCAGTGGAGGAGTGGCAAGACATGGAGAAGAAAGCTTGAGACATAAAGCAAAAATTAGTAAAACAATATGGCGGGCAGAACATAGACTTCAAAGCCAGATAGACCCAGGTGTCTCATCTTGGAGCTAACACATCCTGACTGCATAACTGTTTCAGTTTTCTCCTCTGAGTCAGAAATGATGATTTCTACCCCATAAGACTATGTAAAATTGAAACAAAGTACATAAATTTGAAATTTATTTATTTATCATTGTAAATACAATGAATTCCAAAAAACCTAATCTGTTCCTCCAGCACCTTCTGGGCTGAACTGTGCCCACCTCCATTCACATGGAGGTCCTAAACCCCAATACCTCAGAGTATGGCTCTATTTGGAGAGAGGGTCTTTAAGTTCAAGTGAGGTCATTAGGAGGAGCCCAAGGCCAACATGACTGGTATCCACAAGCACACACAGGAACCACCATATGAAGACAGAGGAAAATATCATAGTCAGGGAGAAACCAACTCTGCTGACACCTTGATCTAGAACTTGTAGCCTCCAGACTTCTGAGAAAACTCATTCCTGTTGTTTACTCATTCCCCAACCTCTGGCACTTGGTTATGAGCCTGGAAAACTAACACATGCAGCAGTCCCCACCCCATCTCCAGTAGAAGAGCCTATGGCAAAATCTGAGTGCTGTGATGACAGAAATCTAACAGCCAGAGGCAGCTGGGGCTGGCAGGTAACAGGATATGAGGGAAACCTGAACTTATGCAAATTCACTTTACATGAACTATGTGAAGGAAAAATAAATGTTGTGACGATGAAGTTAGTCAACAACAAGATCCTAGTGAGATGTAAATTTCTAATCAAGCACAAACTTTTCCTTATGAATAAGAAAATAAAGATTTTAATAGTGGGCATATTAGAATAAGTTATACTCTTTGTATGTATAATTTGCCAAAACACATTCTCCTGTCATATATAACTAAAAAGAAAAAATTTAAAAAAAATTAGGGGAAATGATACTGACCAAACCAAATTGTTACAGGGTGTGCATATATGAATATGTAACAAGAAATCCCACCCTTATGTATTATTATTTACAACTATAATGCACCAATAAAAAATGGAAAAAATAAACATTTTTATGAAAAAATAGTGGGCATATTAAGCCATTTATACATAAAAACAAACATCAGAACAACAGGCCAAAGAGACTAAAGTCTAAAATTGATTCAGTAATAACAAGAAAGGAGCTATCAAACAACAAAAAGACACAGAAGAACCTAAATGCATATTGCTAACTGAAAGAAATTTGTCTGAAAGGTGCCTCTATACTATGTAATTTCAATTACATGGCATTCTGGAGAAGACAAAACTACAAAGACAGTAAAAATATTTGTAGCTGTCAGGGATTCAGAGAGAAGATGGAAGGGATGCAGAAATGAAATGTAGGGATTTTGGGGCAAAGGAACTATTCTGTATGCTACATAATAATGGATGCACAACAGTATTTGTCAAAACCCATAAAACTCTACAATACAAAGAGTCAACCTCAAAGTAAAATATGGACTTTAGTTAATATTAATGTTTTTATATTGGTTCATTAATTACATCTAATATAGTAATGAAAGATGTTAATGATAGATGTTGATAGGGGTTCTGTGGAAACTGTGCTATTGGCTCAATTTTTCTGTAAATCTAGAATTTCTGTAAAATATAAAACCTATTAAGGAAATGAAGGAAATAAGAAAGGAAGGAGGGAGAAAGGGAAGGGAAAAGACATTAACAAATGTTGGAGAAAAGGGAAACTTCGCACACTATTGGTAGAAATGTGAATTTGTACAACCATTATGGAAATCAGGATAGAGGTTCCTCAGAAAAATTTAAAAAATAGAATTACTATGTGATCCAGCAGTCTTACTACTGGGTATATATCCAAAAGAAACACAAGCATAATGAGATATCTGCATTCCTATGTTCATTGCAATAGTCTTCACAACAGCCAAGACATGACATCAATTTAAGTGTCCATCAACAGAGGGATAAAGAAAACATGGTATAATGGATTCATTTTACATATATATAATATATGTATATGTAATAATTTTACACATATATAATATATATAATATAGTTTATATATTAAATATAAAGATGTTATAATATATAACTTTTTATACATAACATCTTTATATTTAACTTTATTAAAGATAACATCTTTATATAATAAAGACTATTATTCAGCCTCTATAAAGAAGGAAATCCTATTATTTGCAAAAACATGGACAAATCTGGAAGATATTAAGTGAAATAAATCAGGCACAGAAATACAAGCATCAAATAGTCTCATTTATATACAGAATCTTAAAAAAAATTGAACTCATAGGAGTGTAAAGTAGAATGATGTTTACCATGGATTGGTGATTTGATAGGGTATTGGGAAATGTTGGTCCAAGCATACAAAATTTCAGTTAGATAGAATGAATTACCTCAAGAGATCTATTGCTCAATATAGTGACTATAGTTAATAGTAATGTATTAAGAATTGTTGAAAATAGATTTTAAGTGTTTCAACAATTAAGAATTGTTGAAAATAGAATTTAAGTGCTTTCACCACAAAAATGATAAGGATGTGAACTAATACATTAATTAATTAGCTTAAATGGGCTATTTTACAATGTATGCATATTTCAAAATAATGTGCTATACACGATAAATCTATGTAACTTTTAATTATTAATTAAAAAGCAAATTCCAAAATAAGTAACTGAAAAATTTTCAAATTTCACAAAAACAAATAAATCTCATTAGTCTACACATTCAATAAGCTAACATATTTTAGGAAAAATGTGAGATCCACATATAGATACATCATTGTCAAAACATGAAAGTTAAAGTTTCAAGACAAAGAAAAAATCTTGGAAGGAGTAAGAGAAAAATGACTCATCATGCAGAGGGATCCCTAAACAGATGAACAACTGACCTCTCACTAGAAATGAAAGAGGCCAGGGGACAGTGGGATGGCATATGCAAGCTGCTAAAAGTCAAAAGTGGCAACCCAGAATTTTATATCCAGAAAAACAATTTTTCCCCAAAAATGGAGGTGGAATGATGAAACTCCCAGATAAGTAAGAGCTTGCAGATATGATGATAAGAAATATTGAAGGTAGTTATTGAAGCTGACAGCAAATAATATCAAATGCTAATCCAAATGTACCTAAATAACCAAAGAGCACCAGCAAGGTAATTATGCAGATAATTATGAAAGCCAGCATAATTCTATATTTCTTCTCTTTTCTTCTCTTAACTGATTAGAAAGCAATTGCATTCAGCAATATGTATATAATTTTATAACAGAAATATATCATATTTTGCAACAACAGAACAAAAGCAACAGGAGGGAAGATTCTTTATTGTGGTAAAGAAATGATGCCAGATGGTAACTTGAATCTTCAAGAAGAAAGGAAGCAAATCAAAAATGGTAAATATGAAGTTAATATAGCAAATTCTAAAAATAAATGCTTTCACCTTTTTAAAAAGTCATTTGATTATATTAAGCAATAATTATAAAATGGCTCTTTGGGTTTGTAACAAATATACCTGTAATATGCATTACAACATGAGGATTTTAAAAAGGTGAAGAGGGATTAAAGCTATGCAGGATTAAGTTTCTACATTTCATTGGAACTAAGTTAGATCTGACATAGATTCTGATAAATTAAGCTGTATATTGCAATTCCTAGAGCAAAAACAAAAATAATTTCATAGATAATTTTTGAACTATTAAGGAATTACAATGTAATATGAGAAAATATCCACACAGTATAAAGGAGGGCAATAAAAAGGAAACAGAAGGATGAAATATATGAGAAACAGAAAACAAAGCAAAATGGCATCTCTAAGGCCTACCTTATCAGTAACCACAGTGGATGTAAATGGATTAAAAACCCAAGAGGCAGAGACTATCAGCTTAGATAAAAGCAAAACCAAAGAAAATGTAGCCATGCTGTCTACAGGACACAACTTAAGATCTAAATACACAAACAGATTGACAGTAAAAGCATGGAAAATATTATACCATGCAAACAGTTACCATAAGAAAGCTGAAATATGGCTATAGTAAATGAGACAAAAAGAATTTAAATTTAAAAATGTTCCTAGAGACAAGAGGGAAATTTCATATTTTCATTACAAACACTTACGCAATTCAGAAACAAAATCTTCCAATACACAAAGCAATAACTAACCAATTGAAGGGAGAATGGATCAATAATAGTTGGAGATTTCCATGTCCCAATTTTAGTAATGACTAGAATAACTAGGCAGAAAAACAACAAGAAATGTAATACTTCAACAACAGTAAAACAAAGGAACTTGCCAGACAGCTATAGAACATTTCATCTAAAAATAGCCGAATAAATAGTCTCAAGTTCACATGGAATATTACCCAAGATAAATTATGTACTGGGTCATAAAGCAAGCCTCAGTAGATTTAAAAGGATTGTAATCATACTAAGTAAGTTACAGAGCCATTATGAGGAATATTGGGCTACAGTTTTGTTTTCTGTAGGTATTTGCCAACAAGAAAATGCTGCACTCTGTATATAAAAACTTGGACAGTTTTCCTCCTTTCCAATTTTCTGGAATTGTCTTCCTTAAACCAATACTAACAGAGGCAAAGTTGTCTTGCAAAGGATTGGCCGCTACATCTTCCAGAGGGGAATGCTAATCTTTACCCAGAAAAATGGACTTGGCCATTTCTGGAACCCCAGCAGATTAATAGGAATCTAGAGATTCAAGTTTTGAGCATGTCTGTTCCATTTCTACATGTCCCTGTCCTTCTGAAGAAGTCTCTAATTTTGACATAACTTGATGATTTTGAGAATTGGACCTTCTTTGGAGTATTGCTACTCTTATTTCTAAGACTTTGTTTTAATCCTCACCTTTTCCTGTTCTCCAGCTGCAAGAGATAAAAGCATTTTTATATGCTGCCAAGGACACCTGTTTTTCACATTTGGCCTTTAACTGCAGATTCATTTACTCTCAGCTATTATTGTCTCCTCCGAAGCATTGATTGGCCTTAGCAACAGCCACCTATACCATGTCCCTTGTACTTTTCCCCTGTTTCTCTCAAAACCTCATTCGATGCACCCACCAGTACTTACCTCCCGTCAGTAGAACCTCTCAGTTCTTCACCGGACAGTATATAACAGTGGCATGCTACTGGCATGCCAGCTGTCTGAAGGTAATCCAGCCCAAAGTCTCATTTCAGAGTCAGCCCCCCCAGACCACTTCTTACTAATTGTTGCTGGAAAGTCTCCTCAAAAAGCAGACTGATAACAAATTACTGACAAGTGTGTCAGGGCATGCCTTCCAGAGTGAAGGAAATGCATGAGAAAAGTTAAATTGCAATGCAGTCCATGAAGATCTCAGTCTCTCCTGTGGAGCATTCTGGAACTATGTTGGCCCCGCAAAATTGTCCCAAGTTGGGGCAAGATCTATGGGCTTTTATACCTTTAAATGACCTGTCATTGAATGAGGGCTGTTCCCAGGAAGGAGACCTAACTTTAGATAATGGTGCTTTCTTTAGTCAAAGGCCATCCCAGAGAGAGAGATCACTTACATCAGGCAGTTGCTGGCACTCCTAGAAGCCAGGAGGATGGGGCTTCAGGCCTGCAAGTGGGTATGTACACAGCACATCATGCCATCCATGAAGTCTATTTTGCCAGAATCTAGGCCATTTCTGTTTAGCTGCTCTGCCTTCTACAAAAACACAGCTTCTCACTCCTGCGTCAATGTTGCTTTGAGAGAAGCCGAGATGACTCTCATTCTGACAGCAGGAAAGGCAGAGAAGCCGATATTGGTGCAGGTGAAGCTGGTGACTTGGCAATGGGGATCTGAGGAGACGGGTGGTAGGACTCCTCATTCAGAGAGTGGGGGACAGTTTCCTAGAGATACACAGAGGGCTGTGAGCCTCACAGAGAGGCCCCCTGAGATCTATGGGCATGCATTTTAAAAAAGAAAACCTATTCATCCAAGGCTGCAAAATGTAGAAACTCATTCTCACTATCTTAAAAGGAAAAAAACTATTGGAGGAACTAGACAGCAAGAACTGGGAGATGCACACATTATATTTCCACAGAACAAATAAGCAACAACAGCAACTCCTAGGTTGGCAGGAGTCGGGGATGGAGTCTTGGCTGGGTGGAGTTTGGTCCCTGTGGGAGGAAAAAGAACAGCTCTGGCAAGAAGCTGTTATATCTGAGCAAGGCTGCACAGATGGCAGGTCTCCTAAAGGCAAGACCTAGTACTGATGGTTGGCAACAGGTGAGGGGAAGGCAAAGGGTGTGGAGAGCTAAGAGCAATTATCCACAACAAGCTCTCAGCAGAAAGAATTTATGAACCGTCCCGGGCCTATCCCTTGCTCACTATTCCTAACTTGCTGTGTCAAAGTGACACAGGCAGGAATAAATGATCAGTTACACAACTTTTCTGTTTATGGACATTCTCATGATGCTGAGTGGAAGGAATTCAATGCTATGTATCAAAAGCCAGGAAGGTACATACCATTTGACCTAATTGCCTGAAAATGGAGAAAAAGGGCAAAACTTTTCTGCATTTTTAGTTTGGTTCAGAGTTGGTCATGTTTATTTTTAACTCTTGGAAGATTTTAAAAAAGTTATGAAGGCAAATATTTCTGGTATGGCCCATAGTGAGAACACCACCCTCAGTACCGACCTCCGGTATAGAGCACAGCGTGCTTTATGTTAATTCATTTTTATTTTTAAACAGGGCAGAATTTACTCTAGAAGGTACTTTCCTCTTAGCAGATCTGTTCATCAAGGTCGTGTGGAGTGATCTGCAGCTTGCTGTCCTATCTACCATATAAACGGGTGATCTAGGGCTATTGGTGCACATTTTGACAATGCACACACACCAGGCAGAGTATTCAAGGAATGACCACACACCCCCACCCCGCCACCAAGAAAAAAGAAGCTACTGACTCATAGTGGGCAACAAGCATGATTAGTGATCAAGTCTGGCTTTCTCTTTAATTCTACTACTTTGTAGCATCTACTATGTACACTTACTGGGTCTGGGTCTGTCCAGGGAAAATGGGGGATACAAAGGTGAAACAATACAATCTCTAAGCACTTTGCAATTTAGTGAAGAAGGCCTGTTCTTTTTAATAGGCCCTCAGCTGTTGACTTTGCCTAAAGATGTGATGCCAAGTGCTTCAGTGGCCATGTTGTAATCATGAGGCAGCAGGTCTGAGGACTAAAAGCCACATACTGAGAATGGTAGAGTGGGTACAGAGAAAGAGTCTGGTTCCCTGATAGCATTATTGGGTTGATGCACTGATATTATAGCCACCAACCTTTTAAGTAAACAATGTCACTGTGACTAAGAATAGGTGTTCAGTTACTCACAGCTGAATCCATTCCTTAGTGTTAAAAATGAATTACCAGGAAATTAAACTTTTTAACCTCAGGGTAGAGTTTACATTTTTAGATTAACTTTTCCCAACAATAACTTATGAAATTTTAAATATTCAACCCCCGCCCTCCGCTGTGGCACCCCTTTTACATCAGAAAGTCCTTTCTCATTGGGGGGCATCATTTCCAAAAAAAATACTGAATCTGTGCTTTTCCTATGATGACTAAACTAGACATTTCAGTAAGGGTATAACAAATCCAGCCAGAAGGCAAACTTGGAAACGTTCCCTTCTGCTATGAGGTAGAGACATTTTCAGCACCATCTTTAGAATAAATTAATTAAAAGGCTATGCTAAATATTTCCAAGGCTTGTTCTAAAATAACTCCTTGAATTAGAGGTTCTTTATTTTTGACTTCCTTGAAGCTTTCTGGTACATTTTTTAAGCCTAGATGAAGCACGCTTTACGTTTTTCTGGAGTTTCACACTATTCTGCTTCTATAGTTGCCACTTGAAGGGCAGAAAAGAGAGATGGAGAGTGAAAATTCCATGCTGGGTGTGGTGGCATATGGCTGTTAGTCCCAGGTACTTGGGAGGCTGAGGCTGGAGAATCACTGGAACCCAGGAGTTCAAGACCAGCCTGGGCAATGTAGAGAGAGCTCAATTCAAAAAGAAAAGAAAAAGGAAAAATAAAAAAAGTCTCAAGTTCTTAATTTCACTTCCTCCTCTTGGTTTGCAAATCAATGAGCTATATACAATTGGGTGGGCAGCACAGCAGGCGTGGCCAGTGTCTTCCTTCATTGTGGGGTAGCTCCCGCTCACCCGTGTCATCTGGCAAGCTGGAGCCTGCATAATTCTCCTTTAATGATCCAATTTGGCCCAAGTGAACTTCACCTCCTGTCCACATCCACAGTGGCTTCCGCTTGGAATGGCTTTTGGATTTTCTTCACGACTAGCGATCACAGTGGGCATGATTACTGAAGCATCTGTAGGAAGATGAACTAATGGGCCTGCTAATATGCTTAATGGCCTTAATAGCCTTAAGAATTAATGTGCTTAATGCTCATTTCATTCATAGTTGCCCTTAGTACCACGGATGGCAAGACCATGCATTTATGTAGAGGTAAAAATGGCCCAAATGTCACTACCTGTGTACAGAAGGACAGCAAAAGAGAAATATTATAGTCGCATTATGAAATTTAAACTCAAATACATTTTCACAGGAAAGAGTTATGTTATATGAGAAAAGAGGCAGCCAACCAGGAGACGGTTGCCAGCTTAAAAGAATTTAACTCGTTTGTCAAAAAGAAAAAGTCCTGAAAGGTTGGGCTGGGTGAAGGGTCCTGAAAGCAGGAGCAGCCATCTGGCAGGTGGGAAAACTCCTGAGAATTAAGGTTCCGGGTTTCCCCTTTTATTTCACAGCATTCTTCCCAGTTCTGCAGTTACAGGGTTTTCTCCTCATATAATGGGCTATGTTCCAGAACTTTCCAGCCCTCCCCCTCTTTGTTCTGAATCACGTTCCTTAGGGAACTATGCATTGTAGCTAATTGGATTAATTCATTCAGATCGTTAATCATGAATTAGCTCCACATGATACTTTAGATGGAGCTCTGGATTAAACCCTCAAGGATCATGAGCAGTTGGGACTCTTGAGTGCCCTGGCAGGCCTTGTGGGACCCTCAAATCATTCAGGGAACACCAGCTGACCGCACTGCAGAGGCTATTAGCCCTCAAGTGCTAGGCGACAAAGATAAAATCCACAGCAACACTGGGTCTCCTTGTAGACTCTACAACATCAGCTTTCAAAGAACATTGAGGGAGAAGGATTGGCTTTGCATCTGCCTTAGGGACCCAAATTCTGGTTGAGGCCCAAACAGCAGGGATAGTTCAAGAGGAGTAACAGGAGGACCTCAGACTTAGAAGTCAACTGTGGGCATCATGAAACCCAATCCTTATGGTAGCAGATGGTGTGGACACGCACAAGGCTAGGTCTGCAGAAGTGGACTTGCTTACTATGCAGAGCATCTAACATGACTACATCACTGCCACAATTCCTCCCATGCTCCTACTCAGCTTTGCAGGGTCCTGCCTCTTTTGTAAAATTGGGATGTGACCTTTTCCATCAACTCAAGCAGGGGTTATTATGTTTATTGCAAAAGAGAACTTCAAAATTTTCTCTTTTGAATAAATAGCAATGGTCCTTTGGGACTTGTGAAAACTCCCAGGGTAAGTCAAAGCACATGGGGTACCACGGTATGACACTCCAGATTTTCCTCACAATTTTAATTTGGCCACAGCATCTTTTCCCGCACTAAGCATTTGTATTTACTGACAGCTGCTTGCCTTTAGGTCTTAAACAAAGTTTTCTGTATTGGTTCAAGGTCTTGAGGACCCCTGAGACTTTACTTGGTGACAGGCAATTTAGATATTTTTAAAAATTGAGGAATAACGAAAATGATGATAAATAGTGAGTCTTCTTGGTGGTTCTGGATAATCTAAAAAGAATCTAGCTACCAAGCTCCCTAAAGCCCAGACATTTCATTTACCACCTCCCTCACCAAAATAATTGATTTTACAACTTAATTTGATGTCATTGCATTTGAATTTTTCCTTTGGAAAAAGTTCACAAGGTAAAGTCTTCCAAATGAAAATAAAGTTTCATCTACTGACTTTTTCTTCTAAATGGTTTATCAATGTACTTCATTCATCCATCAATCCTGGAGATATATTTAAAAGGGAGTGATAGATACAAGTTAGAGCATGACTAGTGTTTCTATCAATGCAACTTCTAAGAGGAAATTCATTTGTGGACATCTAGGAAGCAAGTCATCCCTCAAATGATAATTTAGTAATACTTTTCCCTTTCTTGAAGTAAGGGAGCAGCTCAAACTTGGCTTAATGATCATGATTTTCTGGCATTCCTCAAATGATCCGTTAGTAAAACTTTTCTTGAAATAAAGGAGCAGCTCAAACTTGGCTTAGCGGTCCTCAGTTTCTGGCACCTATGGTTACTAACCCAGATGTTTGGGCCTGTATTTTGCATAGATCAAAAGTTTTGGAGAGGGTTTCTTCATGGTCAAAAAATATGGAATTTAGTGGAAGGTGGCTGAGCCATGTTAAGAACAGTAATTCTTCCTTTATCAAACACAACTATCCTGCTTTAAAAGGCCATAATTAAACAGGAGTAAAGTATAAAGATGAATAAATAAAAATTTGCTAGTAAGACCGAATTTCTTTTAGAATCTAGAAATAAAATATAAAGTACCCTGTGCCCAGTATTTTCAGTTTGTCACTGTACTTCATTTCTCAATTTCCTTATGAAATAAGCATTGTGAATTCCATTTTAAAGACAAGTAAATACAGTTTGCTGTGTTCAAGTGATCTTCTCAGAGATGCAGGCATTAATGAGAGGGTAAAAATTCCAGATCAAGCCAACAAATCCTTCTAATATACTATGCTCATTTCTGTGCACAGAAAAATCAATCAAGACCACTAGGTCTTCACCAGAAAGAGTTAAGGGCAGAACAATGATCAACAGCTTCTACCTGAAGTAGAAACCTGCTTTGGGGGATCCATGCTTCATCCCTCCCTCTCTGCTCTTTCCTTTTACTTCACATCACAGAATAATGCACATATCTGTAGCTGGCAGTTCATGTAGAAAGACAAGGTCCTTGACCAAAGAAATTCACCAATATGGTAGCAATGGTTCAATTTAGAATAGGGAAAATGTATTCCTTCTGTTTATATTTCTACATTTTATAACAAAAATATACCTTTAAGAAGAAAAAAATAATTTTCATTTTTTTCTTTCCTTACTAAATTTTTTAAAGTGATAAAATTTACATATGTTTATGTGTATATCATGATGTTCTGAGAAATGCTAACATTGTGGAATGGCTACATGAAGTTATCTAATATGCTCATTACCTTGCATCCTTTTTTTTTTGGTGGGGAAAAGAATTAAAATCTACTCGAAGCATTTTCAAGTTCACAGTACATTGTCATTAATGATATTTCCCCTCATTGTACAATGAACTTATTTCTCCTCTCTTGAACGTATTTCTCCTAATTAAAATTTAGGTACTTCTGACTGACTCTCCCTAACCATCCCCCACTCTAAATTTTAAATTAAAAATATGTCTTGAACAAGGAAAAATAAAGGGTTGAAATAAGTTAGTGTCATGTAAGAATATTTGAGGAAAGTTCATCGGCTATAAAAGACCAGCCTTGTAAACATCTGAAAATGTCAACAATCGAATGAATCTAGCTGTCATCACTTACTTGATTTAATTTCCTTCCCGGTCTTTGAATGCCCTTCCACGTGTCTTATGGGCGGGTTAGGCCCATGTTCTGGGTTTTAAGGGCTCTTCTTGCTTAATCTTGCTGGCATTAACCTTCCGGGCTCTCCAGTCCTTCATCCGCCTCCAAGGTTTCCCTGGGACAGGGACGGTTTAAGTTTTTTTTTTTTTTTTTTTTTTTCTGCTTTCAACTATTAGGTCAGATTCCCTCAAAACACACACACATGCTTTTCCCCCAATATTACAAAAGTAATATTTTGGAAAGCTTAGGGAAAAAAGAGACAAACCAAAGGATGAAAACAATGCTGTATTTAATTTCATCGCCCACAGACGTTTTTGTGTATTTTCTTCTATTAATTGGCCTGTTTGCACATACGTGTGTGTGGTGGGGAGCTGGGTATGTAAAAAACTGAACAGGATTCTCAATTTAAAATGGAATGGTTCAGTCTAAACACAAAGTGAAAATTTAAAGATTCGTATTATACCATGATTGCTTTGAAAATGACCCGGCTACACTTGTGCTAACTCTCCAGCAGCTGACATAAATATCAAAACTGATCTTGCCTCTTAGCTTTAACACATGTGCTGAAAGGAGGTACTTTTCTTTCCTTGAACTCATTTTAGTGACTAAGGTAAGAGCTTCCCCTTCAATATGTCCATCATCTCCAGGCTGTCCTGGGTGAAAAAGCTTTTCAATTCTTTTCTTTTCACCTGTTCACTAGCTCCTTTTTTTTTTTTTTTTTTTTTTTTTTGGAAAAAGGAAGCAACTCTCTTGGCTGGAGAGATGGAAGAATCCAGAAGACTTCTGAGCCAGTGCAGGCAGCAGAGAGCAGACTAGGGATCTGCTTCCTCCCCATTCCACCTTTGCAGGTCGTGAGCTCAGCTGGAAAGACAGTCCCTGCCTGAGGCTCCCCAACCATGCTCTCTGTGGCCACAAGGGGAAGCCAGCTGCTGCTGGGGCAGGAAAAGGGACAGTCCCTCCTGACTTGTCCACACTGGGTGACTTCCCATCTGTCTCCTGTCTACATGTCAAATTGGTTAGAATTCAGAGGAGTGCAAGAATCTGATTAGTCAGCACCCCAAATCCCAAAGATTGTCTCTATAGGACACACTCTATATTTTATAATATTCACATGAGTGGGGGGTAAGTGTGCATTATGTTTCAAAACTTTAATTCATAGATATTTTTCTAAGTCACACAAAGATGTTTCAACTTCTTTAAGGGCTTTACAACTAATTTTCTTAGAATAGCTCAGAAAAAAATTTGCAACTATGTCAAAGCTAACCTCTAGCTTTAGTATAAAAGTGAGCAAAACATAAGTTGGATAAAGATACATTCAGATATACTTTAAAGCTACTGACCCATGCTAATTGAGATGCCAGCAATAGGGCAGATTTAGTTTGGTTAGCATGACTTTAGTTGTTTTTGTAGCTTGGGGGGCAGCTTAGGTTCCTTCATTCCATCTGCCTTCTTTATACCTCAGATCACTGAACCCCATCAGATACTGACCAGGAACATGCCATCCCATTCTAAGTCACCAATGCAGTGTGTTCTTCTCAAAGTAAGAGGAATCTACTGAGACAGAGCTGTGGCCATCACTGGAATTTAGTTACTGGGTCATGTCTGGTGAAGATACAGGGTGAGATCATGAAAGTCTCTTTGTAGAAATTAAGGAGCTTTCCAGAAGTGAATTCATCCAAGGGAAGAAGGAGCCAATCACAAACACCTTGAAAAGACCCAAATCCTTCATTGTCCAGAGGTAGAAGTAATTTGGAAAAAAGTCTTGTGCCAGTCTCCCAGATGTGTCCATCAGCACCCAAGAATTCACATCTGGACCCTAGGCATATAAAGGACTGTAAGTAATAACCAGATCTTTGTACTAACATTGGGATATGTTCCCTTTGCTTGGATAGCTCCCCAAAAGGGTGTGGCATGAGAGAGAGAAGGAGACATTGGCCACTTGACTATTTGGGAACCTCAAATCTGCCCATGGATGCATCAGTGGCAGCAGCTGGGGAACCAAGGCCAGGGGTGTGGCCTGAGGCAGATGTCTGAGCACGTAACAGCTCTGCCCAGAAGAAGACACCCAGGTCTGCAGGGTGTGGTGGGATCTGCAGAATCTGCTTGGGCCCCTCCCAAGGCAGCAGTGGGTTGGTGTCCCAAGAGGCAGGGCCAGTACCCCAAGGTTGGGGGATGGGCTGCATGCTAATCATGCCCTACTCATACATC
>JAJEJO010000241.1:1596173-1626382 GCA_020662805.1 Glaucomys volans
ACTTTCTTCCCGTGTTTTCTCATGGTGCTCATGTATCTTCCCCTCTGTTGCTTGAGGGGTGCTTGATCAAGCGGTGACCCAAGAAAGGGGCTGTCCCACTACCTCCAGGTTGGGAATGATCAATGCTTCTGGGCAGAGGCAACCTAGTGTTGATAGACAATTAGATACGGCAAGGTGGTAGACTCCGGGCCTGGGTGTGGGCCTGGGCACTAGATCAAGTTGGGGTGGTGTCACAGAACTGTGCTCAGTGATGGAGACACTGGGCTTGAGAGCCCAGGCTGACCTGAACTCCTAGCGGGGGGTTCAGGCAGTGGCAGGTGGTTGCTCTCTCCTGGGGACACTGTAAGCTGGCGCCAAAGGCCCTAAGCTCCCCGCCGGACCACTCCAGACACCGCTGGCGGCCCCAGGAAGCTGGAAATGGATCCCCTCTGCCAGGGAAGCCGCCAATCTCAGAGCACTTCCAACTCCCCACCGGAGTCAGCGATCCCAGGGGCTCCAGGCAGACCTCTCCAGGTGCAGATGGAGGCCCCAGGAAGCTGGAAACGGGCCTTCTCCACCAGTTAAGCCGCCAAAATGGCGCGGAGCAGTTCCAACTCCCCACCGGAGTCCACGATCCCAGAGTTTCCCGGCCAGACCTCCCCGGACGCCACTGGATGTCCCAGGTAGCCTGAGATGCTCGGTCTCTGCCTGGGAGGCTGCCGGCTGGTGCCAGAGCCGGGGCCAGTGACTCCAAAGCGCTGCTGGGGACCCGCCAACATGGAAGCTTTTCATGTGGTGAAGGGCAGGTTTTTTTCTTAGTCAATCTTTTTCCTCTTGGCTGCAAAGGCAAATTGTGACTGATGATCAGTGGTACCTTTCCTAAAGGTTACAAACAAAAATATAATCTTGGCTTCCATAGATCATGAAAGTTTGAGTTTCTTGGTGACAGGCCTTGCCACCTTAACATCAATTCAAAGAGCCGAAGTTCCACTCTTCAGCGTCAGAATTATTTTATGCCATTTTGAAGACAAGTTATATCAGAGGGCGTTGAGGCAGTGGTACTGAAAATAACATCATCTGAAAGGGAACCTTAATTCAGGAAACAAACAAAACAAAACAAACAAACAAAAATTAAGCCAGGCAGAGTGTGATGCTTGAGATCATAGTGACTCAGGAGACTAAGACAGGAGGATCACAAGTTGGAGGCCAGCCTTAGCAATTTACTCAAAACCTATCTCAAAATAAGTAAATAAAGAGGACTGGGTATCTCAAAAAGTGCCCCTCGGTTCAATCTCCGGTACCCAGAACTGAAAACCAAAACCTACTAACGTAGGTCCTGTTACTACAAAGCCTCCTGTTGCAGGCTCCCAATTCGAGTTTTCATGTACTTAGAAACACATCTGATCTACTTTCAGATCATCTCCTTCTGTCCACACTGATGGCTGGATCCATAAAAATATCTAATGGCCATATTTTTCTTCAATTCTGAGTATTTCCTGTTTATCTTATCCTGTCTGGATCTCTGACAGCTTGAACCTAGAAGATGTATGAGTAGGGCATGATTAGCATGCAGCCCATCCCCCAACCTTGGGGCACTGGCCCTGCCTCTTGGGACACCACCCCACTGCTGCCTTGGGAGGGGCCCAAGCAGATTCTGCAGATCCCACCACACCCTGCAGACCTGGGTGTCTTCTTCTGGGCAGAGCTGTTACGTGCTCAGACATCTGCCTCAGGCCACACCCCTGGCCTTGGTTCCCCAGCTGCTGCCACTGATGCATCCATGGGCAGATTTGAGGTTCCCAAATAGTCAAGTGGCCAATGTCTCCTTCTCTCTCTCATGCTACACCCTTTTGGGGAGCTACCCAAGCAAAGGGAACATATCCCAATGTTAGTACAAAGATCTGGTTATTACTTACAGTCCTTTATATGCCTAGGGTCCAGATGTGAATTCTTGGGTGCTGATGGACACATCTGGGAGACTGGCACAAGACTTTTTTCCAAATTACTTCTACCTCTGGACAATGAAGGATTTGGGTCTTTTCAAGGTGTTTGTGATTGGCTCCTTCTTCCCTTGGATGAATTCACTTCTGGAAAGCTCCTTAATTTCTACAAAGAGACTTTCATGATCTCACCCTGTATCTTCACAGACATGACCCAGTAACTAAATTCCAGTGATGGCCACAGCTCTGTCTCAGTAGATTCCTCTTACTTTGAGAAGAACACACTGCATTGGTGACTTAGAATGGGGTGGCATGTTCCTGGTCAGTATCTGATGGAGTTCAGTGATCTAAGGTATAAAGAAGGCAGGTGGAATAAAGGAACCTAAGCCGACAAAAAACAAAACAAAACAAAACAAAAAAACACAAGACCATTCAGAGTTGGATGGATGGCAAAGTGTCTCTTGTCCCTCTGGGAATATTCATAATGCTAGCTTTAAAGCATCTTAATATTAACCTCCTCCCAATAGCTTAGAAACTGGTTTGCCAAACAGTTTTCTTGTTCTGTTGCCAACCTGTTTCACATTCACAAAAAGGGGGTTCAAACAACAGGAAATAAACTTCAATTTGTCAATCCTAGTAGTCGTTTTGTTTTCAGCTCTAATTCCAAGAACTGAATTAAATGTTAGTGGATTTGGGTAAATTCCTCTTTTCCATCATCAGTTTGTATCCCCAGGATTAAGGAATGAAAGACACATTAACTTTATTTTTTTTCCAAAATCAAATTAAATCTAATTCTGACAGAAAACTTAATAGCATTCATTATTAGGACTTTATGTTCTATTTCCCATTATCTTCCCCAGGTTTGGTCCTTTGAGGGCTTCTGTGGCTTTGACAAAGCAGAGTACTGGGGATCTCCACTGCTCTGAGGCCCTCTCTTTCCACCCTTGACCCTCAGACATCTAGGGATGCTCAGGCCTCAGAAGCTGCTGCACAGCCTCAGTGCTGCCTTGGGCAGGGGTCTTGGTGCCCTGGGACCAGCTGTCAGAGGTAGATCCTCACCCTGCTCCGCTGAAGTTCAAACCCCACCCTCAGTTGCCAAAAGGTAAAAATCTAACTACTGACCCTTTCTTGTCAGGCTTAATCCTCCTCTCCTATCCCTTTTCTTTTCCCTTGCTCCCAAATTGGGTAGCTTTCTCTCTTTGCTCTGTCAAAATCTCTCCATTATTTTGTTTTCAAAAACAAAGCTTAGAAAGAGAAATTGCCCTCAGGGAACTTCCACTTGACTTCAAAGCACAAAGTAACCCAGGAAGGAACAGCCCAAAGCTTGTCTCTCTTCTTGGAAAAAGATTAATAATGATGATGATGATGATAATAATAATACACAGGAAGAACTGAAGGTACTATATTTCAATAACAATCATGATGTAGTTTAAAATTAGATAAACGGAAAGAATCATAAAATGCAAAATTATACAATAAGTAAGAAGATGAATGACGAATAGAAAATGGAGGAGGAAAAGAATTGTTGCCGATCATTAAATATCAAATTACTTTCATTAAACTTGATCTCAGATTGCTGACAAAGGTTTTTCTGTGTGTGTGCTAACATGATTACTAGATTCCCCCCTTCTCCCATTCAAAAAAATCTCCAGATTTGATATTTAAATTTTGTCCTCAAATATCAATTCCAGTGACATTCAGTGTTCCTTTGAGGATGGCATATGGAAGGAATGTTCTGTCAAATCACCAACTGCAGATCCCTGGACCCTGTTCAAGACTTGTGCTCCCTCGATATTGATGAATTTTCACAGTTATAGGAGTCTTCACCCTGAGAAGTGCCATGTGCCCTAGTCAAGGACAAGAAGTTTTCAGTTAATGGCTTGTTAAAATCTCAGCCCTGCCTCCCCATCTCAAGCTCTGTCACATCTCCTCTAAGGTTCTCAAGGGACTTGCCTAAGTCCACCCAGGGCAGAGGCAGTGAGTTGTGTACCTGACTCAACTGTCCCCAGGTTGTCTTTCAAGCGCTCAGTTTATTGCAGTTAAGTGTCAATCTGTTGTAGACATTCCATGAGGAACTTTGAATCCTGGGGGAAAAAATAAAAAGACTACCCATAGAATTCTGTTCTTTAAATATTTATTCCCATTTGTCTAATTCACTTAGGGCTACTTAGGTCCCTCAGTCCATTTTTAATTTTTTTTTAAATATGCATGACAGTAGAATGTATTTTGACATATACATACATGAAGTATAACTTCCCATTCTTGTGGTTGCACATGACATGGATTTACACTGGTCGTGTATTCATATATTGACATAGGAAAGTTATATCCAATTCATTCTACTGTCTTTCCTATTCCCACGCCCTCCCTTCCCTTCATTCCCTTTTGCCTAATCCAAAGTACTTCCATTATCCCCCACTCCACTTATTGTGTGTTAGTATCTGCATATTAGAGAGAACATTTGGCCTTTGGGTTTTTGGGATTGACTTACTTCACTTAGCCCAATAGTCTCCAGTTCCATCCATTTACCAGTAAATGTCATAATTTCATTCTTCTTTAAAGCTGAGTAATATTCCATTGTGTATATATACAAAATTTTCTTTATCTGTTCATCTGTTGAAGGGCACTAGCTTGGTTCCTTAGCTTAGCTATTGTGAATTGAGCTGCTATATAAAAATTGATGTTGCTGTGTCACTGTAGTATGCTGATTTTAAGTCCTTTGGGTATATACTGAGGAGTGGGATAACTGGTTTAAATGGTGGTTCCATTCCAAGTTTTCTGAGAAATCTCCACACTGTTTTCCAGAGTGGTTATACCAATTTTTAGTCCCACCAGCAATGGATGAGTGCACCTACTCCCACACATCCTTGCCAACATTTATTGTAACTTGTATTGCCATTCTGACTGGTGCGAGATGAAATTTCAGTGTAGTTTTAATTTGCATTTCTCTAACTGCTAGAGATGTTGACATTTTTTTATATATCTGATCTTATTTCTTCTTTGATGAAGTGCTTGTTCAGTTCCTTAGCCCATTTATCAATGGGATTATTTGTTTTCTTGGTGTTAAGTTTTTTTAGTTCTTTATATATCCTGGAGGCCTCAGTTCATTTTGTGTTGCCAAAACAAATCACCATAGATTGGATAACATATAAAGACAAGAAATGTATTTTTCCTTACAGTTCTGGAGGCTGGAAAGACCAAGCTTTGAGGAGGCTTGCTTATGGGTATTTGTCTGTGCTGTCTCATCTCATGGTGGAAGACAGAAGGGCAAGAGGAGAACACACTCTTTTATAGCAACCCACTCTCATAACTGAACACTCTCTAATGATATTAATCCAGTCATGCAGGCAGAGCCCTTGTCACCTGACCACCTCTTCCTAAGCCCCACCCCTCAGCACCTTTGGGGCTTAAATTTTCAACCCATGAACTCCAGGGCACTTCAGACACTAGCTATAGGTAAAGTTCTTCCCCAGCCTTCCTCCAGGAGACATTACAGCTCTGTTCTTCTTTCTCCTGGATAATGACTTTTGGAAGTCCTGGACAGAGCAGGGTTATGACAGGGTGACCTTATAAATCCTCCAAATTGGAACCCTATTAAGAGTGAAAGTGGTGCTACTGGTTATGCCAAGACAAGAGTCGGAAAGGAAACAATGGGCAACCTGAAACAATGACCATCTCAGTGAAGACCGACTCTGAAAAGTACTCTAGTGGCTAGTTTTTCTTTAGTTTTTAAAATCTAATTTCACCTGGCGTGCAGTGGCGCATACCTGTAATCCCAGCACCTCAGGGAGGCGAGGCAGAAGGATGATGAGTTCAAAGCCAGCCTCAGCAACTTAGTAAGGCCCTGTCTCAAAATAAAATTTAAAAAAAAGGGCTTGGAATGTGGCTCAGTGGTTGAGTGCCCTGGGTTCAATCCCTGGTAGCAAATAAAAATAAAATAAAATATGATCTCAGTTTTCCCTTAAGCCTTTATTTCTGCTCATGACTGGAAAAACTTTAATTTGGCTATTGAGGAATAGCTGGGTTCAGAACTGCAACTTCACCCTGTCTCTCTAGGGGCAAATGCTCAGATGGTCAGTGCTCTTTTCTCCTCCTCCCTTTCTCCTGATGATGGGATGCTGAGGGAAGTCTCCCAGAGACCGTGCATTAAGTTGGGATCCTTTGGTAGGGGGGCCAACTGGCAGTCCTTGATGTCCCTGTTGGCCTTTGTTTGATGGGCCTCTCACACTCTAAGTCATTAGGTGTGGAACTCTGTGGGGCATTTCCACAATGGAGCAATTCCTAGTTTGTTCAGCAATGTCCAGGTCTTGTGGTCACCTGCTCTGCTACTTTGGCCCCATTCTGACTCCCATGGGACAGCAGTTCCTCTGAGGCCCACTCTTATTTAGAATTAGGCCAACCCAAGAGGGTTTACCTCTCAGCCTTGCTTCTGGGATCCCTTCACTTCTTCCAGAGTACTTCCTGATAGACCTACTGCCCAGCTGAATCCCACAGACCCTTCCAGGGCAGAGGGGATTGTCTGGATTTAGGCACCACCCATGGGATCCAGGTGAAGGGTGCATAGAGGGTGCAGCTTCTTGATTTGGTAAATCCAAGGTACACTACTCTTTTTCCCCGTCAGTTACCTCTTTAACTGCTCTACAAGATTTTACCTTATTTAATTCTTCTAATCACCACAGCAACTTTAGAGAATAGGAACTATTAACTTTCCCAAGTTTTCGATGAAGAAACAGTCACAGAGAGTCGTTAATTTTTCTGAGATTCCCCCAACAAATGAAGGAGAGAGCCGGAATTTGATCCAGACAGCCTGATACCAGGAACTTTACAGGGAGAAAGTTCTTGAGCTTAGGATGAAGCTGATCAAATGTGATTATTCATCCAGAACTTTCCTAAATCATCAATATTAGGTGTTAAAAATTCTTCTGACAAGAACAGACATTGTTGACACTTGGTAATTTAGAGTATATAGGCTATGCTGTTATCCTAGTTCATCATTAAAAAGCATCGTATACTATCAGTATTACCATAATTAAAATAATAATGGCATTATCTCCATTGAACTATTGCTGCTAATTCCCACTGATATAACGTAAAATAAATGAATATAATTTCTTCCGAATTAATTTGCTGACTTTGGTGTCTTCTTTTATGAATTCAATTCATTGGATGCCTGTAAATATTGGAACAGATTTTATTGCCTTAAGTATATTTTTACAAAATGAAAGTCTTCTCTTTGAACATTTGTTATTTTTTTTTCCTTTCCTTTTTTCTTTTCCTTAACAAAGCAAATATTTATTTCAGATACAGAGAAATTACTCACTCTGTTCTCAGTGTTCCCTTCTCTTTACATCTCTAATTTAATCTTGTTCTAATTCCAAAGAATAATTGTGCAATTTGGGGTTCTTTTGAAAAATGCATCCCATTCACTTCCTACAGTCATGGAAACACTATTTCTTCACAATGATCCCTTCCCCATGCCTTCCCCCACCTTTAAAAATTTTTTTATTCATTTTTTCAACATTTTTATTGGAAATTGTAGTTGTTCACAGTGATGAGATTTGTCATTACATATTCATACATGCACAAAATAAAACAATATAATGTGACCAACTATCATTCCCCAGTACCTCCCTCCTCTCTCCCCATCTCCCACCCCTTGGTCCTTTTCCTTTACTGATTTTTATGAGATCCACCCCACCTCTGTTTCTTTTTTTCCTCTCTAGCTTCCACGTATGAGAGAAAACACATGACCCTTGACTTTCTGAGTTGGACTTATTCTGCTTAATATGATGGTCTCTAGTTCCATCTATTTTCCTTCTGTGTTGGACTTATTCCACTGACCTTTGGAGTTGGACTTATTCCACTTAATATGATGGTCTCTAGTTCCATCTACTTTCTTGCAAATGCCATAATTTCATTTTTCTTTATGGCTAAATAAAACTATCTATTCATCTATTGATGGACACCTAGGCTGGTTCCATAGTTTGGCTATTGTGAACTGTGGTGCTACAAACAGGGGTATGCATGTCTTGCTATATGTAGTAAGATGACTTTAATTTTTCAGGGTAAATAGTGACAAATGGTGTAGCGGGGTCATATGATGGTTCCATGCCTCGTCTTTTGAGGAGCTGCCATACTGATTCTCATAGTGATTGTACTAATTTATAGTCCCACCAACAGTGTAAAAGTGTTCCTTTTCCTCCTTATCCTTTCCAGCATTTATTATTAGTTGTACTCTTGATGACTGCCATTCTGACTGGTGGTGCAAGATGAAATCTCAGTGTAGTTTCAGTTTGCATTTCCCTAATTGCTAGTGAAAGGGCACATTTTTTTAGGTATTTGTTGGCCTTTTATTTTTCTTCCCCCACCTTTTTTTCTTAAATTTTCTTTCTGTTTTCAACCCTAAGTTTGCCCTTCCCCAAAACCCATTTTTTAAAAAATTTGCTTCCTTTGTCTATTTTCCAATGATTGGGTGAGTTTTATTTCTACCATTTTTTTCCTCCTTGTTTTTTCCCTGGGTTGTTTTGGTGATTCAATTTCTGGGCTCCAAATGTATAGTTGCCAGAATTTTACTGCTATTGATGGTAAAATTCTGCCCAGGCACTGGGCTGTGAAAAAGCAGCTGCAAAATTGCTCCTCTGCCTGCTGCCCAGCTGTGCAGCGCAGATGCCAGCTCAGGGTAGGCACACGCCCCTGAGGTCCAGGAGCTGATTCAGTGTGGATTATCCCTGGGACAACCCACATAACTGCATATTGTCAAACACCTATGACTCCTGTATATTAGATAACATTGCTTTCATTTTCATTACGTTTCAACTTCCACATTGCTACTACACACAGCACAGAGAATGTTTTTGATAGGTTTTTAACTATTTGTTTAAAATTAATAAATAATTTTATTGAGATAGATGACTTATTAATTATAACTTAACAAATAACTTTAATTTTTATTAATTACACTTATTAATTCAATTAGGATAGAATTAATTGCCATATTAACTTCACAAGTATGATGATGCCTACTGGCTTTGGCATGTTAGATGCGTAGGAACTGCTTTCCTTTCCAACAAGCAAAATCAGCATGCCAATCCTTGGCTGGAATTTGGAGATCTGGGACCTTGGCAGTGAAGAGAAGAATTATATGGAAAGAAAGGAGCCATATAAGAGGCAGCATCCAGAGTAGGAAGCTGAAATAAGAGTCACTAGGGCATCACAAGAAGGAAGGGCAAGAAGAGCAGAAGAGCCTGCGCAGGCCCAAGAGGGGACAAACCACTCCTGATGTCACAATGTTAGTCTGCCACGGGGGCAGAACTGTCATGACCTAAACACCTCCCAGTATTGTCCCAATGACAAGTAAATTTCAATATGAAGTTTAAAAGAGACCAACTGAAATTGTAGCTGAAAGAAATCGACATCAAGACACAAGGCACACCATTGGAGAAGTTCCGTTTTATTGAACAATCACCAGGGTTATATAGGGTGCGGTAGGGGATTTCCACAAGGGGGGGGTTGTTGGTAAGTGGCGGGGCGGCAAGCTATTGGTTCCCTGTGCTAACCGCCACCGTGTAGCTCGGTCATTGGTCTAAGGTTCGCGCCATTAGCAGGGTGGAGCAGGGGAACAACCCGGAAAAGAAGCTCTGCCGGCGCCATCTTAAATAAAGACATGGTGGGGAAGAAGGAGATCCTTATATTCCTCCCTTTTTGTTATTTTCTGTGGGATTCTGGATGTCGTTCGATCTGGCTACTTCCTGCTGATTTGGGGGCATTGTTAGGGGATGAAAGGGACTCAGGGAGAAATGTGCTAAGGATACCCCACATTACAGCAGAGCAGACAGTAATCTCAGATGGGGACAGGTGGCAAAATGTGCCCTGCAACCATAAGTCCTGCACAGCTTTCCACCAGTCATCTGGGCAAGAAATGGTCCGGCAGAGCCAGGCATCGTCATGGAGAGCAGCGAGGAAGGTCATTCCCTAGAGGATGTGTGTGGATCCTCTGTGCTCAAATGCTGGTAATTCCAATTCCTGAGGAGAAGCTGATTGAAAGTTTGGTTAGAAATTTTGCTGACCTGGTTTTGCATAAATTTAACAAGGCAGGGTAAAAAGAGACATGCTAATAGAATAATGAGTGCAGGGCCCAAGACCAGCCAGATCCATGTGATTAGTGGTGATTGAAGCCAAAAGGAGTAAGGGGAGTTATGGGGTGATCCCCGAAGTCCTGCGGCTAAGTCCTGTAGTTTAACAATATTTTGATCTACTATACCTGATTCATTGACATAGTAATAGCATTCTTCCTGTAAGAACATACAAGTACCTCCCTTCTCAGCCATAAGGAGATCTAAGGCCATTAGATTCTGAAGAGTTACCTGAGCAAGGGAAGTAACCTAGTTTTGAAGAGAGGCTAATGAGGAGGTCATGGAGGTGAGTGTGTTCAAGACGGGTGTTGATCTCTTCCACCACCCACAGAGAATGACCAAATGCCCCTCCAGAGAGGGCGGCTTCTGCAACAGAGGTTGTTAGAGACACACTGACCAAGATAGGTAGAAAGGCTGCCCGTTTAGTTCATGAGGGAGGTGACATAAGATATTGCAATTCTGAACTGCTATAAAGCGTGAGTTGGGAAACTATGGTTACCAAGAAACAAGAAAAGGTGCTACTAGGGAAGACTACGTTGGTGAGGGTAACATTGCACTAGAAAGTGACCAGGCTGAGAAAAGGGGTTGCTGGATATTTGGAGGCACATCCCGTCAGCTGTGCCTGCTAGAGTGGTGGTTTTAGTATTTTTTTCTGTGTAAATTTCACTGACTCGGAATCTCCATACAAAGGGTAAGGAAATGACAAGACAGAATAAAAGCCAGAGACAGACTAGTGAGACAAACATTGACTTAGGTGACATCTTCTAGTATTGGTTCGAGGAGAGAGATGCGAGAGAAGCAGAGCTTCAAGGGTTCGTGGGGAGAGGAAGAACAAGAGTATTTTGGTGTGGAGTCAAGAACAGACACCGTCCAAGGTGGGGTCTGGACAGGCGTCCTCAAAACCAGATGAGGCGGGAGCTGGCTTTAGCCTGGAGATGCAAATCCAAGGAGTCAAATGGTGATCTGGACCTGGGAGGGATAGTTTAGCAGCTGTTGGAGTACATAGTATAACCCGTGTTGGGCCTTCCCATTTCGGATGTAATGAGTCTTTATCTCCTGGTGCACAGAAGTATACAAACTGTCCAGGTTGTAAGGGAAAGGGGTTTGGGATCTATCGGGATCATGAAGAAGCCAATCCTGATACTTCCATAATTTAGCCCGAAGGTGGAAAAGAAGAGACAGGGCATATCGGTCAGGCATGGGCCAGGCTGAGGGATTGATGCCCTGGGGGAACAAGAGAACGGCCATACATAAGTTCAAAAGGGGAGAGAAGTGAAGGTTTCTTAGGTAAAGCCCTTAAGTGAAGTAGAGCAAGAGGGAGTAAGGTAACCCAATCCATGCTAAGTTCCATTGTAAGCTTTGTGAGCACTTCCTTGATGGATCGATTAGTCCGTTCAACCTTCCCAGAAGCTTGGGGGCAGTAGGGGCAGTGAAAATGCCAGGGAAGAGACAGGGCCTGAGCAGCAGATTGGGTGACCTGTGAGATGAATTCAGGGCCGTTATCAGATTGGAGAGAGATAGGCATCCTGAATCTGGGAATGATTTGGTTGAGTAATACACTGGCTACAGTAGAAGCCCTCTTGTTGGATGTGGGGAAGGCTTCTACCCATCCTGTAAAGTTATCTACCATTACCAGAAGGTATTTAAAGTTTTTGACCCTGGGCATGTTAGTAAAGTCGATTTGCCAGTCTGCAGCAGGGGTATGTCCACGGGCTTGGTGGGAAGGGAAAGGTTTTGACTTTAAAGGGGTATTAGAATTAGTACGTTGACAGATATGACCTGAGGAGGAGATTTGACACAGAAGAGCCCTGTCCTCTACTGACAGGAGGAAAAAGGAATGGAGACAGAGTTCAAGACTTTGAGGACTTGAATGAAATAGGGAGTGGAGAGAGTGGAAGAGTAGCTCTTGTTTGTCCTTGGAGTTAGGACCATGGTCCTGCTCAGAGGGCATGAGCATGAGCACATGGGATGAATTGGGAGATTGTAGGGCTGCCACCCATGCAGCCTGATCAGCCTTGGAATTCTCAGGGGTAACAGGGGAAGAATCAGATTGGTGAGCCTGACAGTGAGTAATACCCAGTTTAGATGGTAATCTGGAACAATCAATGAGTTGGGAAATGAGTTTTGCATTCATTACTGAAGTGCCCTTGGATGTTACTAGGCCCCTTTCTCTCCATATGGCTGCGTGGGATAGCAGGATATGGAAGACATATTTGGAGTTTGTGTATAGGGACAAAGTTTTCCCAGCTGCGAGTTCACAGGCCCTAGTGGCTGCGATTAATTCAGCCTGTTGGTTGGTGGTGTTAATGGGGAGTGGGTTTGCCTCGATGACCACTGAAGGAGAGACAACAGCATATCTGGCCCTCTTTATCCCATTCTGTGTGAATGCACTCCCATCCGAGAAACAAATAAAATCAGATTGGGGTAGGGGGCCCTCAGAAACAAAGGTGGAACATGGTAAAAAGGTCTTCAGAGCCTTAGTACAGCAGTGCATAGGCGAGTTGAGTGAATCAGAAGTGACAGGAAGCAGCGAGGCAGGATTCAAGGGAGGACAGGTTTGGAAAGTAATGGCAGGATTCTGGAGAAAGGATACAAGTAAAGAAAGTATCCGGGAAGAAGGGAGTGTCTGCAAGCCTTTGTAAATCAGTAAGTCTTTCAGGTGATGTGGAGAAAGAATTGTGAGTGGAGAGCCAAAGGTAAATTTGTTAGCTTCCTTTTGAAGATCGTGACCTGCTGCCAGTGCTCGTAAGCATGGAGGCCAGTCTCTAACAGTAGGATCTAACTGCTTGGATAAGTAGGCCACGGGGGCAAAAGTAGGGTCATAGTTTTGGCCCAGGACACCCAAACTTTGGCCCCCTTTCTCATGCATATAAAGGGAGAAGGGATGCGTTAGGTCAGGCAAGTGCAAGGCTGGTGCTTGAAGAAGAACCCTCTTTAGGGTCTGGAAGGACCGGCCCATGGAGGAGGACAAAGGTTCATCCTAGGAGCCATTAGCTAGATCATAAAGAGGTCTTGCCAGAAGAGGGTCGTTTTTGGTGTTGGCAGAGTTTCAATGAGAAGTTTCCTATCAGTAGTAATGGCCTTTTTCCCTTGGGAGATGGAAAATCCCAAATAGTTAACCTCGGGACAGGAAATCTGAGCTTTCTGTGGAGAGGCGCAATACACTTTTTGAGCTAAATAGTTGAGTAGTTTGATAGTATCACCCATGGAAGCATGTTCTGAAGGACTACAAAGGAGGAGATCATCCACATACTGTAGAAGAGTGGATTTGGGACATTCAGGTTGGAAATCTTGTAAATCTGCTGCCAAAGTCTGCCCAAAAAGATATGGGTTAGGGACAAATGGATGAATGGGTTTAACGGAGGATTTTATGAGATGGAGGTCTTGAACTAAGCGATAGGAGCCACTTGATTTCTTTACTGCCAGTATAGGAGTGTTATAGGGGGAATGAGTAGGCCGAATGTACCCTTTCTTCAAAAGATCATGAATGATAGGCTATAAGCCTGTCAGGGCTATAGTGGAAAGAGGATATTGAGATTGATTGGGAAATTGGTTGAGGTTTTTAAGGTGATCGTGATGGGGAGGGGGGCAATTGACTGTTGAAGGGTTATGGATGTCCCGGATAACAGGATTCACCAAACTCACGGGAACTGGAAAATGATTCTTTTTAGGATGGGGATCGGCCCATCGCACTCGGAACAAAATGGGAAGGTGAGTTCATCAGCCAGGAAAGCCAACAGGAAATGTGGGGTGGTCAAGGTGGGCAACTGCATGGAAATGGTGGTTTTCAGTATTGAAAGAATGTCCCTTCTGAGGAGTGGCACCGGGCATTGAGGCATTACTAGAAAGGAACGTGAAAATGGGAACTTATTAATAGAGCACAGCAGCGGAGGAGTTTTTTGAGGATGTATGGTTTTCCCTCCTACCCCGACAATAGGAGAGGACGACGACAGAGTAGGCTCCCAGAACTCCCTCAAAACTGAAAAAGTAGCCCCCGTGTCAAGAAGGAAGTTGATTTGGTGCCCATCTACTTGAATTTGTACCTGGGTTCCTGCCTGTTGATGGTAATGGCAGGGGAGGAGGACCCAAGTCCCCATCAGTCATCCAGCACTATGCCCAAGAGGTCGGTAGGGCCTTTGGCCATAGCTCCCCTGCAGGAACTAGGACAATCAGAACCCCAACGACCCATTTGCTGACATTTGGGGCAGGGTGTATGTGGGGTCCTAGGAGTTGGGCATGCTTTAGCCCAGTGACCCTCCTTGCCACACTTAAAACAGGCACCCAGAGGAGTTTTGGTGTGTGGCGGTTGCTGATGTCGCATTTGAGGGGTCCTTTGAAGGACCTGGGCAAGCATTTGAAACTTGCTCTGTTCCGCCTTCTCCTGTCTTTGGTATTTACGGTGTTCAACCGCCTCATCTCAATTGTGAAAGACCTTGAAGTCCATGGCTAAGATTTTGGTTTGAGGAGTTGACCAAAAACTTGGTCCTTGTTCAAGTTTTTTAAGTTTGGCTTTGATATCAGGATAGCTCTGTGATAGGAAGTCTGTCATAAGGACATGCCGGCCGTCAGGGGTTTCAGGGTCTAAGTTAGTGTATTGTTGTAGGGCTTTAGTGAGCCGATCTAAAACCTCAGAGGGGGTTTCATCCTTCTGAATAATTTCCTGTATTTTCTGAAAACTAATAGCCTTGTGTGCTGCCTTCTTCAGGCCTGCCACAATGCATGCAGCAAATTGATCTCTATGTTGTAACCCAGCATGGGTGTTATAGTTTTGCTCCGGAACCACATGAGGTCCGGTTGGATGACTAGGATTTACCGGATGGGTTTCATCAGTGTGTGCTCTAGCAAGTTCCCAGACCCTGGTGTGCTCCTCGGGAAGGAGAGTATTGGCTAGGAGCATATATGATGTGTAAGGCTATAAGCCTGGAGGACCCACTGGAACTCCCGAATGTAAGTGGTGGGATCCGTAGCAAAGGAGCCCAACCTCCTTTCTAATTGAGTGAGATCAGTCATAGAGAAGGGAACATGTACTCGCATAATGCCTTCAGGGCCTGCCACCTCTCTCAATGGCACCACAGTTTGGGGCAACCAGGTATGAGATCGGGTGGTAGGAGACTAAAGGAATCCACGGATGAAAAAGAGGAGTCTGGGGAGGGACTAATAGGAGCTGTGGGGAGTGGATGATAAGAGGGAGATTCATCAGCCGGGTTAAAAGAGGAAATAGAGGAGTCATTGGCAGAGGAAAGCTCGGGGTGATAGAGGAGGAGGAAAAAGGCTTCGATGTAGGGAATCTTCTTCCATTTTTTCAAGTGCTCACAAAAGTTAAATAAATCTTGGAGAATTTGGGGGTCTAATGATCCTTCAGCAGGCCAAGTACTGTGGTTGTCTAAGGGGTATCGAGGCCAATCTTGTGTGCAGAACTTAATAAGAAGTTTAGGTTTAATATCTGGTGTGAGGACAGTTGGTTCAGATTGGATAAGAGACACTTTAGAGGGGAGTCGGTAGGAAGGGAAGAAGAGGACACCATAGTACAAAGAGTGAGTGAGGAAAAGACTTCTGGACCTGAGACTGAGCTGAACAGATTACCCCTCAGGCGTCCCCAAGTGGCGTACTGCTTGGCTGACTCAGGAGAGTCGGGGCAAGGAGGACAATCAGATCGTCACCTGAGGGTCCAACTGCCAGGCGTATGTGCTGGTGGTCACGGAAGATCTAGCACCAGGATTTTATCTGGACAGTTCTGGAGGTAGAGAAGGAAAGAGAGAGAGAGGAAAAGGGCCTGTTCTTCCACCCTACCTGACAGGAACAGTCAACTGAAAGGCTCCAGAGAGTCCACTGTGGTCATAAAGACCGAGGTGGGGTGTATTCTCTACCCTTGGTCAGAGGTCAGGGGTTTGCCGGACAATCACGGTCAAATTCCCTGCTAAAGTCTGGCCAAGGTTGGTAACCTCCATGGGGGGGACTTACCTACAAAATGAACAGTGTTGGTTGCAGGGTAGCAGGCACTCAAAAAGGTGGACGAGGACGGCAAGCCTTGGTGGAGGGGGTCCTCAATAGATGAGGGTATCCCCCTCCTGGGTTTTGGCACCAATGAAAGAAATCGACATCAAGACACAAGGCACACTGTTGGAGAAGTTCCATTTTATTGAACAATCACCAGGGTTATATAGGGTGCAGTAGGGGATTTCAGAGAGGGTTGGGTTGTTGGTAAGTGGTGGGTGGCAAGCTATTGGTTCCCTGTGTTAACTGCCACCATGTAGCTTGGTCATTGGTCTAAGGTTCGGCCATTAGCAGGATGGAGCAGGGGAACAACCCGGAAAAGAAGCTCTGCCGGTGCCATCTTAAATAAAGACATGATGGGGAAGAAGGAGATCCTTATAGTAGCATTGGGTAATGGAGCAGAAACCAGATAATATTAACAACTGACATATCACATTCATTTACTCCCATTGGTTCTCATGATGCCACATCAGGAAAGATCGGAGCTGGAATTCAGCTCACGCAGGGCTAAATGACCTGAGAGCCAGTTCAAATCTGTTTGCCTGCCCTGACTTACACTAGGAAGAGGCCAGTACCTGCTATTGACTGTCCTTGTCACTGAACTGGCAAGGGACCGCTGCCCTGATTCTATAGAACATCAGCAGAGAGGGTTATTGGCCCAGCTCGAACCTGTAGTCTTAATGAGGCTGATTTTTTAAGAATTCTTTGTGATTTTACTTGTAACTCACTTTATTGTGCTGTGGTTGTTCTTATTATTCTTTTTCTTATTTTGAGTGGCTATGTTGTTTTTCTTTCTGGCTGTTTATTTCCCTATCTTTCGTGATTTTCATCCAATTTACTACAAGACAGACAAACATAGTATTTTTTCCATGTATTTAGGCCCCTTTTGTGTGTTCAGGTGTTTAATGCTCAAGTTTCCCATTTGTCTAAGAGTTTATATATCATGTAGCTATATTTCTTGTTTAACCTTTTTTTAAATAGGTTTTAAAATTTTTATTTCTTTCAGTTGATGTGCTTTATTTATTTTTTATAACTTTATTTTGCTTATTTACTTATTTTATGTGGTGCTGGGAATTGAACCCAGTTCCTCACATGTATGAGGCAAGCCCTCCACCACTGAGCCAAAACCCCAGCCCTCTTTTTTGCAGTTTTAGGCTTATGGAAAAACCAAGAACAAAGTATGGAGCTGTCATACCTGCCTCCCTAAATACATCATTTGTTCCCATTGAATTGGGTTTACTTCATTTGTGTGGGCCTGTTTCTGGGCTCTCTAATCTGTTCTAATGATCTGTTTGTCTACAATTTCACCAATACCACATTGTTTTGAGGACTATAGCTTTATAGGAAATCTTGACTTTGTTCTTTTCCTTCAGTACTCTGTTGACTATTTTGGATCCTTTTGCATGTAAACTTTAGAATCAGTTTGTGAATAAACACAAACAAATAAAACCTTTCTGGCATTTGATTGAGATTGCATTGAATCCATGGATTGAGTTGAGAAGAACTGATATTTGACAATATTAAATCTTATTCACATGGGGGACTATCAATTTATATAATCCTTGATTTTCTTCATCAGGTTGGTAGCTTTATAGACTTTTTACATATTTGGTTACATTTATACCTAAGTGTTTTAATTTTTTGGTCCTAATATTGATGGAATTACATTTTTAATTTTAAATACCAAATGTTCATTGCTAGCACATGAGAAAACCAGTCACTTTTTTGTAAATTAACTTTACATCCTATAACCTTGCTATAATTGCTTATTAGTTCCTTGCTTACATTGCTTTTTAGTTGCTACAATTGCTTTTTAGTTTTTTGTTGTTGATATTTGGAGATAATTATGTCATCCTTGTACAAAGACAATTTTATTTCTTCCTTCCTAATCTATATACATTATATTTCCTTTTCTTATCTTATTGCCTTAGTGAGAATTTCTGGAATCATGGCAAGTAAAAATGGTGAGAGCAAATATCCTTGCCTTGTTCCTGATATTAGAAGGAAAGTGACCAGTTTTTCACCATTAAGTGTGATATTAGTTATGTGTTTTTTTGTTGTTGTTGTTTTTTGTTTTTTTAACATGTTCTTCAATTTGAGAAAGTTCCCCTCTCTCTATTCCTAATTTGCTGAGAGTTTCCATCATAAATGGTTTGGGGTTTTGTCAAATACTTTTTTTGTATCTATTGGTATGATTATATAATTTTCTTCTTTAGTCTTTTGTTGTGATTGACTATATTAGTTGATTTTTAAATATCCAACCAGTCTTGCATACCTGGAATAAATCTCATTTGGTCATGGTGCATAATTAATGTTATACATTGTTGGATTCAATTTACTAATATTAAGAATTTTTGCATCTGAGAGATATTTGTCTCATGTTTTCCTTTCTTATAACATCCGATTTGTGTATTAAGGTTGTATTCATCTGATAGAATGAGTTAGGGAATATTCCCTCTGTTTTTATTTTCTCCTTATCTCTTTTTACTTTTAGCTTTTTTCAGGAGTCCAAAAAGGGTCAATAATTCTAAACTCAGGTGTGTTAAAGTTGAGTCTGCCTTGGCCCAGATGTTGCATCACATTTTATATAAGGAAACAGAGACAACTATTAGCTTTTATCATTAACTATTAGCATTTAGTCACTGATGCTTTAGGCTTCAACACTGTGGCTTCTTTGTGTAAAACTCTCATTCAAGCCAGAAATGTCCTATTATCAGCAATAGCATAAAGAAAAATTTTCTGAAAGTCATCTTTGCCTTGGAAATGGTCCTGAGATTGTCAATAAATGTCTATTTGTTTAGCATAATTGCAAATCAGGCAAAGTCGCTTCCAGAAAATTTTTCTGAGAGGAATAATGGGAGACTGAAGAGATATCTACTCAGAAAAGAAGCAGCTTTTTATAAGGAAAATTCCTCTGAATAAAAGTGCCTTCAAAATGCTTTGCAACAGCAACGTACAAAGAGCTTCTGCAAGAAAAAACAAAAACAAAAAGCCCCTGACTCTAATTCCAAGGCCAATGACACCACATTGTATATAATACAGTTTCTTTTGTGCAAAAGTAAGAGCATGGGTACAAAGGGAGCATTTACTAGGGCCAACGTGATCAATTTGAGGAAAGTAGCAGTTAGAAACTGCAATCCAATTTTTTTTTCCCCTGTCTGGAAAATCAATGAACCCACAAGCATCTAATAAATCGGTCAATTATACACAGATGCCAGGCTTTACAAAAGATGTAATATTAGGTTTTGCAAATCAGTACTGTCTCACAGAGATTTTATGACAGTGAGTTCCACTAATTAAAATGTCAGTATAAAACATTGCCTTTCATTCAAATAGCTAGTTCAGATTCATCCTCTGTAATGATGGAATGTAATAATTAGGTAGCGGGCAAAGCCCACATGTTAGCAAACAACAACAAAAACACCAGGGTACTCAAAGAAAATTAAAGAGCTGGTGAAGCACAACTGAGGTGGTCTCAGGCTTAGCTCCCAGAGGAAAACATCCAGAGCAACACCTTGGCATGTTTCCATGACAACTCCAACAACCTGCCTGGGATTCTTTTTTTTTTAATGGTCCTGGGATTGCACCCAGGGCCTTGCACATGTTAGGCAAACACTCTACCCCCAAGCTACATCCCCAGCCCCTGCCTAGGAATTATCCTTGGGTTTGTAGAGTTAAGATTTCTCTAACAAGAAAAATGATAATTTTTTAAATTAAAGAAATATTTTAGAAATCCATAATCCTCATGGATGAATGCACAGATGGTGTGACTCTACTTTGTGTACAACCAGAGAAACAACAGCTGTACTCCATTTGTGTACAAAGAATCAAAATAAATAAATTAAAAAAAGAAATCCATAATCCTAAATTTTAATTAAATTTGGTTAATTGATACTTCTATTATTAAATGTTTATACTAATAAAGTGAATATTTTAAAAATGTATAATCCCTAATATTAATTTGATTAATTAAATTTCAACATTATTAAAATTTTAATTTAATATAAAAATTCAGATTAATAAATTGATAAATATTTTGTATTCTTCCGTTAAAATTTAGGGATCGTTTTTAAAGCCTTTGGGTCTTTCCCAGCCCCATTGCCTGGGATACAATTCCACTCATGGCAAGTTTCCTCCTGTCTATTCTGTAGCCAGACATTTTGTGACAGACCTGAGCGGAAGATTCCTGACTTTACGGCAGAGCTGCCTTAGTTTCCACTCATTGGTCACAAGGCCCAAGAGCAATTCTGGACCTGAATGAAAAGCCCTTTTAATTGGAAGACCTGGGAGGTGCTTCCAAGATGGACCAGATTAAAATCTTCGTGTAAGATTAGAGATGTTTTAGCCTATATTAGTACTGACATCCCCCATTTTCCTCAATCGTGGCTACAAGGCAACAATAAAAGGAATGACTGTCTTTGGCCTCTTTCCTCATCCTGAGAGCAAATTCAGCTGAACATCGTCAGGAGCCCTAATAGTCAACAAAGAAAGACGCTGTACTCAGAACTTGACTCCACATCACAAGCAACCCTCTAACCCAGATTGGTGTGGTCAGCAGCTGTAATGGACCGAATACTGGTGTCCCCTGCCCCGTGTCCCAAATTCATGTTTTGAAGTCCTAAACCTCAGTGTGGCTAGACCCGGGCCTCTAATAGTGGCCCTGATGTGATAGCATTAGTTTCTTTAGGAGAAGAGACACCAGAGATCTCTCTGCGTATGCCCCCTCCGAGGCATGCATGGAGGAGAGGCCCACACGAGGACACAGGGAGAGGAGGCCATCTACAAGTCAGGAAGACAGACCTCACCAGATACAGAATCACCCAGAACCTTGATCATGGACTTCCAACCAACAGGAGAAAATTGGGCAAGCAACTCAGTCTGCAATATTTGTTATGATAGCCCAAGTTGACCAATATAATGGTATAACATTCTTCCATGGTGGGGGAGATGGCCATCACATTCAGATTCTGTCAGCCCTGGCTGTTCTGGAAGCCTACCATTAAAAAAAAAAATGTATATATCACTAACTTTCCTGTTTGAAGAGATGGCATTTCCCCCATACATACAAATGCATCTGAAAGTCCTAAGGTAAGAGCATTTTGAAATTGACTTCTGGGGAACAACTGCCCTGTATCTGCTAGTGTGTCTGGTAGGGGCTGCTCAAGCCTCAGGACATAGTTGCCATGACGTGTTATAGATGGGACACAGATGTTAAGGGACTTCCGCCAAGACAAGACAACCTGTGGGTGATCAGGAAGAAATCACAGGTATCCAAAATCCCCTGGATCCAGGGGTGCCACTTTGGGCAACAAAGTAGAGAATTTAGTTTGATTTCTTTCCCCGTATTAAGGCTTGTGGTCTTCCCTGACTTCCTCCCCTGGGATTATTTTTTCATCTACAGCCTGTGCTAAGATGCTGAGTTGTGAATGAAGGGACTCTTGCCACTTGGAGCTGCTCAATGGGAGGATATGTAAGTAGGATAAGGGAAGAGAGATTTGCATGTGTTGAGCACACTGACATTTCATTTCCCAGGGTAATCAGTGACATCTTGATTGATTTCATTCTATTTCAGTGCTGTGGTTGCTCCTGTTTACTGAGAATATTATTTTCTTCCATTCTTGTCTCTTCCCTATTTTCCATCCTCCAAATAAACATTCTGGAAGAGATTTTTGACCCTGGATAAATTTCAAACTTATTAGGTATTGTTTATGAAATGCAGTACATAGAAATTTAACAGCTTATGTTATTAAAGTCTATCAATGGTGTCATGATTCATTTTAAATGAACTTCCCCAGAGAGCTTGAGGTTCATCCTCCTGCATGACTTTTCATATGGTATGTGAATAAGCACAACATGTATTCTATTTTGGATTATAACATTAGGTTTTACTCAAAACTGTGCATGGATCCCTTGATTTTCCCTGTAGCAGTTCAGTAGATAGTACATCTGCCTAACAGTGATGTGCTGGTGTTTAACAGTTGGTGCTCTGGAAGGTGTTTGCCAATTTCCATGGTGTAAATACTCCCACACAACTTATTTTGAACCACAAATGTGGTGTTGCTATTGAAAGTGAAATTAGGATGAAAATCAGGCAAATGGTCTAGATACTTCACACAATGGGAGAATTAGCTTCTTTACTCAATCTTTGATAATAGCCCTGCTTGTCCCTTAAAATCTGTCTCTGTGATGCTGCATCCCTGATGCATGCACCACCATCATGGAGAAAATAAAACAACAATTGAGAAATGCAGCACCATCTCCAAGTCTCACCACACCCTTCTTCCCTTGGCCATACCTCTCACATCTTTAGCTCAAGAACAGTATTTCATCATGGAGAGCCATTTCTACTGTGTTTATCTGACCTGGAATCACAAGTAAACACTTCTACCTCAGTGGAAGATGGAATGCATTGGTGAAATACTGATCTATTCAATTTGATTTGCACAAGAACAAAAGAGGAGGCAGTGGGATTTCTGTTGTCTGCCCATCTCAAACATGAAAGACGTTTCTCATATCTGGTATGTTTCACATGTAGTGGTCAGTGGTTGGGATAGGGACTGCACTGGGTTTTTAGAGCTTGTTCCTAACTGTCCTGGGAATGTTCTCTAGCATTCCCCAAAGTCCTGTGTGCTGCCGACTCTTCTTTGGGAAACTCCTTTTCTGCTAAGTTGAAGCAAGTTGGGTTTTGCTTGCAACTAAGAAGTCAGGCTCTTGCACTAGACAGTTTTGATTCAAATCCCAGATGCCTCAGCTTCCGGCTCAGTCAAATTCCTCTCCACAACTCAGGTTCCTTATCTGACATAGGGGGATAACGCTTCCCATGGAGTGAGCATGAAGCTTAAATGCACGCAAAGTCCTTAGGATGGTGCCTGGCACAGAGCAAAACCTCAGTAACTGTTAGCTATTATCATCACGCTGGGAACATTTTAGCAAAAAATGGTTGACGTCAACCAATTCCAGATACAAAGGAGAAAGAAATAGCCATTAAGCGGTTGCTTTTTATGGGACATATTTTCATTTTCTCAAACATAAGAAACCTCTTCATAGTACAATAGCTTCAAACTTGGTACAGAACGGAGAATATGTATTTAGTATTTCCATGGCAATCAGCAGTTTAGAAGTTGATCACTCTTTAAATCCAGCATCTGTTAATGTTTAAAGCAATTCATAGTTTTCCTCAGAGCACATGATTTTGGACAAAGAAAACAACAAATGAAAGTGCCAAAATGGGCTCACTAGCTGGATTGCAGAAAATGAAATGACTTCAACAAAATCTTTATATGTATGATATATGCACTTATTCAGTTCATGTCAATAAACCTCATTGTCCTTCTCAAAAATTCCTCTGAGATTTGCCTTTCACATTCTGGAATGGCTGTTCTAATTCTAATGTCACATACTTGTTTCCTTCTTGGCAAAATGTATTGTTTTGCTTGAATGTCCTAAAGGTTTTTTGTTGTTGTTTGTTTGATTTTATGCTTCCAACATTTCTAGCACACGGGCAATTTTTTAAAACTCTGAATTTTTTTTTTACCTTGCTTTGTTTTCTTGCATTCCTTTTGATTCAACAAAAATAGGAAGGAGGGAACCCCCTGACATTTTCTGAAGCGTAGTGTACGAGTACCAAGTTGGCTAATGACTTCTAGAGATAATTCATTACTCAGTCAACAAATAGACACAGGGCTCTTACCTGAGCTGCCTGGGCTGGCTGCCAGGGATGTCTTGAGGAACAAAGTAGAGCCCCATCCTCCAGGAACCTGCTGCTTAGTAGGAAGAGAGATAAGGAGACAGGCAGCACCCATGCCCCTGGACTAGGGGCAAACTCAGATGCTGTGTGAGCACATCAGAGGGTCCCCTAACCCAAACTTGGGGTAACTGGAAAGTATTCCCAGAAGAAAGGGCATTTGGCAGAGTCTTGTGCATCAAACAAGAGTTATTCCAGTGACTTGTGTTTTTGTGGTTGTGGTTATTTAATAAGTTTGTGGGAGGATATATAATTAAAATATGTAATGCTATAAATATATTTTTAAAAAGACCATCATTACTTTAGTGTCCCATAAACACTTTATTTATTTTGACAGCATACAAATAGCAAATTTCCAAATTGAGAACTCTTACATATAGTTGTAGCTGAAATTGTACTCCTGATTGCAAAATTCCAAGATACTATATGTGCATGTACTTGTCAGTTATTCAGTTTGTCCTGCTATAAAACCATTTATTTCTCACAGTTCTGGAAGTTGGGAGTCCAAGACCAGGTGAATGCATGGTCAGGTTTTGGTGAGGCTTGTACAAGCCTTCTAGCTGTGTCCTCACATGGTAGAGAAAGAGAGTGTCTGGTCTCTTCGTCCTCTTTAAATGCAGTGGTCCCAGCACAGGAGCTATGTCCTTGTGATCTTTATACCTCCCACCTCCCAATGTCACAGCCTCAGTACTATCACATTGAGGATCAGGGCTTCAGTATATGGATTTGAGAAGGGCATGGTCATTCAGTTCATAGCAGCGTTATATGGCACAGTTATTCTTCTCTTTTCTTTCTTTCTTTTTTTTTTTTTGGTTCTGGGGATTTAACCCAGGGGCACTCCACCACTGAGCCGTATCCCCAGCCCTATTTTGTATTTTATTTAGAGACAGGGTCTCACTGAGTTGCTTAGGGCCTCGCTAAGTTGCTGAGGCTGGCTTTGAACTCGCCATCCTCCTGCCTCAGCCTCCCAAGTGCTGGGATTATAGGCGTGCACTACGGCGCCCAGCTACAAATATCACAGTCAGAAATGCCAGTATGAGAAAATATGCTTATTTTTCTATAATTGGACTGAGTTTTACCTCTAGCTGTCCTTCCATTGATGGCAGAAAATTGAACTTCAAATTCCTTCAGGCACTTCAAATGTTTTCAGTACTTTCAAATTTGGTCCATTCAGGATTTTTGTCTTTTCTGTGTTCTTCCCAGGGTTGGATTTAAGCTCTAGGGCTTTACATAGTGACATCAGGAGGATAGTCTGGCTCTGAAAGCTGAAAGAGCCAGAAAGAATGACCAACCATTACAATCTGAATCTAGAAACATTGTCTATTACTAGAAGAAACTAGAGCTTCTAAATGCAAGAGCTACAGTTTGGGACTCCAAAAGTCTTGTTGAAACTTCATCCTAAAGTCATATGTTCAAGGTCTTAAGAGATGAGGTCTTTAGGAAATGAGATGAAGATTAGATTAGGTCTTGAGCGTGGGGGTCACTGCTTGCATCAGTGGCTTTAGAGGAAAAGGAAAAACCCAAGTAATCAAGTTTGCTCTGTCTGGCCACATGATGCCCTGCCCTGCCTCAGGACTCTGCAGAGTTCCACCAGCAAGAAGGTCCTCACAGGTGCTGAACAGATGAGGACACCATGTTCTTAGATTTACCATGCCACCAGAACTATGAGCTAAACAAACTGTTCTACACTCAGTCTGAAGTATTCAGTTATAGTAAAAGAAAACGGACTAAGACATCAGCCAACAAGGGGTTGACCACAACAAATTCTGGTTGTCAAGAACAATTGAGATGAGGCATTTGAATTTCACATCATTACTCATTTGGTTTATTCCGAATTTCACAGAAAGCTCAGTTTAATCATTCTAGTGTTTTCAGCAATAAGATTATGAAACTTATCTGATTTATTTTTGTGAGTACTCTTTCCTTTTGGCATACAATTGTACTATTTTTATATTCTCAGAACACATAGTTACTGCTTGCTTTTTCCTTTCCTCGTGTGCATCTAGAGCTCACCACCGATCTTTATGCTGATGTCTTCACTGTTCTTTTGGTTGTCTGAATCCACTCTCCAGCTTCTCCAGGAAGCACTAATAGGAACTGTATTTTCTGAGTTCTTGAATCTTGATTGGTTTGTCAATGGCCTTTAATACTTGAAAGTCAATTTCAATGTATATAAAATCCTTGACCCATATTTCCTTCCCTTGAACACACTCAATCTATTCCATTTTTCTCCTAGCATAAAGCATTATTGTCAGAAAATTTGAGGACAATCTAGTTTTATTTCTCTCTCTTTGTGACCTGGTCTTACGCCAGGTGCTTAGGGGATTTTTTCTTTCTTTCTTTTTTTAAAAACTCAATCTTTATTCTTTTTTTTTTTTTTCTGGGTTGGTTTTTCCCAGGATTGCACTGTGCCTTATCAATATGTAGGATCAGGTGTATTATTTTACTTAGAATTGAAAAAGTTTTTTTTTCTTTTTTCTTTTTTTTTTTGGTAGGCTTTTTTTCTTTCCTTGGTTTTTTAAAAAATACTTTTATTGCATGTGTTTAAGATATACAACATGATGTTGTAAGATACAAACACTGTATAATCATCACCATAATGGAAAAAATTAACACCTCCATCACCTCACATCGATTTTTTGTCTTATGATTTGCTTTGTTCCCTTGTTTGGGTTTTCTTGTTCAGTCTCCTGTTCTGTTTTGTTGGATTTTCATTACTCATGTTCCATATTAGTCACTTTCTTTCTGAGCCTTTTTACCATTTTATTCTTTAATTTTTATATGAAAATTTAACTCTTTAATCTTCAGTTTTTCTTAAAGATTATCTGTTTATTCATTCTTACAGCTATTGTTTCAAAAAAAGAAATTATTTTCTTATATTTTTAATTCTTTCCTATATTCTTTCTCCTCATTCCTGAGTTTTTCTTCAGATTTATTCTATTATTTTGGTCATTGTATCATTTTATTAAAGTATTTCATATTTTCAAGTATTGGTTTATAGTATTCATCTCTTTTGAGGCCCTGTCTTTCTGGCAGGCTTTCATTGTTTTTAAGGATATTATTCTGCATTTTCTTTTTCTGAGACTTGACCTTGATCCCTTTGTGGTACTCATTTTTACATGAAATTAATTTTTCTGAATTTAAACTTGTCCAACTTCATAAATCTAAAACTTCCTCTTTTGTTGTTTGGGAATGTGTTTGAAAATACAGTGGCTTACCTTTTGAGATTTCTTGTGTCTGTTCCCTTTTTCTATTTTTATCCAGGTTTGACTTTTTCCTTGTCTCTATTGACCCTCTCCCGCTTAACTTTGATTTGATTTCCAAGAATTTCACCTCGGCAAAGGTGTTGTCCTGGAGGGGAGGTTTTGCTGGTCAGTCTTGAGGGTCCCCAGGTCCAGACCACTCACAGCTGAGGATGGTCCCTGTCCTCCTGCAGTGTGGACTACTGTCCTGCTCCTGCTGCTGCTCTCAATGGACTCCCCAGGCTGGGATGCCTGTGCTCATTTTGAAGTTTTCAGTCCATCAGTTGCCCCATTGCCTCCTTTTGCTCTCTCCTTCATAAATGCTAACTCCATGCAGGTTCTCAAAGCTGCCTAAAGGGGTCAGAGATGTTGCTTTTCACTTAGTTTTGTTGTAGATGTTTCCCAGAATGGGTCACTTTGCTATTCTCAATTGCCAGGAAGACTAGGAAGACAAGGAAGAACTGGTACTTTGTTGCCCTGTATTACATCAGGGCTCCAGTAGTAAAGAATAAGGCAGATTGAGTTTCTTGGAAAAGCAACTAAGGCCTAGTGCTTCCCCATAGCATGTGGACCCCTGGAGGAGGCATCTCACCTGCCTTCCCCACCACCATATCCACAATCCAGAATGGCACCTGACATCTGAACACTACACATGTAGGTGATGAATGAATAATCAAATCACTTTAATGGGGATGTATTTTCTCTTACCTCATCATATTGAGAATATGAAGATCAGGGAGGATGGATAAGAAGAGATGGGTCAATGGGTATAAAGTTACATACTATTAGGTAGAAGGAATAGTATTCAATTTCACAGTAGTGTGACTATGTTTAACAATACTGTACTGAATATTTTAAAGTAGCTCTAAGAGAAGATTTTGAATGTTCACCACCAAAAAATGACAAATATATGAGGTGATGAATATGTCAGATACCCTGACTTAATCATTATACATTGCATACATGTATCAAAACATTACACTGCTTATTAAGATGTATAATTATCATGTGTTGATTGAAAGGAAAATTTTTTTAAGAAAAGGAAAATACAATGGTCAGAAGAGTATGTGGTTTGACCAGGAAAAAGAAAAGAAATACTGGAAACAGAAATTTTTAAAAATTTTTTTATGAACGGATAATGAAAATATTAAGAATAAATCATTTAATTGGTCCTTTGTCATTCTTAAATGAAAAGCACTGGAAGATTTCAAATAAAAAGCATACCAGTAAACAAAGCCCTTAAGCAACTTGAAAAGAGAAGCCAGGATTATTTGACCTTAATTCCCTGGCACTGCCCTGAGAGGCATCCCAAGAACATACTTGGAGTCAATGTAGGATAAGTGAATGAGTGAATGAGTCAGAAGCAGCATGGGAATTCGCACATTTTGAGAATTCAGTTTGATTTGACTGTGCTCCCCTAAAGTTCATTATTAAATATTTGTTTTCCAAATTCATATGTTGAAGGTATTTGTAAGTGGCTTTGGGAAGGTTGTCAAAATTAGACAAAATCATGAGAGTGGTGATTCCTTGATGGCATTAGTGTCTTTTTAAAAAGAGGAAGAAAGACCTGAACTGGCTGGCTTGCTCTGTCTTGTCATGTCATGTCCTCTGCATCATGTTATGAGGCAGCAAGAAGGCCCTCAATAAATGCTGAGCAAATGGCAGCACCATGTTCTTGAACTTGCCAACCTGCAGAACCATGAGTCAACAAAGCTTTTATTCTTTATAAATTACAACAACAGAAAATAGACTGAGAATATGCACATGTAGTTTAGACATGTAAGTTGCCATCTTAACGTGGATATAGCCCAAAGATATAAGAAATAGAAGCCAAACTAGGTGTGGTGGCACACCTGTAATCCCAGTGGCTTGGGAAGCAGGATGATCACAAGTTCAAAGCCAGCCTGAACAACTTAGACAGGCCCTAAGCAACTAAGACTCTGACTCAAAATAAATAAAAATAATAATAATAAGTGTTGGGGATGTTGTTTAGTGGTTAAGCACCCCTGGGTTCAATTTCTAGTACCAAAAAAAAAAAAAAAATTGTAGAAGTCAAGCTAGTTCAAGCAACTTTGTATTAATAGAATGTTGTTAAATGTTAATTGGAGTGTATTTTCATAAAGAAGTGCTAAGTAAGACTTCTTCATAATCTTTACACACTGCTCTAGTGATAAAAATAACAATTTAATTAAAAGGGAAAAATGAGGTCAGCTAGTTAGGAAACGAGTCTTCACCTTTGTTTTGCTATAAAGAGGCTGTGACTTAGGTCATGCATGGACCTCTCTGTTTTCTTTCTCACCTATTAAGTAAGAGATAATAAGACCTATTTTGGGATAAGAAGAAAAGGAAGGAAAAGCTAAGATAAAATTTTACTTTTGAAGTAAGATCAGCATCTTTAAATAACTGTTTATTGTATTTTCAGTGCCTCGTGTGTCCAGTGTCTGGCTGGGGACACCACAAAGATGTCCTAATCACAGCTCTGCCTTCATGGGGCTCACAGGGAGCTGCAGGCAAATGCCACCTTCAAGAGAAATCCCTGAAAAGTCGTGGGAGGAACTTATGAGCATTTGATTATAATGAACAAAAAGAATATGCAATTTCAGATTACTGTCCTCTTGCCCTTCCCTCTTCACCTCCCTCCAGCCCAGTTCTCCCTCCTTAATACCCCCAAAATAACTGTGAAGAGAAATTAAAACATTTAGAAAATCATATGTTGTTTTAATTGATCAAAACACACATTAGGAATCCTTGAAATCTGCATTTGTGCTTAGGAGAAATGGGAAGAAACCTGGGGAAAGCTGAAGTTATTTTGTTCTAACCCATGATCTCAGTGACTTAAGCTTTAAAACATCCTGATAAGCCCTTTAAAATTTCAAACCTCCGTGTAATTCAATGGGGATTAAATTTATCTGCCTTTAAATCATTTAAAGGCCATTCATGAAAGTACAGCTTCATAAGATTTAGTTCCCATCCAAGGGGGGGAAAATTCATTTTTAGAGTAACTAGCATTAAATCACAGGGAGTTGAATCCATACTTTGGGAATCCTAACTGTGTTAGTCTGCTTTTTGTCCCTGGGACAAAATATCTGAGGAAAACAACTTAAAGGAGGAAAGGTTCATTTTGGCTTATGGTTTCACAACTTTCAGTCCATGGTTAGTTGGCTCCACTGTGTTTAGG
>JAJEJO010000241.1:1626392-1740650 GCA_020662805.1 Glaucomys volans
ACATAGGCCCTGGGGAACAGACCTTCAAATGTGAGTCTTTTGGGGGACATTCTAGGTATCCAAACCATAATATTAACCTGGGAGGATTTTGTTTTTTATAAAGTTTCAAATTTGCAACCACAAGATTAAAATGTATTAAAAGGTTGAGGAAATGTCTCCTAATTTGTAAAAGGTATCAGTAGCTTTCTAAGCATCTATTTGAAAACAAACTGCAATATATTCAAACCTGCTACTTAGTACTATTAGAGTCATAAATCTTGGAGACATATACAGGTAGAATCCAAACTGTGGCTACTTATATACCTACAAGGTGCAGAATCAGAAGTGCTCACTTGCCCTCCATGTGTACAGAGCTGTAGGGGTGGGGCTTCCAGAAAGGTACCAACTCAAAGAACCAAGGTCCAGGAAGTATGAAGGGAAAAGAACTCTATGCTCTGTCATTTAGGGAGCAATATTTCCAAGACCCCCCAGTCCCTTGGAGAACCTGGGACAGCTTTTACCTCCCATAATATGTCAGGCATGGAGGGCTCACCCTGAAGAAGAGTGAAGGGGAAATATTTAGGGCTGTCAAGGAGGGGCTGTTTGGCTCTATTCCTTTTTGGACCAAGGCTAAAGTTGTAGCTGTGACATGGGGGCCCTGGCAAAAAGCAGGTGAAATAAATGCAACATTCTTGGTTGCTTGATGAAATAGAAGGGGCAGGGGACAGCAGTGCCTTCAGTCTTTTCTTCCAACCACTAAAGAAGGACCACATCTGTGAAGAGGGTGGGGAGAGCCCCACGCCACTGAGGGAATCTGCATTGTTTTACTTTGCAAGAACTTTTTACTGAGTTTTAAAAATAACATTTATGTTTAACTGATACAGAAGAGCAATCATTGGTACATATTAATGGGGTGCCATCAGATGCATCCACACATCCATTGTGCAATGCATTACATGCCTTGTGTAATAATGTTAAACATCTCAATCTCCTTAAACATTTATCACTTCTTTATGATGGAAACATTAAAAATAAATTCTTCCATCTTTTTGAGATAGGTAATACACCATTGCTCTCTAACCCTACTGTGCAATAGCACATTGGAACTTCTTACTTCTGATTATTGCAACTCGGTGCCCATTGATCAACCAACAATGGGACCAGGGAGGCCTGGTCCCTGGCACTATTCTACTCTATGATACCAACTTTTTTAGATTTCACGTATGAGTGAGATCAGACCGTATGAGATCACTTAACATACTGACCTCCAGTTCCATCCATGTTGTCACAAACAACAGGATTTCATTCTTTTTTATGGCTTAATTGTTATTCATGTGCCTCATTTTCTTCATGCATTTGTCAGTTGATAAACATTGAGGTTTTTTTCCATTTGTTGGTTATTGTGAACTGGGCTGCAGTGGACATTGGCATGCACATGCCTCTTTGACATACTGACTTCATTTCCTTGGGATATATACCCCGAAGGGAAGTGTTAGAGCATATGACAACTCTGTTTTTAATTTTTTGAGAAATCTCCATGCTGTTCTTCATAATAGCAGTTCTGATTTACATTCCCACTAACAGTGTAGATGAGTTCCTTTTTCTTCACGTCCTCTCCAGCATTTGTTATCCTTTGCTTTTTGATAACAGTCATTCTTACTGGAGTGAGGGGATATCTCATTGTGGTTTTGATTTGCATTTCCCTGATTAGTCAATTTTAGCATTATTTCATATACCTGTTGGCAGTATGATTGTCATCTTTTGATAAATGTCTATTTAGATTTAATGTCTAGTTTTTAATTGGATTTTTTTCTGGGGGGTGGGTTTTTAAAGTTCTTATATATCCTCAATATCATCCTCTTATCAGATATATAGTTTGCAAATATTTTCCTCCATTTGTCTTTTCACTCTGATAATCATTTCCTTTAATGTTCAAAATCTGCATGTTAAAGCACATTTTTCAGGATATTTATATATATGAGACATGTAATAACTACAGTGTTAAGAATCCCCTTACAAATTCATATCTCTGGATTTTGATGATTCTTTTCAAGTTTATACTTAAATAACTTGGAGAAGAAAATATACCTTAAAGACACCTTAGTAAAATTCATGTACTTATTTTGCAATTTTTGACTAGAATAGGAAATCCGACCCAGGAAGAAAGCCAGGTGTGGAGGGAGAAGCTTGACCACACAGCCATTGACCTCCTACCCAACCAGAGGGTCACACTCATAGAAATGTCCACTGAGTCAGCTGGTCATGATAAAGAATAATAAAGAAGAGGTGAGGAGCAGAGGAAAGTTGCACAGCAGAGCCGAAGAATACTGGGTTGACTCACCAGAGCAGAGTCAAGGTAGTTCAAGTGTTTTCTGGGATTAAAACTCCCACAGCTGTGACCTCAGAGACTTTCATTCTAAGCAATCCAGGAAGTATTTTGGTTTCACTTTTCTCCAGGGCTCTTGCTCTCCAGCTCCAGCTTTCCTGGAAAGCTAGCCTTCTTCTTCTTCCCCATACGGTCTACATGGAATATGCATGTGGGGGAGGAAGGTCACATAATTTACCTCAACAATAACTCCCAGGGAAAAAAAAGATTTCTTTATTTGGTCCATAACTAAGACATTTATTCTCATAAGCTCCCTAATCACTGGCTAGCAGTTAAAAATGAATGAAATGTCTAATCTGGTTTAAAACTTAGTCCAACCCAATAGTTAATGTTGACTTTCTAGTAAATCAAATAGTTCTGTCTCTCATATAGATTTCCCCTCCTGTAAGGTAATGAAAGGGTGTGAGAAGAGATGGGAGAGTTGGTCCTTGAGTCAAGTGCCCTCAGGTCATGTCCCATCCCCTCTGGGCACTCTGCTGGTCTCTGAAGCTGAGGACTGCAGCTGTTGAGCTCATGATCTGGCAGCTGGGCACCATTCCTCGCACCACTCCCTGAGCTGACTCAGCCTCATCTTGGCCCCTGCTGGCTGCACATTGTCCAGTCACTGCCATGATTGTCAGCCAGCCATTTGTCCTGGCTGTCCAGCCCTAGTCTTTACTGCAGGGTCACCTTGCCCCAGCTCAGCAAACCCCTGGCTGGCCCACCAACTCTCCATTCAACATTTACATCACTCAGTGAAAAGGTCTGCTTCTTCCTATTCAAGTTGCAATATTTCGTAATTTTTTAAAAATTAAACATGCTATGATTTATAGCTACCCACACATTTTAATACTTACTTAAATATGTACTTTTCTACCAATATCTAAAGTTATTCATGAGCCATATCCTCTTTCCTCTCCCCCAAGTTCCAAGACTCTTAGTATGCTTCTCCTCTGCCCCTTGCCTGGTTTACCTTTCCCCAGCAAGATATCTTGGCCTCTGGCTTGTTCTGATCTGCGATATAGCAGATATGCCTATAGTTAATACAGAAATCAATATTTAAATGGCATTTACTTCAGTGTTTAATTCACTCTACCCATACCTCGGGCACTTCCCTGTTTGCTTTAGAATTTTTAGTAAAACTAATGAGTAATATATATTCAGAAAATATTTATTGATCACCTGCCATGTGCTGAGTGCTGTGGGTTGGTAAAGAATTTGGCTCTGTACAGGTGGGTAAAATCTCTGATTTCACTGAACTTATTTTATTATTTTACTCAGTGGGTCACTAAAGTTGGTCACCCCTGTAACCATGGTCCTAGAAAAACTGAGCATCTTTATGGAGGAAAAGGAATGCTCCTTCTTCATGCCATAGACAACAATCAATTCATAATGGATGATGGACTTAGGCAAATGGGCTAAAGTTATAAAACTGCTAGGAGAAAACAAAGGAAAAAAAATCTCAAGATTTTCAGTTAGGGCAATGATTGTTTTTTAAAGATAGGTCCTAAAAAGCATGACCTCTATAAGAAAATGTGTTATCCTGGACAGCACAAAAATTTTAAAATGTGTGCTTATCAAAAAATATGATCAAGAAAATTACAAGTCATAGACTGTGAGAGAATATTTATAAAACATATTTTTAAAATAAATACAAAAAGAACTTTACAATTCTAGAAGAAGACTAAAAACACAATTATAAAACAGGCAAAAGATTTAAATAGGTACTTTGTAGTAGAAGATATATAAGAACCCAAAGCAAACATGAGAAAAGATGCTCAATATCACAGGGTTTTTAAGCAAATGCAAATTAAAACTAAAATGAGATACATTTACACACCCACCAGAGTAGGTCCAACAATAAAACTGAAAGCTGTATGGCGATTCCTTAAAAAGTTAAACAAAGAATTACCAGGTAATTCAGCATTTCTATTCCTGGGCATACTCCCCAAAAAGTTAAGAACAGGGACTCAGCTGCTTATACACCAATGTTCATAGAGTGTTATTCTCAATAACTGAAGGTGGAAACACCTTAAATGCCCATTAACAGGTGAGTGGATAAACAAAATATGGTATATCCATATAATGGAGTATGACTGAGCCTTAAAAGGAGTGAGATTCCGGTCAAGCATGGTGATTTATGTCTATAATCTCAGTTATTCAGGAGACTAAGGGAAGTGTATCCGAAGTTTGAGGCCAACCTCAGCAACTCAGCAAGACTGTCTCTCAAAATAAAACTTAAAAGGGCTGGGGATGTAGCTGAATGGTAAAGTGTTCCTGGGATCAGTCCCCACTATGAAAAGGAAAGAAAGGGTAAATGTTACAAGATGGATCTAGTGTGTGGGGGTGGGTGTGTGATGCTGGGGACTGAACACAGGGCTTTGCACATGCTAGGCAAGTGCTTTACTACTGAGTCACACCCCAGCTCATACATGTGAATCCTAATAACATTTTGACAAATGAAGTAACCCAGCTGTGGAAAGATAAATAGTGCATGATTCCCCTTTTATGATGTAAAAATAGACAAATTCACAGAGACAGGAAGTAAAATTATCTTTGATAGGGCCAGAGGGGAAGCAGAATGGGGAATTAGTGTTTGTGAGCACAGAGTTTATGTTTGGGAAGATGGAAGAATTATGGAAATGGATAGTGGTGATGATTGCACAGCATTGTGATGTGCTTAATACCACGGAATCATGTATTTAAATATAGTTAAAATGTCAATTTTTATATTAAGCATGCTTACAATAACAAAAATGAAGTACAAAAAAGTAAATGAACAAATTACTAATACTTGCAATGAATTGGATGAATCTCAAGTCCTTATAGGAGCAAAAGGAGCGAGAAAAGACAATACACGTGTGATCTGTTTGCATATCTAGAAAATGTAACTTTAGGGACAAAAAGAAAATTGGTTACCGTGTGGGGCAGAGGGTAGCAGCAGGCATTACTCATGTTTCAAATGATGGAATTGGTCTATAATGATTGAAGTGATGAGTTGTAGACTGTATAGATTCACTAAATCTTATCAAAAGTTACAAAAAATGTGTGTTCATTTCTATGACTGTGACAAAATGCCTGAGGAAATCACCTTAAAGGAGGAAAGGTTTATTTCGTCTCATGATTTCTAGTGTTTCATTTGGCTACATTGCTATGGGTTTGTGGCATGAGAAAAGCACATGGCGGAAGGCAGCTTCTCACCTTATGGCAGCCAAGAATCAAAGAGAGAAAGGGAAGAAGGGGCCAGGGCACTGATACACCCTTCAAGGGCATGCCCTCAGTGGCCCACTTCTGCCAACTAGACTCTGCCTCCTAAAATTTCCACCACCTCCCAATATCCCCACCATCTGGGGAACAAGCCTTCAATACAAGAGTCTTTGGGGGACATTCCAGATTCAAACTGTAACATTCTGCCCCTGGACCTCACAGGCTCACACCCCTCTCATAAAGCAACATGTATTCAGACTATCTACAGGAGTCCCCAAAATTTTAACAGTTCCATCACTGCTCAAAATTCCAAGTCCAAAGTCTCCCCTGAGACTCAAGGCCGGGCAAACATTAAATTCTGTAACTGCATGTCTGGCATCTGCGGCACATGATTGTGGGATACGGAACCCAAAAGTCTTGGGCAGCCCCAACCTATGATCTCAGCAGCCTCCATGGCTCCTGTCTTGGGCTAACTCTGCAGGCTGCCTGCAGCTTTCCTTGGCAGACTTTCCCCATTCCTGACATCTCTTAGTTCCTGGGGTCTCCACTGCAGCTTTGGCATCATTCTCAAAGCTTCACCTGCCATCCTCTCAGGGGATGCCTGTGGAAACTCCAGCCCTGGAACACACTGCCTGGCCTTCCAGACCTTCCTGTGAGATCTTGGTGGGAGGTTTCACGACCCCACAACTCTTATGATCTGCATGCCTGCAAAACCAGTGACTCCATATTATTTTCCTTACCAAGGTTGGCTGGATATGCTTTGACCACCTTTTAAATTGTGTGGTAGTATTTTCTTTTTTAAAACAAAATTTTTTGGTACTGGGGATTAAACCCTGGGGGACTTTACCAGTGAACTACAGCTTCAACCAAGCATCTCACTAAGTTCCTGAGGCTGGCCTTCACCTTACGATCCTCCTGCCTCAGCCTCCTGGGTTGCTGGGATTACAACAAGCACCACCATGCCTGGCTTCATAAGTTTTTGAACACAGAGAATAGAAGTTAATTCAGTCTCTCCTATGGCATTGGTGACTGGAAAAATTTTAATCGTTGATATCTAGAATATAGAAATCACGTAACTTCATACACACATGCACTTTCTCTTTGTAGTACAGGTTTAGGTTCCCTCTCTGCTGCTACATGACTTTTGATCAATTCTGTTTTATGTGATTCTCATCATAAAGAAAAAAATTGCAGGGCATTTTTCTACACATCAGGTGTGTGTGTGAGAGAGTTCTGGGGAAGGGAAGGTGGATCAGGATTGGCTGGAAAACATCAATCCAAATTTTTGGATTGATTTTTTTTGAGGTTTTAATTCTGCTTTATCATGGGCTTGGATTTTCCTTTGCAGAGTGTGAGCAAAGAAGCAAATGAAAGAGACCTATGTGGAAAAAGAAAACCATAATTTGCAATGTTCCCCTGCCACAAGTGAACAAATGAATTAAAAGAGCCTCTAGGTATTTGATTTCTCAAAAGATGACAGCCCCCTAGAGCTGTCATCACTGATGATGTTAAGGCTATAATGAAATCTCTCTTGGGGCTGCCTTGTTGGAAGCCCCAAGGTCCACTCCTATTTCTTTCAAGAGGAACATCCAAAGATCTGCCTATTCTGCAATGTCTGATCACAGTCTACTTGAAGCTCCCCAAAAAGGAATATGCCCTTCAATTCTTCCAGGAGGCTGGTAAAACTGAGACTGCTTTATCAGAAACAGACACATTCACACAGTTTAGTTCTAAGAATGAAGCCTCTACCAAGTATGCTAAGCAGCAAAATGTCTTTTTAGGGCACTGATGGAATGTGAGCAGAAGCAGGTGTGTTCTGACGGCAGGAACCACAGCTGGAGAGACGAGACCACTGAGAGCGGAAGAGAGTGACAGGTTCTGCACAGTCCAGAAAAGAAATCTCATTTCATAAGTGAACGAATTCCAAATGCAAATCTTCATCTATGATTTTGCCCTGTTGGCTGCCAGGGAAGTGGAATTACTCATTAAACAGGAATTTGAGGGGAATATTTTTTTTCAGTCTGAAAGTTTAAACCACTCTATTAAGAAAAAGGTATGATTTAAATAGAATATCTGTTTAGATTGTTTCCTTGAGCAAGTGAATTCCTGCCTCTGGAGTTCTACTTTGATTTCTCTCTGCCCAGTGTGTTCTTCCCAAAGATTTTTAATGTAGCTTTCCTTCAATCCTCATCTAGTCAGTTTAGCTCAGAATAACCCATCCTGAAATTCCTCCCCTGACTAGTCTGCCTAATTACCAACTTTAGTTATGTTCTCAGTCTTTTTTTTCCTCTTGGCCCATGCTCTTCATATTTATGTTTGTTCATGGTCTGTTTGTGTGTTTACTTTTTATCTCCTGTACTAGAAGGCAAGTGTCATGAGGACAGGACATGATTTCATTTGTTCTCTACTGTGATCCAGGACCTACAATAGTGCATGGTACACAGTAAAAATTCAGTGAATATTTTGAATGAAAAAAGAAAGAGTGAGTGGATTAGCTCTTCAATCCACTCCTAGCAGGTTTCTGACCCAGTCATACCTCTAAAATTGTCAATCAGCTCCATGTTGCTTCTCTGTCATTTTTCTTAATATGTGGATGAGTTATGGCATAGGCTGCAATGCTCAAAGAGATTCCCATATACAGTGAGTTTAGAGAGAAGTTAGTTTCTTCCCCTCTCAAGAGAATCCAGAGGGAGACAGGTAATCCATAGCAGATGGGCAACTCTGCTCCATAGAAAGCATTCAGGGGCTCACGTTGCTTGGGTTCATTTCTCTGATATCACCCAGACTACTGTCCTTATGTGTGTGACTAAAGCTGAACCACTGCCACATGCACTTCCCAGCTTATGGGAACCACGAAAATTGCACACCCAATATTTTAAGGCCAAGTCTAGCAGATTACATAAATTCCTTTTTCTTATAACCCACTGACTGGAATTCAGCCAGATGGTCACATCTAGCTGCAAAGGATCCTGGGAAACATGTAGCTTGAACATAGTTGTTTCTGTTTCTAAAAGAAAAATGGAGAGAAACAGATCCAGGGGACAATTAGCAGTCTCTGCTACACATCTTAGCAGCATTTGCCACAGCTGATCATTGTCTCCCTCCTGAAACACTTTTGTTCCCTTGGCTTTGTGGCCCCACACTCTTCCTGGTTTTCCTTCTACCTCTCTGCCTGCTCTTTCTCAGGTGCTTTTGTTGGCTTTTGTTCTTCTATTTGACATCTACATGTTGGACTTCTCCAGAGTTTTGTTCTATGTCATCTTCTATTCTCTCCAGTTAATTTTATTAATCATATGGTTTTATGTATGACTCAGAAATAACTTCTGAATTTATGTCTCTAGCCGTGACCTTTCCCTGGAATTCCAAACTCACACATCTAGCATAGCTAATCATATCTAATCATAACTCCTGGTTGCTTGGTCTACCCCACCCCTCACCCAGATCTCTACTGTGCCAGTTTTTTGCATCACAGAAAAAGCCTCACCACTATTCCGGTTACTTCAGCAAAACCCTAGTTAGCATCCTGATGTGGTCTAGATAGGAGATAGCCCCCCAAAGCTCCTATGTTAATGCAGGAGCTGAAATAATTAGATTATGAGAGCTATAACCTAATTAGTGGATTAATCCATTTGCTGGCTTAATATTAGGAAGGACTAACTGGGTGGAACTGAAGGCAAGTGAGGCATGAGTGGAGGAGGTGGGTCACTGGGGGCATGTTTTTGGCATCCGTCTTTCTGATTCCTGCCCACCACGAGCAGAACTGCTTTCCTGTGCCTGTGCCCTTCCGCCATGGTGTTCTGCCTCACTGGGGCCCAAAATGATGGAGTCAACTGACCATAGACTGAAACTCTGAAGTTGGGAACCCAAAATAAACTTCCCTTATCTCAGTAGGTCTTGTCAGGTATTTGGGTCACAGTGACTTAAGCTGACCAACACACATCCTTAGCTTGACTCCTCCATTCACTTCCCCTCCTCCTGCCCGTTGGCAAAGCCCTCAACCACCAAAAAACATTTCCAAACTTTGTTGACTTGTCTGTATCTTCATCATTATCACCCTGGGCAAAGCCAGCCTCACCCTGTGCTACTCCTCTTCCTCTGTCACTTTTGCCCCCTGGCTAATCCAATTTGCTTAGCAGCCTAAGTGATCTTTTAAAAATGTGATTCATATTATACCAACTGCCCAACCTCTTCGATGTTTCCCATCTCATGGAGAATAAAACCCAAACCTTTACCCTGGTTTTCAAGGCCCTGCGAGGACTGATGCCACCTGCCTCTGATCACATGCAGATGCCCTCTTGGTGAGCTCACTCCCATCACAGTGGCATGCACCAAGTTCATCTCCACTTGAGGATTTTCATACAAGCTGTTATGTCTGTGTGAAACACTGTGCCACAGATCTCCCCCCAGGCAGTTTCTTCTAACTCTTTAGGTCACATCTCAAATGTCAACTCCCCAGAGAAGTCTTCCTGTCCTCACAGCCTCCTCTGGACTCTCCCTCTCACTCTGTCCTTCTGTCTTAGTTCCTTGATGGCGCTTAACACTGCCTTGCATAATATGTTTGTTTATCTGTTGTGCATTTTCCCACACAGTGAAGGTGAACTTCACGAAAATAGGCTTGACTTGGGCCCTCCTATGAGTCCAGGGCCAGGCACACATTGGGCCTTTGGTAAGGATCTGCTGGATTGGAGCAGGTCGGACTAAGGCTCCAATTCTAGAGCATCTCTGGCATCTCAGGGGTCATTTAAAGACTATTGCAGAGTCAAGAGAGATTCTTTATTTCCAATGTTACTCAAAGACTTTTTTCAAACCACTTTGGCACCATAAAATCTGCCCTTCTCTTCTGACATAGGGTGGAAAAATCAGATTCTCATTTGGTAAATGCACTTACACATATCCAGGAGAGAGCAGTAAAGGGTTCTTAATCTGCTTCTATGGTCCCCTGGGAGGTTCATGGATGGGCTGAAATGATATGTGAAAATATATGCATTGTTTTCTGGTAAGCAGGCCCACAGATTTATCAAATTCTCAGGAGGTTCAAAGACCCAAATCAAATTCACTTTATTATAGAAAAATCATTAGAAATAGATTTGTAAGCTATGTATTTGAGTTCTGCTGTTGCCACTTACAAATAATACTCATTTCTGCAGATTATGTGATTTATTTGGATTCTAGTTTCCCACAAACAATCTTTTGTGTTCTGACTTACATGTACCCATACTTAAAAATATACCTAATCATTGTTGAATATATTAGGTGCTATATTGTATCTCATGGTAATGACATTGATGATGTAACTTAGAGAACACTCAAGGTATTTGCATAAGATCATATTTGTCTCCAGATAAGTTAGGATACATTCCTCCCATCCTCCAAATTGCCTGCTCTTCGTAAAGAGTTGGCATTATCATCATTCTGCAGTTCAATTTCCCTGGGTAGGGTACTTTCTTGGATCACTTCACTGTGAGTGCCTTAGAGAAAATCAGCTAGCTTATTGTGTGGTTTCTCTGCCAGGTAGGTCTCATCCACATCAGACAAGAGCCTGTGAGCCTAGGAGTGCAAGCCTTTTTATCTATTTTTAACAGGGGTGAAAACTAAAGAGCAAAGAGGTCAAGTGACTGCCCTTAGGTCAGAAGGTTAGTAATTTGCAGAGCTGGAAGATTACACTTCATACTCTAATATTTTCTTAAATTTTCTATTAAGATGACCTTGGGAATCGCTATTCTACTAGTTAGTCAAGAATCTAGAGAACTGACTTTCATCTTCATAGTTCAGTATTTGGCTGTTCTTCAAAAAGTTATTTTAAAGTACTTTTCAGAAGCTTGAGCAATATTTTTCTCTATGAGGACAGGAGGGTAGGTGACATCCCATTGAACAAGGACTAATGACGTTGTTAGGAAGGAAGGAAAAAAGGATATCATCACTACATCGATTTCAGCTCATATGCATTAACACCAGATGTGACCTCTAAATGAGAGGAGAACTGGCTTAATGTTGAACACTGACAAGGACCTTGGAAATGAGGAATTAAGGTCAGTCAGATATTCAACTCTATGGGCACTAGTGAGAGGCAACTAAAAAGATGAAAGGAACTGGTATTTGCCTTAAAACCTTTTTTCAAGCTGCTTATACCAATAGGCTATTATACTTTATGGAAAATAGAGACAATACTGAGATAATTTTCAACAGAGCCTTTTAGGTAGCCAATTATATTACACTGGCCAGTTTCAGGAAGCAGTTATGAAGTGCAACTTTTGAATTAAAATAATTTTTTGTTAAGTATAAGTTAAAAGCTATGCTTTAAAAATTGCATTTTTGTGTGAGAGTTTAAATACAAGTAATACCTCATATCTACAGGTTATAAATACTTGATTTTTATTACTTTCTCATCCAGTGTACCTTTAGATCCCATACTCTGGTCAGGTATGCATTCAAGAGACTGTTCAGGAAAGGTCAGGAACTTCAGGCCCTGGAGTATTTTTTGTACATTTCTGCCCCCAAAGCAGAGCAACTCTCCAAATGCTTTCTGCTCTGGTTTGAATGTGGTTTGACTCCTTCAAACTCATGTTGAAATTAGTTGCCATTGTGATGGTGGTGGAAGGCAGGCCTTTAAGAGATGATTAGGTCACTACGAGGGCTTAAAGCCTTTCTCTTGGGAGTGAGTTCTCATTCTCCAGGGTCTGCGCTTGTTGCCAGGAGCACAGGCTGACTCACATCCTTTCACATCTTCTCCATTCCTTCTATCAGTGTCTTGGTCTATTGACCAAATAGCTCATCTAGTTTGTCCAATAGATTTTTGACATGGAATGTTTTCAGCTATTTCTAAAATCACAAGTCAGTCTTCAAAGGGTAAAGATATATTCCTTTCAAGGAACTGACAATACCCAAGGAAATTCGGAAACAAAAGGCCTAAAAGGTACATTATAAGGACAAAAGAGTTTGAATTGTCTCCTTGAATTATTTTCCAGTTCTTCCACTTTCTTTCTCTGTAGCTCTTTTGTCTGTACTGACAAATAGAGCACTTTTGGAGTGCTTTTGGAGTCTGAACTGGAGGATTGAGAAAGAAAGAGAAAACATTAAGTTGTGATACAGATTGGTTTTGGCTGTCCTACTCCAGGTCCAAATTCCAGGGGAATTTGGAAACAACCAAATTTCCAGATTGCTTCGGAATGAATGTTTATGTCCCTTCCACAATTATAGATTGAAACCACAACCTAGTATGGGATGGCATATGGAGGAAAGGTCTTTAAGGGATAATTAGGTTTTGAGGGTGGGTCCCTTATGAATGGGGTTAGTGCCCTGGTAAGAAGAAGAAGAGACTAGAGCTTGCTTTCTATCTCACTCTGCCATGGGAGGATACAAGCTTGGGAAACAGCTTTTCACTAGACCTGGGATCTTCCAAAGTCTTACCTTTGACTTCCTAGCATCCAGAACTTTGAGAAATAAGTTTGTTGTTCATGCCTCCAAATCTGTGGTATTTTAATAGCCCAAGCTAAGACAGGGACATTCCCATCACAATGGTGTCTGTTTTCAGTTCCTTGAAAAGATAGCGATTTTATTAAGCTCCTTGGAGAATCACTGGCTCAACCTAGTGCCAACTAGCTAGAGATTAGAAGTGGTTGAGGAAGGATTCTAAGCAGGGCAGGCCTGAGATGGCCCTCCAGTCAGCCTTGGACAAGTAGGTACACCAAGATTCAGAAACATCCTGAGATCCCTGAAGTGGGTCAGGGGGCACAGAGGGTGACTTATTTAGAGCTGATGGTCACTTCATGTTAGTTGAGAAAATTTTACAGCAAATGCTATTGAGTAAATGACACTAAATAGGAGCCACCCCAGTAAGAATCAGGGTTTGGTAAATGAAGAGTTTCACTAGCCATGGATGCAGGGGCAGAAATCAACAGGGCATCCAGGTGCTGTGCTGAGGAGCCACATCTCACCTCCCTGTGAGGCTCTTACATTTTCCCTACAATGAACCATCTTGGGCAGGAACGGATGCTTTTATAAGGAGTCTGCACCTCTGATTTGACTGAATAGTGACCCCAAAGTGACTGAGTGTAACCTGAAGGAGATTGTTTCCCACCAGAAGACACTGAGCTAGATGAATTCCTGTCACCCCTAAATCCCCCCTGTGAGAGGAAATGGACTCTGGAATAAGTGTGATCAGTTACAGGAAATAAGGAAGTGTCCGTATTTTAAGCTAGGGCTTTCGGATTAAAACGCACCTCCACAATTTGAAGGGAGCAGCAATCATTTGGATTAATTTTTAAAAATCCCCCATTCAATTACGTTTTTTTAATTCTAATATATTGGAATTCATGATATTTGTACCCAGTTGCATGAAAAGCACTGGGCATATTTCATAACAGACCAATAACACTGCATGATGTGAAGTTTACCTGGCAAAAGAGTTATTTGAGAAGATATTGGGAAATATGTCTTTATAGGCCCCATGTGAGGTCCCACTTTACCAGAGTGTGGTCTGATAACTTGCTTTCTTCCAGTCAATAATGTTCATCAATACAGTCAGCACAAAACCACACAAGGAGATGATTAATAACAAAGACTTCACAGCCACATCACTCCTGGGCCAAAAATATTTACCAATTTTATTATTTATTTTATTCAGTGTATTCTTTTAGCCAGGCATGGTGGTACATGTTTATAGTTCCAGCACTTGGTAGGCTGAGGCAGGAGGAGCATTTGAGTCCAGGAGTTCAAGGCCAGTCTGGGTAACATATGCAGACATAGTCTCAAAAAAATTTTTTTTTTAAATATTACTCTCAAGTCTAAAAATATCTTCACTCTTAAGAGACAAAGGATGTTAAGATAATTTTAAAAATTGAAGAAAAATTATTCCTTTTCTAAAAAAATCAAATCTTGGGCATTTCTAAAGAAATGTATGTAACAAGTAATGTAGTATTTAGTTGTATATTACCTTGCATTATTGTCAAAGTTCTTTACTTATCTTGTCTCCCCCCACAAAACTGTGACTTCTTTAGAGGTTGAATAGCTTGCCTCACACTTTTCTGTTTAGCAGAGAAGTAGCCACCTGATAGTGCAAAGTACTTATTTATCACATGATTTAAAAGAATATATTGACTTTATATATTAACAAGTATTAAGAGTCCATAAAATTTTTTTATAAGAAAAACATAAGCAAAATTAGATTCAGTTGTCTAATTTTTTTTGTTTTGTTTTTTGGTACTGGGTATTTAACTCAGGAGTGCTCTGCCACTGAGCTATATCCCAGTTCTTTTTATTTTTTGAAATAAAGTCTTGCTCAGTTGCCCGGGCTGGCCTTGGACTTACAATCCTCCTGCCTCAGCCTTCATAATAGTTTGGGATTATAGGCATGTGCCCCTATGCCTGGCTAGTCAGGTCTTCTCATGAACATGGTGAAACCAATAAGTCATCAAACCACCTACCCTAAAATTGGTGTAATAATCTGTATTGCCAAGAGATTTAAAAATATAACCCAAATGGCAATCTGCACTGTTAAAATGATAAAAATTTTTATCTATTAAGGCCAGATAGTTGACACTTAAACATATTAAGGTTTTTCTCTTTGAAAAATTATTTCAATTAAGTTACAAATTAATTTATTGGGCTTTTAAGGTAGATTAAACCAAGATTTTTACAGAAAATTCACTCTAGAAGAAAAATACTTGCTGTGGTCCCTTCCTTTCCTCAGACCTGGAAGATAGCACTAAATTAATTGTAACAATTAGACTTGTATTGTCCATGTTAGGATAATGAAAGTGTCTGCATTTGTACCTTTTTGAGTAAATAATTTCTTTCTGCTAAACCTAAGTCATATCTGTATTCTGTGAACTCCCTATATGAATATTTTTTGCAGCATCCATTTAATTAAAATAGATCAAAAATTCTTTTAAGCACTTGCCGAATTAGTCCATTTTCTGTTGCCATAACAAAATACCAGAGGCTAGGTACTTTATAAAGAAGAGTTTTATTTTGTTCATTGAAGACCAAGATCAGGCAGCCCTACTGATTCAGACTCTGGTGAGAGCTTCCTTGTCCTCACATCAAGGCAGATGAAATCATGGCGGGAGTGTGTGCTAGAGGGAGAGATGCCATGGAAAGACAGGCAGACAGATAAATTCAGGTTCATACTCTTTTATAACAACCCACTCTCACAGGACCTAATTCACTCCATGAGATCAGCTTTAATTTCTTCTGAGGGCAGTGTCCCCAGTCACTTAATTACCTCATTAAGCTCCACCTCCTCTTAATGCCATCACATTGGGAACCAACCTTCAAACACATGAACCTTTGGGGGACAAACCACATCCACCATATCATCTGCCTAGGAGCTAAGAGGTCTGTAGACCTGGCACACAGGGGAGACTCTCTAAAGAGCCTTTGCACAAAACTCTAGTTGTTTCCTTTGACTGGGGCTTCTCATCAGCAGCAGGGATAAAGCTGCACAAATCTCTACTTCCTTCTGCAGGCAGGATCCCCGTTGTTCCTCAAACACAGCTCATCTTTGCAACCTTTCTAATTACTTCTCGATACTTGGTATGCCTCTGGGCTTCTGCTCAGCTGTACATCCTGCCTACCTCTTCTGGGAAGCCTTTTTGGAATAGGTCTCTCATGGTGATCTCTCATCCAGCTGATATCTATTATTCATGTTGCCTATTTCCTCATCTGTAAAGTGAAGGACTAAAAACTTGTAGCATAAGATTATTGTGAGGATTAAATGACTTAATAGAGGCACAGTGAGGAGAACATGCTAGAAACAGCAATACTAGCACAGTGTGGCTGTTCTTAATTGGAACACATTTGAGATTTTAAAGAACATTTTGTTTAATTAATTATTTGTGTGTTTTCCTGATTATGTGTTTGTGCCTTATCTCCTCAAGATTAGTGGGAGAATAACAGGGCTATCTGGGTGGACCAGTCCCTCTTCTTTTCTATGTGTGCAGCTGGGCACAAGGCTACCCAAGACCAATTCCTTTAGACACCAAGGGCCAATGCTGGAAGCCATTGGACTTTAATCTTGTTATTAAAACACTACACTGAATTCCAAGGCGGAGAACCAGATCAGATTGCCTTATGATTTGCCATTATTGCAAGGTGGGCATTCCAACTCAGAAACTTTCCTGGAACATACCTACTTCCAGAGGAGCAATAAAGGAAGATTCCGCATACAACCTCCATGGTCTTCCAAAGCCACAGTTCATAAAGCTTGGTTCTCCAAGAGGCAGTCCCTGAAATGAGCTGCAGCCCTAAACATGGTCATGGAGGTTGTGAGAGTTTCATTCATTCCACAAATACATTTTTAACCTCAAACACAACCTCTGATGGTCGTTTGAATGCTCTAGCAGGATGAAGCCTGCTCTCCCCAACCCCATCTCTCATCTCAGCTGGCTCACTGTGAAGTCAGGTCACTGTGACATTGGACCCACTGAACTTCAAACACTTCACATTAAAAACTAACATCATTCACTACTGAGTGACTGCTACCTGCTTCTACCTCTTCAAGGTGTTGGGTAAACAGCAGTAAACAAATGAGGTAAAACTGCTGTCCTCATGCTCGTTTTTTGGTGGGGAGAGAGAGGACCCAACCAATGAACGTGCCTTTCAGACTGTGGGAAGTTCTAATAAGGAAATTAATAAGGGAGCCAGGGAGGTAGGGGCATGTGTGCATTATGTCAGGGGGAGTCAGGGAAGACCCCTTTGATGAGGTACATTGACCAGAGGAGCTACAAGGCAGTCACAGGGGCCATGTGAAGGTTCTTTGGGAAAAGAACTTTCTAGGCAGAGGGAACGATGAAAGCCAAGGTCTTGATGGAAACTTGAACTTGGTCTGTCTGATGAACAAGTATGGAGAGGATGAGGAGGGAAAGGAGGGGGGATGAGGGCACAGGGTCAGAGGGGCCAGCTTGCTTTGTACCTTGTAGACCACCCAGTGTAGGAGTTCAGTTTACTCTGAGTGCATTGGTAGCCATGAGCAAGTTTTGAGAAGCTATATGTTTTGAGAAAAGTTATATTTGGCTGCTCTGAGGAGAACAGAACATAGAGAAGAAGGGCATAAACAGGGCTGTCACTCAGGTGAAACAACTGAGACTGCTGGGTGCCACCTAAGGGCCATCTACCCCTTCTTTCTTTAGTAAGAGAACCCTGGGTCTGGAATTGTAGCTCAGGGGTAGAGCGCTTGCCTTACAAGCATGAGGCATTGGGTTTGATCCTCAGCACCACATAAATAAATAAAATAAACGTATTGTGTCCATCTACAAAAAATTAAGAGAGAACTGATCTCCTCCTCCTTCTTCACAGCAGTATGCTCAGCTAAAATCTAGATTTCCTAGTCCCCTCCCCCCTTACAACTAGATACGGTTTCTGGCAAATGAGCTATAAGAAAACAGATTCGTAGCAGTTTTTGGAACACTAATTAAGGACAGCCTATTCTGTTGGGAGGAGGTCTTTCCAGCCTGGAACATAAACACAAGGACTGGAGCTTTAGTGGTCATCTTACTCCATAAGACCTTTAAGATGGAAGGTGAGGAGGGTGGAACAGGAAGCTTGGATAGGTCTGTGATGCTGGCATGGCAGTTCCCCAGCAGCTATGGAAGACCTACTTGTGGACACATTAGCATGAGGGAGAAACAAACTCCTATCTTGTTTAAAGCAGTTAAACAAGATAGGAGTTTTTGGTCACTGGCAGTTTTGGTTTTTCATTTATGTACAGCTAAATCTAAAAGTAACTAACATATAAAGTCATAGCAATGATCCAGGTGAGAGAAGATGGTGGTAGCAAAGAAGATCAGACTCTGGATTTTTTAAAAAGGTAGCTCCTATGGAATTTTCTGGTGGTTTAGATAAAGGAGTGAAGAAAGGAAAAACAAAGGAAGACGTGAGCTTTGGGTTAAGCGACTTTATAGTGCCATGCTTTACAGAGATGCAGAAGTCAAGGCGAGCTTGGGTGTGAAACAGTTTAGGGTGTAAGTGGCACAGTTGATCAAAGTGGGGACACAGTGAGACTGGAAGAAGGCAGAGAGCATGGGCACAGACTGAGGAAATGAGTGAGCTCCTATCCTGCTGCTTTTATGTTCTCAATAAAATACATCAGCTGAGACTAACGGGATGAGCAGAGGTGGAGATGGGTAGGTCTGAAGAGAGAAAAGCTGCATGCGGAATAGTCATTTCAGAATGGAATGGCTGGACAGCATTGGTACCTGTCCATTTGCAATTTGTGCTTCCTAAAGAGAAGCCAGTTAGCATCACTGTGTGTTTTTGTGTAACACTGTGTGTTTTGTGCAAAGTCGGGTTTAACAGAGCCCGAGTGTTGCCAGAAAGTGCAGGTTATATAAGATCAAACAAGGGAATGAAGGGGGCTTTCGAGAAGGGATCAGAATGATGGATCAGCAATTGCAACTGGATAAAGAAGGAAGTGAACACTCAGGATAAGATGGGTCAGGGATAATTGCTGAGGGTTCCTGAAACTGAAATTGCTAGGAGAAGGAGCTTAGGGAAGTTATGAGGAAGGACATAGGGTGAGATAGTTGAAGGGAGGGAGAGATGAAGACGAGACTCTGGAGGAGATGCAGTTTGTCATCCATAAGGAGGGAGTCCCTGGGGACGAGTGAGTGGCTCAGGTGACAAAGGTGAAAAGTGACTGGAGAGGCAAGGAATTGAGAAACCCATGAAACTGGACAGGATGGAGGTTAAGGTGTCGAATACAGCCTGCAAAATTATAAGATTAATGATGAAAATTATTCACAAAGTCCTGTGATTAGATTTATTATCTGGTACAAATGAAGATAACATTCATTAGTACAAGTACTTGAAATTTAAAAATTTTAAGGGACATTTATGGGACTTTAAAGATCAAAGTTTTACCCCAAACATGTAAGTTTTTATTGGGTGAAAATACAAAGCATTGTTTTTTTCTATCTGAAACTTCTTTGTATCTTGATATCTTCATGAGTTTTTTTGGGCAGTGAGTCTATTAACACAATCTTTTAAAAATTGACCTTTTTTTCCCCCTTTAAAATTCTTTGTGTCTTAGTTTGTTTCTTCTAAGTTGGACTTTGCCCCCTTGTACTTTCCTCATAACCTTTCCACTGTTTTATTTTTAGACTTTTATTCCCATATTTACTTATTTTTCTCAGATGTTTGTTTCCTTTCTTCCTGATCCATCTCCCTGTTTCTCAGATCCATTTCCTTAGGAGAAGGAATTGGGAGGTTTCCCAAAGTGCAGAGAGAAGTCTCTAGAAGCCAGGGGTGGGACCTTGTGAACATAGGGGGTTTTGCACACTGATTTAAATCCAGCAAGCATTCAGATTATAGGGCCACACCAAAGTACAGGCCCAGTTTGTCAGAGGTGGTCTCCAAAACAGTATGAAAATTACTAAGCGACCCTGCCTCCTAGACATTATCAACTGGGACTCTGTTCTGGGCTACTCATTGCACAGATTAAAGAAATTCCCATCCTGGGTAGTGACTGATCGGCTTACTTCTCTCAGGGACATTCTTATTTCTACTATGTGCACATTAATCTCAGATAAATTTCAGATTCATGAAATAAATGTTAAACAAACATTTAACACTCAATTTGAGAGTGTTAAACTAAGGAGGTTTCCCTTTCCTTGGGGTCCCAAAGCAGCCTTCCTATCCCTTAGAAAGTGGGCCAGGACAGTGTAAAATTGGGAGAATTTGTGTGCACACCTGAGTGAGTCTGAGGGGATATGTGTGACACTGTCCACCTCCTGTCTTTGTGCTTTCCCAACCCGTGTTCCAAATGGGAACCAGAGATGCTCATATATGGATTAAGGTTAAGCCATATTATTCTTTAATTGTAAATTCTTAGTTTCAGGGTCCTATTTCCTAATTTTCCATAGAAAATTCTTTAGATGCCCAACTTTATAAAGGCTTTCAGACCACTGTTTTGAAATCACAGAGGTTCTTGGCTCCTGATTCTCCCTTTAATCAGGTGGTTTGTTACTGAAAAATGAGTTGGGAGCCAGAGACAAGAGAAACCAAAAATTGAGGTTTCTATTTCTCAATGTGCCCTGGGTTAAATGGGTTATATCTCCTCCTCCAGTCTCCGTGCAGAGGACAAGGAGAGCCACCTTGCAGTGTGTGGCTGGTGCAGTGGGCTTCAGGGTCAATAGGTTTGACTGCGGCTCCCTACTCTACTCCTACTATCTCTGTGACCAAGCCACGTAAACCTCTGATGTTACAGCTTCTTACGTAATGATAAAGGATTCTGGCTTAAAGTGTGGCTGAGAGCAACCCTTTCCTGAGTCACCCAGTCCATCAGGGGATCGGCGTCTGCGATGCTCCGCAGGTTCTCTCTCAGTTCCAGAATCTTACCCAGGAAGGGAAGAGAGCGGCAATGAAATAGGTATATAAGGGGACAGGGCTCTTTCCTTTTTAAATCTGCGAGAGCAACGACCTCCTTGAATCCGCTATGTACCCGCACTTACGTCTGGTCTCTCCTCCGCGGCAGAGAAGTTACAGAACCAGGAAGAGAGAAGAAAGCGACCTTTGCGTCTCTGCGGGGAGTGGGGCGCTGAGCCTGGCTCTGCGGGGCACGTTTAATTCTAACTCACACCACTTGCTCTTTACCACCCCGGCTGAGCCCTGAACTTATACCCTCGTACCTGTTATTGGCCTTTCGTAAACAGCTCGAATGGGTTATAGGAGGAGAATCAAGTTTCTGAAATGAAAACAAAATATAGTAAGATCAGTCGTGTTTCTTCCTGTCGGTGACTGTTTACGAGAGGGAAGTGAACGGGCCCCAAGAGGTCGCTGGTGGCGCAGGAACCGAGGCCAGATCGCAAAGAAAGGGGGAAGGAAAAAAAAAAAAAAAACCCACAATCTTTCTTCCTCGTTACAAATCCCCGCCCCCCCCCCCCCCCCGCCCCCCAGCCCCAGCAGAGGCAGTAACGTGACACCAGAGCAAAACGCGGAGACCCGAGCGGGGAGAGGGAGGGCAGAGGGAGGAGAGAGGGCTGCGGAGCGCCGGAGGGAGAAAGGGGAGGAGAAGGAGGAAAACCCCTGTCAAGGAGGTGGAGCGAGGGGATGGTGTCCGCCTCCCGTTCCTCCCTGCCGTTTTCTGGAGGAGCCTGAACCGGGACAAAACACGCCGAAAGCGACACACACAAAGCCGGGGGTCCACGCTGGCGCTGGAGGCGAGCCCCGGCGGCCACGAGCGAGCCCGGGGCGCGGCGGGGCGCGGGGCGCGGTAGTGCTAGCAGGCGCGGGACGGGCGCGGGCAGCGCCCCCAAGCCCGGGCCGGGCACCTCTGCCGCTCGGGCCGCGGCGGGCGGCGGGGACCATGCAGAGGAAAGTCTCCTGAGCCCGGCAACTTCGGCCCCTCCCCGCCCCCACCCGGCTGCCCTCGGCGCGGCCCTCCCCATGTGCAGCCGGCCGGCCGAGCTCTCCTCCTCGCGGCGGATGGGTGACCTTTTCCTGGCCCGGGCCGGCTGTGCGAGGCGGCGGAGCAGGCGATGAAGAAGCAGCAGCAGCATCCCGGCGGCGGCGCGGATCCCTGGCCCCATGGGGCCCCTGCGGGGGGCGCCCCTGCGGGCCTGGGCGGCTGGAAGCGCCGGGTCTCCCTGCTGCCTTTCCTGCGCTTCTCCCTCCGGGACTACGGTTTCTGCATGGCCACCCTGCTGGTCTTCTGCCTGGGCTCCCTCTTCTACCAGCTCAGCGGGGGACCCCCTCGCTTCCTGCTCGACCTGCGGCAGTATTTGGGTAAGGAAGGGCGGCAGGCGCGAGGGCGGCGCCGGCTGCGCAAAGTTGTGCCCAAGGAAAGAGGGGGCGCGCCGGGGACTTCTAATGCTGCCACCGCCCAGAGATTCCCCAGGTGTGACGCCCGCGAGCATCCATCGGTGCAGCCGCCCAGGAGCGTGGTCTTCCTCCCGCGCGTCTGGCTGTTGGCAGCGAGGCTGGGTACCGCCGGGTTGCAGCGTCGGGCAGGGGACTTCTTCCCAAGGGTACCACATACCTGCCCCCGCCCGCGACCCCAGCCGGGCGGAATGGACGTTTGTGATTGCGTGCGTGTGTATATTCAGACCCGGCGGTCCGGGGACAGGCGAAGGGCAGGGACAGTCCCCTTCGTTAGTGATTATAATCCCATCGGGTCCCGAGCTCTGGGGCGTGCGGGTGGGTTTAGCCCTCAGGTCAGTTTCGCGAATTCAGACCCGCAAGTCCCCCTCCGGCCCATGTGGCTTCACGCTGTCCCTGGGCTGGCTTTGTCCCTAGGCATCCCCGCTTCACCCCACCGGCCGCAAAGAGGGTGACGCGGAGAGCGGGTTGCTCCCAAGGATCTGGGGTTATCCTAAGGTGCGGGTCAGCCTAAGTAGCAGTGTCGTCTCCTGTGACCTGGCAGTCCTGGGCGCTGTATGCATCTCAAGTCAGAACTTTATTTTCCCTTGGTTTGTGGTTGGTTTGTTGCGAGCGAGGCCGCCTGCCTGCAGCGTGGGTTAGAAAGGGGTTGGAACCGGAGAGAAAAGAACCGGCCCAGAGAGAAGGCGTGGCCAAACGCCTCCCTGTCCCGCACTCCCCAACCAGGTGCCAGGGCTGAGGACCGCACGCCCAGGTCCCGGAGAAGATGTTGGCTCGCGTGCCAGGGCCACGGAGGATGCAAATCCTTCGCAAGTCTGCGGCCAGAAGAGGTCGTGCGGAGGTTGTGGGAGAGGCTGGGAGAGCTCCAGTTTCTTGAGGTGATAAACCTGAGCCAACCGGCCAACATCCGGCATCTGCAGGAGTTCGGGTGCTGGAAGCAATGCCACCAAAGTGCTTGCTGCAGACAGAATGGTCCAAACTACCTGACCGGTTGGAGGCTGCCACATTTACCCCAACTGCCCCCTCATCACAGAAGCCACAGGTCTAGATAGCAGACCTTTGGAAGGAAAAACCAACCCAACAACTACATCAGCAAAGTAAAAAATGTGTTGGGGCATTTGGAAATATAAACAAGAATTTTTATCCACATAGAGAAACTCAGATTTTAAAAGTTACATTTTCATTTCAGCAAAAGCTTTGGAGTACTATGGTTTTGCAAGATGCTTTATGGAAAATTAAGGGGAAATACTGCCTGGGTTAGATTTCTAAAACAAAATACTTAGCACCTGATTTTATTGACTTAAAACACAGTGTTTTCCTTTCTGAAAATCTTTTTGTTTCTTTTTTTTGAGGTTGTAGTTTCCTGAGCTCTAAGAAGTTATTGCCTCAAATGTAACTTAATTTTTTTTTTTTTTTTTACCATGAACAACAACCATTGTTGATTAGCATTGGGAAACAAGTGTTGGTGAAGCTCAGGTCTTTTCTATAACGTGGTATTATAGATGTTTTGCAGGATTTCATCCAGGTTTAGCCAAATTCAGTGTAGAGAGGAAGGTGTGTTGAATGGGACTGGAAGACATGTGTCTACTATCCCCAAGAATAACTGGCTTTGGGCAGGGTACTCAAAATTCATGGTCTTCTTTTTTTCATGGTAAAACTTAGGAGTTTGACTAGATTTCTCTAAAATCTCCACCCATCTCCTAAGATTCTGTGGTCCTGATAAATTTCTTGGAGAAAGAAAAACTTGGGAGAAGGAAGGAGCAAACTCACCATGAAGGATAAGATTAAGAAACTTCAATGTATGTCACATTCACTTTTTTGTTATATATGTCAAAAAATGAGGCCTAATGTATTTAGGTGTTTAGTTGGTAGAAGGGTGACAACCCCAGGGACTAGGAGGACCTCAGAGTGAACACTGCTCCTGTTTGTTACAAACCGATCATTAAGCTTCTGACTGACATGATGAATTAAAAATGACATCATTGTGCACTCAGAATAGGATACCTTTCCCACATTTGTTCCCTGTTGTTTGGTCACATAAGTAAAGTAATGATTTTTGGGAAAAGTGGGCTTGTGGTCTCTAGGATGGCCTAAAATATGCCCTGAATAATATCAGACCAAGGTGTTGCAGAATCCCTTTCTTCCTTTTCCCTCCATTCTATTATTTTAGTGCCTGTCCAAACAAAATTGTGGTTAGTAAACATATCCTCTCAATTTCCTCAGCCAGTTTTGGAGTCAAGTAGTTATCTTAAATGCAAGTTGGTATAAAGTTAAAGTTTTCTAAGTCAAATGTTTTCATCAACATTTTTCTTTATAGAATGTAGTTTCAGTGTTTTTGAACAGTATTATATACTAGCTACGTAGCAGCTACTTGATAATTATTGATTGAATTAATGACTGGGCCTATTGCATCAAGTAGTGTGATATTAAACATTGAATATTCTCATGGGAATGTCAAAAGGTATGGGTATTCATGATAAAAGCTAACATTTGCTGTATATGCACCAGTCAGTGTATAGGCAAAACGAAATTTAATCCACATAACACTGCTGGTGGGTTCTGTTGTTTGTTGTGGAAGTGATAAAGTTTGGATCTGGAATGTCCCCCAAAGGCCTATGTGTTAAGGGCATGGTCTTCAGCTTGATGCTCTTGGGAGGTGGGAGAAATCTTTAAGAGGTGGGATCTAGTAGGAAGGTTTTAGGTCATTAGGGGCATGTCCTCAAAAGGGATTGTGGGGTGCTAGTCTCTTTCTCATTTTCATGGCCAGCCAGGAGGTGACCAGGCTTCCTACAGCCTCCTGCCATGAAATACTGTACTGCCACGGCCCTAAAGCAATGGGGCCAGTCAGTCATGGACTGAAAAACCTCCAAAACTGTGAGCCAAAATAAGCCTTTTTCTTTATAAATTGCATAATGTCAGGCATTTATTACAGCCCAGAAAAGATGACTGACAGGTGGATATACTGCAAATAAGACAGGACTTAAACCCTAATGTTTGCTTCCAGTGCCCATTGCAGGGCTCCATGGGCAGTTTGAGAGAGAAAATAGAAATACAAGCGAAATGCAAATGAGAGTCTAAAGAGCTGATTGGCTAGAAGATCATATTTATGTCTATAATTTCACTTTTCCTTTTCTTGATTCTTTTATTCAGTATCTTAAGGGCCAGCAGAGAGGCAAATTATTCAGGCAGCTGGTCAGCTCCAGTTGCACCTGTATCAATGCCCATCATGCTGCTTCCCTGAATTAGAGAACTGGACTCCCTGAGCTGAAGGTGAGCTTCCTTGGAATGGAAGTTCCAGGGTTTCCTCTCTCTTTAGCAGTTGTTCTGTGTCTAGGCTGGTAGTTCTCTGTGGGTCCCTGGACCCGCAGCATCAGCATCACCTGGGAATTTGTTACACATACAAATTCTCAGGTCTTGTCCCAGACTTACTGAATGAGTCTGGGCATGGAGCCCAGCAATCTGTGCCTTAGTAAGTCCTCCAGGTGATCCTGATGCAGCTAAAGTTAGAGAACCATTGTTCTGGCGTAGTATTGCTTTCGGTATTGCTTTCCCAGGCATTTGAGAAAAAGAGGGAGGATGAATGGGGGGTTTTATAAAACAGTTTAAAGGTCATGCCCCCATAGTTTCTTTTTTAAATTTCAGCTTTTAAAAAATGCATCTCCTTGGCTTCTTCAGCACCATTGTTTCAAGGGCAGGACCAGACGGCCCTTGCAGCCCCTGCTGGCTTTCGACTCTGAGGTTAAGAGAGGCATGGGATGAGATGGGGTGAAGTGGGCGACCAGAACACAGGCGTGGGAAAGAAGAGAGAGGTGTCAGTGATGATGCTTTCTCTTCCCCACAGTAACCAGGGTCAGTTCCTTCTTCCAGTCAGGTTGGGGAAGGGCAGAGGACCTTCCCTTAAAGAACTTCCTGCTTCAACAAATTTGGAAAGAGGAAAGGAAGTTGGGGGAGGAAAATTAGGCAGGGATAATTGTCTCCATCTCCCCAAATGGGTGGAGAGAGGAGAACATAAACATTCAGTGGGGTAAAGAGATAAATATAGCACGGGCTATACTTAAGCATTGCAAACCATAATTTTCCAATTTAGTGAAATTCGTTTTTTTCTTTTTTGAAGTGGTATTCATACTTTGATTTGCTATAGAAAACAAACAAAAATCAAATAAAATCTCCCCCAGAAATTAGGTTACATTGCAACCTTAGTGCCAGTAGCTTCATTACTTATGAGCTGTGGAAATATCAAAAACTTGGAATACCACACATTACACTGATAGAAGCTGAATAAGCCAGATGGCTCGCAACTGATCTTGTACAACCGGCAGACTCTAATGATTTATCCTCCAGCTTTGGATATGTGATTTAGCCTTTATGGGAGCTAAATTTGTTGGATCGATCTTCAGTTGATATGCTTTTCCTTCCATTTTTAATTTATACCATTTTAAATGGAGATAGAGTGCTTTAGTTCTCAGAATTGCTCATCGTTCACATAGACATGAGGCTGAAAATTTTGAGTCAGAAAATGAAAAAAAAAATCATTTGCTTGAATTTGAAATTCTCCAAGTTTAAATAAATTTAAAGGAAAATATGAAAATAGAGGTCCAGGTCTGTTACAAAACAGTTTCTGTAAACCTGAAAAGCCAATTTTTCTTTTTCTTTTGCATATCACACACAGTTTAAATATAGTACTTTAGGCTCCACACAGTAATCTAGCAATGAATGCATAAAATCTGTTATTGATAGAAATTGTTGACATAGGAAAAAAATGTTTTTGTTTATAGCTGCAAATTCATCTTGTAGGGTTGATTGGGGACACGGTAGCACTAGTAGAGGAAAGACAGAGAATGACATTAAACTATGGCAGTCTGTTCTGTAAACACATTGCGTGAATGGTGAGAAGGACTGTGCCTTGTAAACTATTTTGAATGTAGACTAGTCTCAGGATGAATTGTTTAAAAACATGTGTAAATATGGGTTATGTGGATACTGTCTTTCTTCAAATTCCCTGTCATCAATCCGGGTTTAACATACTAGCTGGTTTTGTTTTGGAAAAACTAGAAATAAAGTGATCAAGCTTTTTGAGCTCCAAAAGAAATAGTATCTTTTGATTCCCTAGAGGGGGCAGGAGGAGGAGGAGGAGAAATACTAGCTTGCTTTGACAGACTAATGGCTGTCAGTGACGTAGTATGAAACCCATGTGACGGATTGCAGCTGCTGCAGTCATTAGGAGTGACGGCTTGCTTTTTTTGTTTTTGTTTTTGTTTTTTGGAAGATGTGACCACAAACAAATTTTATCTTACTTGTATATACTTGTGTGTATATATATATACATATATATGTGTATATATATATATATATATATTCACCTCTAGCAAGCACTAATATATAAACCTTTGGTTTACCAGAGATCAGGATAGAATCACTAACATTTCACTAAAAATTCTTATTTGCAGAAGTCAAAAGAATGTAACAATTATTCTGCAGGACAAGTCCACATCAAGTACATTTCAGTCTATGAGATTATTGAGATGGAATTCACATATCATATAATTCATCACACTTTTTAATAGTTTAATGGTTTTCAGTAGCTTTTAGTATATTCCTAGATATGTGCAACCATGACCACAATTTAGAACATTTTCTTCACCGCAGTGAGAAACCTTATACCCTTTATTTATTACCCCACTAAATGTCCTGTCATCCCACTCCTAAGCAAACAGTCATCTACTTTATATCTGTAGATTTGCCTTTGCTATACTTTTCATATACATTGAATTGTATAATATGTAGTCTTTTGTGATTGGCTTCTTGGCATAATGTTTCCAAGATTCATCCATATTTATGGCAGGTATCGGTATCCAAATTTTTTATGACTGGATAATATGCCATAGCAATTGTTCTTATTATAAAGCATTCTATAATATTGTATGGATATACACATTTTGTTATTCTTTTCATCCATGAATGGATACTTGAGTTGTTTCCACCTTTTGGCTATTGTGAATATTTGGTGCCTTTATGAATATGTATGAGTTTGTGTTTGAACACTGTTTTCTATTCTTTGGGGTGTATACCTGTGAGTGGAATTGCTGAGGAACTGACAAGCTATTTTCATTGTGGCTGCATCATTTCACATCTCCACCAGCAAGATGTGAGGATTCCCAATTTCTCAACATCCTCACCAACAATTTTTATTTTCCACTTTTTAAATTATAATCATCCTAATGGGTATGAAGTAGTGTATCATTGTGACTGTGTTTTGCATTTAACTAATGATTAGTGACATTGAACATCTTTTCATGTGCATTTGAATATTTTCTTTGGAAAAATGTCTATTCACATTCTTTGCCCATTTTTGAGTTGGGTTTTTTGTTTTTTGTTGTTGAGTTTTAAGCACTCTTTATGTAGTCTTTACATACGCATTATCAGATGTGTGATTTTGCTATTAATTATGGAGTTGGGAAGGATGATACTCACTTAAACACAGTAGTGTTATGTATTGTTCTTTATACCATATGTATATCTCTTTTTGAGGAGTAAAAGATTAGTTGGATGCTTTTGTCATTTAAAATGTTAAGTATATTGTCTGGGTATATAGTAAAACCTATAATAAATTCCTAATGATTGATTGGAAACAGTGAATTCTTCAAAAGAATCTTGGTGTTTGTAATGGATTCCTTTGAAGAATAAGCTAGTCTGCATTTAGTTCTAATGTATGGTAATTCATGATAGTTAGCACATACCTATGTTAGTGCTTTCATTTGTATGTGGAATGTGAGTGTAACCCATTTTGGACAGCAGATTGTAGTACAATGGATGTGATTATTTGGCCTTTGTATTTCTCACTAGAATGGAGCTGATGAGCTCAGCAGGGAAAAATAATTGGTGTGTTCTGATCCTTATACAATGTTCCATGAAGCTACCAAGGAAATCTTTAGTCTTTCTGTGAAATTGAAATTTACATGCAATTAATTAATTTTGTATTCACATTGTCCTATAATATGCAGGGCATATACATATTAATAATATTTCCTATAGACATTTCTGTTTAGTGAAAGAACATGACTTTTTGGAAGAAATATTAATTTCCTGAAAGTTTTAATAGGTTTCAAAAATATATTATCAAAATAAGATGTTTTAAAATACAATTAGTTGTTGCCTTATAGAATTTCAGTTTGAATAATTTTAACATTCTCATTTATTTTAATATTCTCATGTTTAAAATGATCAGGGAACCATTCATAGCTGCAGCATTGAAGCTATGAAATACTGCTTGGTCTATCTCAGATTTTCTATTTGTTGTCTATAACTTCCCAAAGATAGCCACTGGCTCATTTTTCTTATCTTGTTGCCTGCCTTAGCTTCTACTAATGTCTCTGTACTGATGGTTTTGGAAGTTAAACCTCCGGTTAAGACCTTGGAACTCTTGTAATGTTTTTTCCACTGTCTCCTCTGTGGTTTTGGCTTTCCACCTTATGTTGTGATTATTTGTAGGCCAGCTCCTTGAAGAGGGGGCGTATCAGGACTGCCCACCTGTCTGGCACATTTTTCCTGGGTGCTCAGGACAGTTCTCCAGGAAGGAGCTGTTGGTTCGGTATCTGCTTGGCACACAGCCCTTTGCCAGGACTCCATTAAGTAGAGAATCTGGGGAGGTATGCGAGAAAGACCAGCTTGGTTGAAATCTTCTCCTATTTCTTTCTTGCTATTTGAAACTAATGCACCAAGCAAATATAATGCAACCATTTATGACATATCACTCTATAAACATTTCCTCCTGTGCTCCGGGATAATTGTCTACCTCCCACCTTGGGGAATTTGGAATTACATTTTTAGAGCTCCCTGTAATTAAGAATACCTGAGGTCAATCTAGAGATTTGGCTGCGTACAACTAAAATGCAAACTTCTTGTTTCTCATCATTTTGCTGAATCCCAGGCCAGTCGTTTTGGGAGATTGCAGAATAGCAGTTTATTTCTCTCTCCAGGTCACAGTTTTCCTTAGATAGTAATTGGTGTTAAATTATGTTTCAAGTATCACTTTAAGTCTTTGAGGAGATGAGACCATGGCATGATGTGATTTTTGAAATGGTGACTGAATAGATTTTAGTCTAGACCCACAAAATGACCAGACTGTAAAATCCCAAGGCACCAATCCATTTACCCTTGTTTAGTGAAAGATATTAACATTACCTTAATTTATGCTTTGATCAAGTGCTTCTTAGTTCATTTATTGATAGATGATTTCCTTTTTCCTTCCAGTGCTGGGGATTGAACCCGGGACCTTGCACATGCGAGGCTCATGCTCTACCACTGAGCTACACAATCCCAACCTTGAGAAATAGTTAGATAACCACATACATTTAATTGGACTGCATTTCTGGGATATTGCTGATATTTTTCTAATTCAGTGAATACAGCTTTCATGATCTTGATGAAAAGAAAAAAAATGAAAGTGTTTTGAGACACATAAATTCTTATGTTCAGTCACTCAGCAGATACTCATCGAAGGCCTGTGTATCCAAAGCATCAAGCCTAGAAATGATGTAGGTTTTGAGCCAAAATCTGGACATGAATCACTGTGTTACTAGTTACCTGCAAGAACTTGAGTTATTTTCCCCTGAATCTCAGGTGTTTCAATCTTGAATTTGGCTGTTTTATAGTACACTTCTCTGTTTCAAGGATTGGCATTTGAATTTCACAAATGTCAATTTTTCTCTCTTTATTCTTTGCTTGCCTCCTAGTCCCTCTTCATTTAGCAACATCCATGTTTGCACGTGCACACACACACGTGCATGTGCATGCATGCTCACACTAGTGGGAGTACACAGATTCATGCATGACTTGGCTTCCAGTGGAAGGAGCCAGTCTACCCTAGAAAGGTGAAATTACCTAACTAGTATTTTTGTGGCTTATCTTGTCACTGGTATGTTGTCAAGGACTCTTCAGGGCTGACAAGTCCCAAGCATTTGTCTTGTTAATTATATACACACAAACCTTCCTGCTCATCATCCTCTATTCTGCTTCCCGGGCGCACACAGTCTTCAGAGAACACTTTTTTTTGCACAGACTGCCTCCCTATGTTTTAATTGATCCACAATATTTGTTCCTGTGGGTCCACAAAACAAAACCAGCAATGTGGAGGGAAGTTGCTGAATGGACGACTGGATGTTCTAGGATTGGACTAGTGACCTGCGACTTAGTCCTGTTGAAAACAGTCATGATGCCAGGTCAACATTGTGACCACCCCTGGGACTTCCCTCACTTGTGGTGGAACGGCCACCACTAGCACAGGACTGCTTGGTTTTCTCAGTTTCCACTCCCCTTTCGTTGGAAGTCAGGGCAGGAGCAGCGCCTGGCTGGGTGATGTCTTTACAAGGGACTGGTGAACTTGCTTCTGCCTCTGGTGTCAGCTGCTAAGCGTGGCTTGACCTGCCAGTGTCACATGGGCACTGGTGTCAGTCATCCCCCAATTCCTTGGGCAGTTGGCAGCAAATCTTGATTTTATATTATTATTTGATAGAAAGTTAAATTTTGTTTAGGGGTCTCAAGAAGTGTGACCTTGCCACTCCAGCCCAGAGCTTCTTGCTTCTGCACAAAGGTGTTGGATGTTGTCACCTTCCCTTCAGATAAGCTGAACTGCCCAGAAAGCCCTGTAGGTGGGTGGGAGGGGTGCTGTACCTGCGTCTGGACAACTATAGTAGGTCAGTGGTCAGTGTTAAGTCACAGGGGCCTCCTAGGCTTGGGTTTCTTCATCTCTAAAAGAAGATAAAAGATTTATCAGGATCTGAGGTTTTCCCTAGGAGTCTTCTTGGTAGCCATCTTTCCTTATGGTTTTGATTGTCAGTCTGGGAATATTTTCTTGCAGCCAGAAGAGGGGAAAAGGGCATGGTTTGGGGGTTCTTTTTTAAAAATTCTCCAGGCGTTTATATGTAGCCCCAGTAAAGAGCACCTCTTTTCTCGTTAGAATCAATGAAGTAGATGCTTTCTAAGGCCTCTTATATTCTTAAAATCATGCATTGAAAGAGACAAGAAGTCAATTAATGGTAGCAACTAAAACAAAACCCAAAAAACAAAACAAAACAACAACAACAAAAACCACACACACACTATTTTCTTTGGAGCCAAAACTTTAAGACTGTAGAAGTCAAGTGACTAAGGCAAGTAGAATTTGAAAAAAAAAATTTAGGTCATTGTCTTCTAAGTCTTATGTTTTTTTAAAAATGTAATTTTGTTATAATTAAAATTAGCAGTACTTTCCTCCCACCCCACCAGTTTGCCCCAGCCTGCGTGGACAGTGAGAGAGAGTAGAGTCATGCTTCAGAAATTCTGAGAAGCAGAATGTCTCTAAGAAGACACAGAGAGGAAGCAGAGTGAGGCGTGGTTTCCAGAATTCCGAGTCTCCTGACGTGTTAGGAAGAGGGAAGCAGGTAGGGACCAGGGAGTGGAGTTGTTCAGAGGATGCTCACACCTGCTGCCCAGCGGCTGCTCATCCCTCTGTGGTGGAGCGCTCCAGTGGCCAGAGGGTGCTTCACAGTTAGCCTCCCCCTTTTGTGACTCCTTCCTCCAGGAGCAACGTAGAATAGTCTGTTGGACTTCATAGTCTTTCAAATAATCGAAGATGCAAAGTTGACTGTTATGTGCCCCCAAGTCTTGTCTAGAAAAATAGGTTTATCTTCCAGTATTTTCTCTTCTGAAGTAATTTTCAGATCCAGAAAGAACAAAGGAAAAAAATGACATTAAAGCAAAACCTTCCGAACACTAACACCGATAAATCAAGCAAAAAGATGCAGACTGGGATAGATGTTGCTCTGGAACATGGGGCAAATGTGCAGCTATTTAAAAATTAATACATCCACAAGAAAAAAGAATGCTGGAGATCGGGGGCAAGCGTGAGCAGGCAATCTGTTGCTTGCCAATGAATGGAGAAAAAAAAATGGGATGGTTCTAATTCCCTCACTCATCTCCATCCTTTCTTCTGTTTACTTGGCCCTGCCTGGTCCTGAAGAACTGAGGATGTTTCCAGTTCCTTGGTTTATGAGCCTATCACTGTCATGTATGACTCTCCTTTAATTTGTCTTCCTTGGGAATGACAGTTACGCGTGGCAGTAGGTGGAGTGTGGCTGAGCTGGCAGGGTCACCGGGGTCCCTAGTGTAAGCATGGCCAAGTTCTTGGAGTTACACTGGTGCAGGATGATCCGCCCACTGAGTGACCCCCCCACCATGCTGGGAGCCACGAGCACCCTGCCTTCCGTTCCGCTCTGCCTCCCTCCGCCCATGGACTTGGCCAAGTTAGTCAGAAGCCTAGGATAGAAGGAACTGGTGCCTTGCTTCGAATGCAGCATCTTGCCTGGAAGTCTTTTCTCAAAATCTGAGAAAACAGTGGAACTGACTCATCTGGTTGGAGTTTCACAGAAATGTGATTGCGGATCTCTTGCGATTTCATTCTGCCTTAGTGTCAGGATTCATCCGATGACGTGCCAAAAAATGTGTGCAAAATCACATACAGATTTAGACACTTCAAGAGGAAGTTATTTTTACCACGGGGGAAGGGACCAGTGACCGACTGTTGGCAGGGAAGCCCAGGCCAGGCCAAGTAAGGAGGGAGGGGTCCCGGCAGCTGGGACTCACCGCCTGTCCCTGAAGCTTGACCAGACTGGCCAGGCTGTGGTGTGTTGCCTCTCAGAAGAGCCAGGGAGGAGTTCCTGCACTGGAGGAGAAGAATGTTGACATAAACTCCGAGTGTGAAGCCAATTTAAGCAGTGTGGGGTTAACACTGGTTTCTCCTGGAAATGCTGGTGAGCTCTCCCCAGGCCCACGCAAGTGGCTGTCCAACAGCTACGTGGGACCCACAGGGGAACATGGAGCAAAGATTCCAGAAATCTGCATAAATTTAAAACCCGAGAGGCACAGTGCCTGTACTTGGCTTTTGCAGATGACAGGATCGGGGCCATCTTGTTTTCTTAGCTCCTGCTTTTCCCAGCTCCAAAGCTGTTCTTGTTTGCCTGCCCAGCAGAGATCCAGGGCCTTGTGGAGCCTGCAGTGTTTGTGGTTATGTTCTTCTGGTCATGCTGTGTGGTGAAGAGGTGCCCAGAGAGCCGGGGGAGGGGAAGGAAGTCAGTCTTATGAGCACTCACAACCTGACCTTTCGTTTGCCTTTTTTGGGGGGGCAAAGACCACCTCAGCTACCACTGAGTGAAGCTGTTTTGAGGCTCCTAAGCTCTCAGCATTATGGTGAACCTTCCACGTGCATTGAGGAAATACCTTTTTTTCTTTTTCTTTTTGGTACTGTGGCTTGAACCCAGGAGTACTTAACCATGGACTCACATCCCCAGCCCTTTTTATATTTTATTTAGAGACCAGGGTCTCACTGGGTTGCCTAGGGCCTCACTAAGTTGCTGAGGCTGGCTTTGAACTCATGGTCCTCCTGCCTTAGCCTCCCGAGGTGCTGGGATTACAGGCATGCAAAGCCGCACCGACGTCTTTGGTAAATACTTTGTGCAGTTGTCCTTATGTCCTGCTCCCTACTTCTTACAGCTGGGGGGAGTCCTGGAGTTTCTGTGTGACTGTCTTGAGATGGCATGCAGATGGTGGTGCTGTTTCTGACTGGAGCGCTGGCCTAGAGTGTGTGTTTAGGCATGTCATTAGGAAAGCTCCCCATTTTGGTAGGAGGATTCCCCCAGAACATCCTTGGGTTGCTAGGCAGCTTTTGTTTTTGTGCTTTATTTGTTTTATGGCATAGTGTGTTCCTGTGCCAAAATCTATCCCCTTTATCAGGTTTTTCCTGGCCCCTCTGTTGGAATGATAGGTGACTTTTTGCTGGTTTCGGAGTCAATCTTGTTCCTAAGGCTTTTGCTTCATTGAAGTCTCACATCAGTGGGACTTAAAGGATCAGAGACATGTGTTTTCCTATTGCTTTCATATGCCTGCCTTGGGCTTGGCAGTCTTCCTCTCCTTCATCTGTCATCTCCTCCATCTATGCAGGGTCTTTCCTTCAACAAATGTTCATCCAGCACTAGTTACATGCTGGGTGCCAGAGAAAGACTAATAGCACTGTCGCCGTACCTGTGGGGCTGCAGGTAGTCAAAGGGACTGAGAAAGATGTGGCAGGCAAAAAGTGAGAAACAGGCAAAGCTTTAGGAGCAGAGAACAGGAATTGGTGTGCCTGGCTGGGGTTAGTTAGCCTGGTCTCTTGGGTTAAGGCCCTGGTTCTGCTAGTAGATCAGGGGTTCTCAAGGCTAGATGGAGTAACCTGGAGCACTTTGGAAAATTTTGCCTAATGTCAAGTTCATGTGTAAGTATGAGAAGTAAAGCAACTGGTCTCAGGCGTGCAGTTTTGTTCCCTTGGTTGGGGTGGGGCTGGGCAGCTGCATGTGTTAATTTCTTACATGTAAGCAAGGCAAAGTGCCACCATAGTAGTAGGTACAGGGGTCAAGGGTTGGGAGTTTTGTGTGTACAGTTAAGTCCTGTCACCATGCAGTTCAGGCAGGCTTTAGCTTAAATAGAATCTTTTATTTGTCTGTGACTTGTGACAGTTTAGTTTGCAGCTTCTCTATGCTAGCAGTTCTCAAACTTTAATCTGCATTCAAATTAGCTGGGCATCTGTTAAACCGATGTGGCAGACCTGTTGATTCTGATGTAGCAGGTCTGGGGTGGAGCCTGAGATTCTGCCTTTCCAATAAGCTCCCAGGTTTTGCTGGTCTAGGACTACACTGAAAATTGAGTCTACACTGTAGTATTTCTGGGGAGCAGTTGATACCTGTAATCAAACAAATGGGGCTAGTGCAAACAAGCTAATTTATTAGAGATCTGTGCTACTAATATTAATCATTTTATAAATTTATTTTTAATCGAATTTACATTCACCAAGTTGATTGTTGAGATTTAAGAACATGAGGATTTTCAAAAGTGAGGATTGTGCACTTATATGATTCAAATTTTAAAATGGCAGCTTTTATTCATTTCTCAATCCATTGTATTGAAATGCAGGCTATTTGGGGATTCATGAAAGGAAAACTTTTGACCTAATGTCAAGTTCATTGATAAGCATAGGAAGCAAAGCAGCTGCTCTTAGATATGAAGTTTCTTCAAAGAGTTATTACAGTTTCTTGTGTGGTTTTAATTTTAATGGTGAGGCATTGTATCAGAATTTGCCCCTAACATTCAACTGTCCCAGGTAGTTTATGGCCAAAGCAAATAATGGGATGCTGATACTTATGGAAAATAATGAGAATGACTCAGTGGAATGTTTTAAAAACATAATTTTAAGAAATAATTGGAACTGTTAATACCTGTTCACTGGAGAAAATTGGAAATGGAGAAAAACACGAAGAAGAAAAGAAAGAAAAGTTAATTCCTTTACTGACAGTTGTGTTGGTTGGTCATATGCTCCTCTATACCACAGTGTCACGATGTCACTCCCTGTCATATTTTTCCATAGCATTGGCTTTCCTGGTGGCAGAAAACTCCTTTAGCCAGGCCTCTTTGGTATGTAGCCCACTTCCAGTTTTTTCATGATTGTAGATAAAGCCATGATGAACATTATTACATTTCTGCAGATGTCTCTGTATTTCTTGGCATAAATTCCTAGATTTGGAATTGCTGGGGTACAGCATGAACCCATTTAAAAATTGATTTTAATAAAAATTGTCATAGTGATACGAACTTGTATATTTCACCAGCAGTTTGTAACCTGTTTTGCCCTTATAAACATTGGGCATAATCTTTAAAGATTTCCTTACCCATTTGAGGGGAAAAATGATATTCTTATGCTTTAATTTACATTTGTTTGAATATTAGTGAAAATAACCAGTTTAACTATGTTGGTAAGGTATCTTCTTTGGGGAACTAGAGTTTTAAACCCCTTTCCTGTGTTTTTCCTGTAGACTGTTCCTCTTTCTCTTATCAGGTGTGAGAGTGCTTTAAAGATGGGGGATCAGGGCTGGGATTGTGACTCAGTGGCAGAGCACTTGCCTAGCATGTGCAAGGCACTGGGTTTGATTCTCAGCACCACATGTAAATAAATAAAATAAAGGTCCCTTGCCAAATAAAAAATTATTTAAAAAAAAAACAAAAAACAAGACAGGGGGTTCAGCCTTTGGCCATCCATGCAGTTATAATTTCCTGGTTTTTTATTTGCCCTGCAATTTTTAGAGTCAGTTTCCTATGTTTTTCCTGCATGAGTTGACTTTCTTCATTTATTATTTTTCTTTGCTTTTGTGCAAGATGGGGCTGTCCATTCTGACATCAAATGAATGTCCTCCACACTTTCCTCTAACTCTAGGATTGTTGCATTTTTGCATTTACTTGTTAAGTCCCTTTGGGTTTTATTTTGGTGTAACGATTTTGCAAGTCTAGCTGGAGACAAAGTCATTATTCTTGAATGATATCAATCCTTAATCATAAATTCATTTTTCAAACATTAAAATGAGTTGACTTAACTCCTTAGAGAACTGAAAACCCTGTTGGCTGTTTGGCCCTAAAGTGTGGGTGTGCTTCTGAGATTATGTTGCCTCTCAGATACCAGAATCTGTGCTTGGGCCTCTTTGCTGCTGCTGCCTCCCTGGGCCAGGCCTGCCCTAGTGCAGGTTTCCCAGCTCCTCCTTCCAGCTGCCATTGTTTCTGGAAAGAGCTCTTGTGTCCCCATCAGTGGGTCTATAGTCATTGGCATCCTGACCAGGCAGATAAAACTGCTCTTCTGATTGCCAGCTCTGCCCAAGTCATCTCAGTGCAGGACTGGGCACTAGGTCTCAGCTTCCTGGATTCCTACTAGGTCTCGATGATGGTCCCCTGGCCAGGCACAGGCAGCCTGCACCTGCGCCCCTTGGGTGAGCTTGATGGGGACCTGGCTGTACCTCAGCGCCATGGGGCATCTTGGGAACAGGGACAGTGCTCATTTTAACACTATTTTTATAAGGAACTAGATGATAGTGAACTGTTTAGTCCATGTGGGTGGTTATTCTTTTGAATGTTTATAAAATTCAAAGGACCACAATTTGGAAACACAGACATTTAAAGGCCAACATGACGGATTAATAGAGCTGCATTTTCTTTTTTGGAAATCACATTTTTGTGTGTGAATTTGCCTCTTACAGGCTGTTTAATATTACAAGGGGCAGCGTAGTGTTAATAGAGCATTGGGTTTCAAAATCAGAAGTCTTCTGTTAAAGTCCTGGCATTGCCACCATGCAGCTGTGTGACCTTAGGTAATTCACTTAACCTCTCTGAGTCTCTGGTGGGACTTGAGAGGGATTCTTTCTGTTCTAGAACAACCACCATCAGATTATAAAGAGAATGCTATCTGGCACTCTCCTGCCTGGAATACTGTGAAAATTTGCATTTATAATATCTGCTAATACACATCTTCAGTTTAATCATCTACACAGAAGTCTGACTAGAGCAGGTGGCAGACTCAAGTGCAGGAATGTAGGAGCCAGTGTGTGGTTCCCCATCCCCATCCCAAAGATAAATAAAGATTGTCTGTATAGCCTAAGACCTCAGACTGCTTCACTTTAGATTGCAAAGACTAGATTCACGATTAAAAGTTCTGACATTTACCCTGTGATCATTTACGATTTCAGGTTTGTTTTTCAAAACTGAAAAAAAAGGTTCTCGAAACAGCTGCTAGCCTGGTCTCATACAGATGCGTAGATTTATCATGTTTATGCAGATATTGTATTAGAGATACCTCTACATGCCACCAGGAGCACAGTAGAGGGAGCAAATTGCAAGAAGGTAGGGGCTTCGTGGAAGAAGTGACACTTGTACTGGGTATTGAGGCCTCATAGGAGTTTACCAGGTAGAGATGGTGGAACAGGGCAATCTAGATGGGAGAAATAGCACATGACAAGGCCAGCCATTGGCCACAATTGTGGCACCATTGGGTACATTGAGCAGTACAGGGCAGCTGGTGGGAAGCCATAGTGGATGCTGGAAAAGGGGGTTTTGCTGCTAGGGAGACTCCTGAGGTAGGGTGGTAGATTCTGGAGGAACTTTTATCTGGCTTGAAGTGGGGAAACCCCTGAACATTTATAGACCAGAGGGTGATAGCAGATTTGTTACTCATAAAGATAGCTCTGGAAACCAACAGGAAAAACAGGAGCCACGTAAGAGCCTGGGCAGGAGTCTGATGTGATCTTTGGAGCCCCTCAGTGCTTTTAAGGCCTGTTGCAGATGAGGTGTCAGACCAGAGATGGAAGGGCCGGAGTTACTCAGCTGCGGAGTGGAGGCTGGGGATCAGTGGAGGCTGGGGATCACCTGGCCCAGGTCTTCTCAGGCCAGTGATCTTTTTGTTTTTATCTTCGGCCATATAGAAGCAAATTTCAACAAAGATCTGAACTGTTTTTCTAACTCTTTTAATGAGATTGACTTTCAAAGTAGCTCTAATCTTGATAAAGTTTGACAGAACCAACAACTCTTATCCTGCAGGTATTTATTTAGACTAATGGAGCCAGGTAGATTTGCCTGCATGCTGAGGCTTTCTTGTTATGATAGCATTCCTCAGGCTGATGGTTTATTTTCTCTGATTAGTGAAAATGGAAAGAAAAATCCCTGCTGCGTTTTTATTAGGTTAGGATATAACATATCTTGAATTTATGTTTTGGTTATTTCCCTAACTTTGATCATGCCATTTTGTCATAGATTAAGTTGGCATTGTGGCTATAATTTCTTGCTGTTTTAAAATGTGTGCTGAGTGTGGCAGGTTTATTTCCTCTGTGGTGTACTTGGAGTTTCTTTAGAAGTGGCTTCAATCACATCAGACCCCCAGTCCCATATGCTGGGGCTGAGGACCTTGCATTCCCAGGGTAGCTCTTTGTGCGGCCCAGCGGCCTTCCTAACCCCTACTGGATGACACCCCACCCCTCCCGTGCTGCCCCCTGCTCTGGTGAGGTCTAAAGCAAACTATTCTAGTCGTTTTTGTTTTTTGATTATTTCAACCAGAAACAGGTTTCCAACTCTTCAATACCGTTTAAAAACACAGTTGGAGGAGAGTGGGTCTAGGTCACAGAAAATTGAACTGTACTGTGATGCAGGAGGTAGGCGGATAGTCCTTGAAATAATTACATGACTGTTTGAATTGAAAGGCATCTAACTTTTTTAGGAAGAGATGAGAAGACAGAAAAGTCAAACCTGTGCTCCATGCCCACCTGGGTCTGCCCGGGCCTGCACAGCGGCTAGCATTTATTGGGTGATACATGCTCGTTAAGGCAATTATGTACCTGAAGTGAGTTTTTGCAGCTGCACATTAAATCTATGGATTTTTTGGAGGCCAAGGTAAAAAAGGCAGAAAGTGTGTCATGTGTTACCGTGAGCTAATCTAAGGAACATATCAACTCATTGGAAAGGATGACCTCTGTTTTCCTACCTTCAAAGCAAGCAGGAAGTTACTAGGTCTTAGGTTATTATCATGAACAATATCTACAGTATTTTTTCCCCAGAAAAACAAGGACATGTTCTTTATGCGACCATACCACATGCTGGCCCTTTATAAAGGTGAGAGCTTAAGAATGAACACTTAGCCATGGTGTCCCTGGGGAGCTGAGCCAGGACAGTTCAGGTGTCTGCCTTTTCAGTGGTTGTTCTCAGGTATCAGTTTCTTGGCAGGAATGGGAGAGTAGTCAGTTGGATGCTGTTAGTGCCTGAGGGATAGAAATTCAGTGTGAATCCACTTTGAGGTGGTCAGTGATTATGCAGCCACCCTCTGGTCCATTCTCCTTCCCTGCCCAGCAGCCTCTGGGGTCTGCTGCACCTGTTTTGGGGGACCAAGGCTAAGCTGGGCCTTCTGGTCATGGGCTCTGACAGTGGATGGGTACTGTCATCATTCTCAGAAGAAAAAGTTCTGAAAAAAAAAAAGTAAGGTGTCAAAATCTGATCTTCTGGGGGCCTTTATTTTGGTGGGGGCGGGGGGGGGTACTGGGGATTGAACTCAGGGGCACTCGACCACTGAGCCACATCCCCAGCCCTATTTTGTATTTTAATTAGAAACAGGGAGTCACTGAGTTGCTTAGGGCCTAGTTTTTGCTGAGGTTGGCTTTGAGCTCAAGATCCTCCTGCCTCAGCCTCCCCAGCCGCTGGTATTACAGGAGTGTGCCACCGCGCCCGGCTATTGGAGACCTTATTTAAAAATTGAACATACTTCCAGTTTCATAGCAGTTGTTAGTGATAGCATGGAATTCGTTTTACTAGCTTTTCTTTTATAGCTTTGTTAAATGTGTTTTTAGAACCCCCTTTCCAGATCAACAACCTTTTGTAAGTCTTGCCCTATTTTAGGCATTCCTGGGTTCATGAACTCACCAAAGAAGGATGTTCATGAACTCACCAAAGAAGGTGTGAGGGATTTTTAAAAAAAAACTTTCTAAAAAATTGTAGGAAATACGGTCTGTTGTGAAGTCAGTTTATTTTTCAAGTGTAGATGAGGCAAATGGGAACACCAGAAAAATGGTCTTATACACATTCACAGACAGCCACACACATCACATGTTTTAGTACACAAGAAAAGCTAAATTTCAAGTTAGTTTTAGTCAGTGTTTTTTTTTTGCTGCTGGGACTAAAAGACCTGCCAGAACAGCGGTAAAGGAGGAAAAGTTTATTTAAGGGCTCATGGTTTCAGAGGTCTCAATTCATAGACAGCCGGCTCCATTCCTTGGGGCTAGAGGTGAGGCAGGACATCATGGCTGAAGAGTGTGTGGTGGAGGGAAGCAGCTCATGTGATAATGAGGAAGCAGAGAGAGCCCTCCACTCCCCAAATACAAATATGTACCCCAAAGACAAGCCCCCAATGCCTACTTCCTCCAGCCACACCCTACCTGCCTTCAGTTACCACTCAGTTAATGCCAATCATAGGATTAATTCACTGATTGGGTTAAGGCTCTTGTAACCTAATCATTTCTTCTCTGAACCTTCTTGCATTATCTCACAGGTGGGCTTTTGGGGGACAGCTCACATCCAAGCCATAACACAATCCTTTCCATTGGGTGACATTTTGTAGCAATATTTTTGAATATGTATACTTTTTCAGGGATTCTTTTTGAACCTTAAGAAGTAGACAGTGTAAGAGAAGTGTAAGGGTAAAGGTGTGAATTGGCACAGATGCCAGGCGTAGGGTGCAGAAGAAGGCTTTGTTACCTTGAGGTGCTGTGCACACAGAGACTTTCCAGGGGGATGTCTGGGAGGAATCAAATTCCCGATTGTTGGCTGCTGAATTATTCCTTCTAAAATTGATCTCCTTGGAACCTGGCGTGAAGCCCTCCTTTCCCACAGCTGCCCCCAGTGCCCGGCCCCCACTTTATAAAAGGGTTGATCTGACTCTGAGGTTTCCTGGGAGGAAACCCTCCTGTGCAGAACGGGGAAGGCTGGTGACTGCAGCCAGCTTTTGGTAGGTGAGGTCGTTTCTGTTCTTTGCTTTCAACCCAAATAAAGGAGGAGTCAATCAAGTTTCTGTCTTTGGGTAGATCATTATGGACTTAGACTGTTAAGAAGTGAATGAGGTCACTGTAGTCGAACTTTCATTCCCACCTGTTCTTGACGTGAAGAGGTTTCTTGGTGTTTATATTTATCAATGTGAAAACTGGGAATAAAACCAAAATAAGCCAAGTTCAGTTATGGAGACATTCACGAGGTGGACAGCAGGGCCCTGCTCATCTAACCAGTCAATGCGCTTTCATTAGTTCTTACCTCTGATTTTTAAGTATTTCTCGTTTTGCTCAATTGTCAAGCAATGCTAATCTTAATAACTCGATTTAGAATATGTGTTTTAAATACTTAGAGCATCCTGGTGGGTCCACAGGAAAAATTTAAACTAAGTTTCAATTTACGTACTTTCGTTATATGGAAATATAAGAGTGATCAATGAAATATTAGCAAGCATTAAAACATATTTGTTAGTATAGAAATCTGTGGGGGAAAGCAGATGAAAAGATAAGCTGAAAAAGCACTTTACTATATTTTGTGCCGTTTTAAAAGGAAATGTGAAGTCAGGTGTGGTGGCTTGCCTGTTATCCCAGGGATTCCAGAGGCTCACGCAGAAGGATCAAAAGTTTGAGGCCAGCCTCAGCAACTTAGCCAGCCCCTGTCTCAAAATAAAAAGGGCTGGGGGTGTGGCACAGAGGTAGAGTGCTTCTAGGTTAAATCAATCCCCCATACCACCAAAAAAAATATAATAATAAAATAAAGGAAACGTGAATTCAGGGAAAAAGGAATGATGGAAAAGCTCCTTAACTCCTCGCTTCCCTCAAAATGGACTCAGCTGGCAAGGGCCCCCAGTACTGAGCACAATGTAAATACACCTGTGTTGACCTCTCCCTACCCTCTCCTGCTGGGTAACTCCTTTTTTCTGTCTTGTATTTATTGTTCTTTGGTAATTTTGTGGGGCTTGAATTTTATACAAATTTGGGAGCTATTCTTGGGAAAAAGAATTTAAAAATTGTAAGTAAAATAATGTGCACTTCAGGGCACTGTCAGGCAATCTGAGGAATTGTCTGAGGAAGGGGAAATTAGAGTGGAAAGAGGCTGGTCCTAACCTGTAGTGGTGAGATCGCTCATCTCTGCAGATTTCACAAAAATCATGTGACCGTGTGAGTTTAGTGTTCAATCTCTCCTCAGACTTGGGAAGCAGCACAGGCGAGCAAGGACTCCTGAAACTTAAGTTTAAGCTTCAGCAATTTCCCTGTGACTCCATGTGTGCATGCTTACCTTATACAGGTACACACTCCTGAAAAGAATGTTGATTTTAGTTGATTTCAACTTTCTATGACATCAATTTTTATATTCATAACAACAGTCGTATCACCTGGTGGTGTGTATTCTGATGGAGGTATGTATAAAATGGCATAATCCTTTTATTTTTTAAAGTTTATATATGTATTATGAGGGAAATCCCATCCCTTCAGTTTTTTAAACATATACTGAGAAATTCTGAGTTCAACTAGGGCAGGTAGAATTTTCCAGAATTTTTCAGGTGTTGGGTAAGCACCAGGGTATGCCAGCCATCATGGTGTCCTGAACACTGGAACTCTGTGGAGAGAATAGTCTGCCTGATATCAGGGGAGGACATGAATCCAGTGGCATCTTCAGAGGTTTGTGCATTGTGAAACTGTCCTGGTCGCCAGAGGCTGTTAATGAGTCTTGGTGCCCGAGAGCCTGATAGCTCGTGGAGATACATTCTGGTTTCACAGCTTGCCTGGGGGGCTTGGAAAATCCATCTTCCCTTTCTCCCCTTGCTGCTTCTGTATCCTCTCTGCCTCCTTTGGTCTAGTACACCTTTGATTAAGCACAAAAAATTTTAATGATATAAGTTTCTATCTTCAAAGTTGTTTCATCTCCTTGGAGCATTTGAACCCCCTCTGAGCCCTTCCAAACTCTATACTCCCTCTCAGGTGTCCTTACTCAGCAAGGAGAAAGTCCTTTAGTTGCCAACTTCTTGGAGGCAGCAGGGATTATGAATGGCATGTCGTTTCTTGGTTTACTGTCATAGTAAAAATCCTCTTCCAGCTTCAGGGTGGTGGTGGTGGTGGTGGTAGGCAGAACTCAACTCAGTTCTGCCAGCCCTTACTATGCTGCGTGACTTATTTCAGTTCTCTTTGTAAGCTCTTCAATGACAGGGCAGGGACGATGTCTCACACATCTTATTTGATCTTCATGGTAGCTGGGACCACATCATTACTTTGCAAGGAAAATGCAATGTGAGTGGAACAAAATTGGAATTTTACTGAATCTAGATTATATTGCTGTGTTCATTTATTAAAAATATTTATGGAGCCCATGGAGATAGTCTGATGAAAAACAAAACAAAATAAATGTTTATTGATTGCCTATTCTGGGCTCAGCCCCTATGTCATTTATTTTTTTATATTTATGAAGTCTGATGAGATATAAGTGGCTCCATTAATGGGCAAGCTGAGGCTTAGAGATGTTAAGGAATTTGCTAGTACGTTGTTATGGTTTAGATGTGATGTCCCCCAAAACTCACTTTTGAGACAATGCAAGGTTTCAAGGAGAAATTATTTAGCTATTTCCTTAACCTAATCAGTGGTTAATCCCTGATGGGATTAATTGAGTGGTAACTGGAGGCAGGTGGGGTAGCTGGAGGAAGTGGTTTATTGGGGGCGTGACTGTGGGGGGTATATATTTTGTCTCTGGAGATTAGAGTCTCTGCTTCCTGATCATCATGTGAGCTGCTTCCCTCTGCCACACTCTTCTGCCATGATGTTTTACCTCATCTTGAGCCCCGAAGAATGGAGCCAGATAGCTGTCTATGGACTGGGACCTCTGAAACTGTAGACCCCCAAATAAACTTTTCCTCCTTAAAATTGTTCTTGTCAGGTCTTTCACAGCAATGAAAAAGCTATTTAAAACAAGTAGAGATGCAGAAGCTGAATCCAGAGAGTTTTACTCCAGATCACCCATTCTTGATTGCATGATCAATCCATGGGCATGAATAAGTTTGGGCCGAGGTTTTGTCCTGATTGGAAAAGAACCCTAAATATGGGAACAATTTTTATGATGTTGCATTGTCTGTACTTGATATAATACAATTTTTATGCTTCAAACTTAGTGAGAATAAAGAGGCATATCTTTTATGGTGATGGAGGTTGTTTTAAACTTGGAATTCTGAGCTGAAACTTTGTTACTTAAACTTTTCATTCTGCATTTTAAAAAGGATATGTGAATTTCACAGAGTTATTCTTATTTATTTTGGCTGAAGTAACAGGGTACATTTACCTCCTCAGAAAGAAACAAACACAAAAGTCAAATCTCATCTTTGTATGCCAGCATGCGGCTGGCTATCCTCGGCCGGGTCCCACAGCTGTGACACTGGCCTCTGGCCTCAGACCTGGTTTCCAGTAGACGTGCTCAGGGCTTTCTGGTTCTCACTCAGGCATTTCATGAACCGTCTTCCAAGTTTTTTTAAAAAATGTGACCGTTAGCTTATATTTTCCAACGTGTTCTACCCTGCTCTGCCCTGAGAACAGCAGAGAGTTTGTGGTGGATTTCTGAGGGTGAGAATGTGGTTAATGATGTAACAGAATTTCAGGCACTTGGATATAAAGCCATTTTATTGTCACTACCAGTTTTGTGCAGAATCATCTCATTCTTTTTCTGCACAGGGTTGATTTTACAGTGAAATTTAAGGAAATTCAGCAGTAGGAGTTGGGCATTTCAAAAAGGAGGTGAGAGGACACAAGTTGTATAAAACTATAGATATCTGGAACAGTAGGAATGAATGACGAGATGATGGAATTTTCTAGAAAGTGTCTTTGATCATCATACCCTTTCCCCCTTTTCTTTTGCCCACCCCCTATTTCTTTCTTCCTTTTCTTTTCTCCCCCGTTTGTTTAAAACGTTGTGCATTCTTTGCTTCTCAGATGGAACTGTTTTTTATTGTTGGATTTTGTGTTGGGGGGCTCACAATTACTACTGAGGCATCATTTGTGGGCTTGGGCTGCGATTCAGTGATATTCTGGATCTGTCAGGTCTACCTTTTCTTCTGAATGACTAAGCTTTTCCTTTACCAAGGAATGTTCTTTGTGGAAGTTTTTTTTTTTTTCAACCAGAAGGTGCTACCTGAAACCTGGAAAATTCCTCATTATTTCAGAAACATCTCTGCACTTCCATTGGCTCAGCACTTCCGATGCATTTTCAATGAATTTCAGACCCTCATTATTTCATTGAGGGGAATAAAAGCTTCAGGGGAAGAATTATATAATATTCAGTTCCATCCCAGCTCTCCTAAAGAATGTTTTAGAGTTTTGGGATATTTTCAAGGAAATATCTTTTATGTTAGTTCCCCCTCTAGGTTCTTCCTTGGATGTTTTCAAAAAAGTCTCCAACTCTGAGGAGGAGATGTGATCCAGTCAGTGAAATGGCTCCAGGGCTGGCACTGGCTCCTTGAGAAATGGGCAAGGAGGACAGGATTCTGGCCCTGGCCCTGCCCTGGCTTCTTCCCCCATCACAGGGAAATCAGAATTCCCACTGAGTTCACTCTGCAGGATGTCATGAGAAGGAAATGAGATGCAGTGTATATGAAAGCCCTTGGAAAATTCACGAGTTGAAAGGGCTCTTCATTATTAGAAATAGTAATAAGACTCTGAGATAAAAGACCTTTGGTCAACTAAGTATAGGAAACAGTGAATTATTCCTCAGAATCTCTCGGAACACTTTAACATGCTAAAGATTCCCCTAAGACCTGGAGGGAAGAATTCATATTTAATCCTATCTGAGTTAGAGTTTCTCAGTTTTCCCTGTCTTTTTAGCTGCTTCTATGAACTGCTGTGAGTGGAATTCTTGGAGGGCACACAGATGCTCATGGAAGGCTCTAGGATATTTCTGTTGGCTGCTTCTTTATTTACCAATTCTCAGGTTTATTCCAGATATAAGTGGTCTCCAGACACTGAGTTGTAAGACCAGGGAAGTGTGATTATATTTTATCATATACATATACACATACTGGTACATGTACATATACATGTACACACATGTGTGCATGCACACACACATCCACAAATACAGTTCTTATAATTGTAGGAGTGTTTTGCCAGCTTTAGATAAGTCATATTCTATCGTCTAACAGGGTTTGGGTTTTAATCAACTTTGCAGGAAGTATTTTTTTCTTGGAGTCTTACCATGTCTTCCTAAAGAAGCAGAGCTATCATATTTTAAATAATTCTTTTTAGGAAAAATCATGGGCATATTTTCTTCTTACAGCAAATGTCTTTGATACATTTGCACTGATGCTTAGATTCCAAATCAGAGCTTAGAGTTTTAGAGTTGGAAGAGGCTTTAGAGAGATTTTTGTCTAGTGATTCTCAGCTCTCAAGCATATTCTTAGCATGCTGAAGAGAATGCACTTGGGAATGGAAGTCTGGAGAACTTGAAAAATTACACATGTCCTCTAACCTGCAGGTTCTAGCCTACCATCACTGTAGTAGGAAGGTCCCTCTGTCCCTGTAAATGGGCTGTACCCCCAGGGGATTGGGGACAGAAAAATGTTGAACTACAGATCTTCTCCAACCCCACATTTTACACATGAAAATGATGAGTTCTATAAGGTTTAATGACATCTTCAAAGTTCCACAATTTGGCCTAGAAGCAGGCTCCTGGCTATTAATCCATTGCTTTCCCCACTGATGTCAGTGGTTTCTATATTACCATAATTCCTATCATATCACATTTTCTCTCCTACCATCATATGCTTCACGATTTTAAATATAGACTGACTTTTATATATACATTTAATTTTTATAAAAGAAACTTTGCATTTTATTCCATATGGGAATTTAACACCAGTTTCGCTTGCTATGAAAAAAAAGGTAACACTAAAAATAAATGCAGTGAAAAGATATATTAAATTTTAACTAGATAGAGTTGCTGTTCAAGGTTCTGAGCCTGAAGATTTCTCTCTGCTAAAAATAGAGATTATCAGTTATTAGAGAAGTTGAAGATGTACTAGCTTGAAACAGTGACATTCTTTTTTTATGTAATCAGAAAGGCTGAAAGAGAATTGTGAAGGAAGTACCATTTTCCTGATATATAAGTCCAGTTGGTGTTTGTCCACCACCACCCACTTCAGTGGCCATCAGGCCTCACCAGTGAACAATCTGTGTCCATTCATTAGGCGCTGTCCTTGCAAATTGAAGGCCAAGTGAGGTAAATTGTGCCTTGGCTTGTGTCCAGGCTAGTTATAAGCGTAGACTTGATTGCAAACTGAGTAGAAAACAAGTGGGAAGTTGGATGCATATGGGCTGTTTTTATTCCACTGATGCCATTGGAAAATCTCAAAGCACAGGGCTTGTTACGAGATAGATGCCTGATAAATATTCAGGGACGGAATGCACAAACAAGTGAATGAATGGCAAATGATAGTGTAGTCAGGTGGACTAGATAGACTATGGTCACAGCAAGTTGTTGCTCTTTGCTTCAAGCATGAAGTGTAGAAGACCCAGAGACAGCTGAGTGCCGCCACAGGTATTGAACTTACAAAGTAAGAGCACAGATGCGTTTGTGTATCAGCAAGCCTTAGATCGTTATCATTTATAGTCTTTGTCACAACTCGCCTTGTGCATCAAAAAGAGAAAGGCAGCAAAGACAGATTTGAATTCTGATCTTCCTGGGAGATAGTTGGATGATTTGGGGAGAATGCATCATCTCTTTGGGACTCATCAGGTCTAAAAGCAAGGACCATAAAAATGCCCACCTCAAATGCGGTCAGGAGGATTAAATGGGGCAAAGCAGAGGGAATCACTTTATAAGGACTAAAGTACTATATTCATATGAATGATCAAAAGACCAAAGCAATTCTGAACAGAAAGAGCAATACTGGAAGCATCATGATACCCAGTTTCAGATTAACTGCAGAGCTATAGTAACCAAAACAGCATGGTTCTGACATTAAAACCGGCTCTTAGGTCAATGAAACAGAAGACACAGAGTCAGATCCACCTAGGCACAGTCCTTTGATCTTTGACAAAGATGACAAAAACCATACGATAGAGAAAAGACAGGTTTTTTTTTTTTTAAAAAAAGGCTGCTGGGAAAACTGTTTATCCATATGTGGAAGAATAAGGCTAGATCCCTATCTTTCAAAAGGCAACTCAAAATGGGTTAAAGAGCTAGGAATTAGATCAAGAACTTTGCAACTGCTAGAAGAAATCAAGGTCAGTGCTCCAACATAGAGCCACAGGCAACAACTTCCTTGTTAGGACTCCTAAAGCTCAGAAAAGTAGTACCAAGAACTAACACATGGGATCAAATTAAAAAGCTTCTGCACAGTAAAGGAAGGAAGAGTATGAAGACAGAGTATAGAATGGAAGAAAATCTTTGTCAGTTGCTCTTCTGACAGAGGATTAGTATCCAAAAGATATCAAGAACTTGAAAAACTTAATGCCTATAATCCCAGCTACTCAGCAGGCTGAGGCAGGAGGATCGTAAGCTTGAGGCAGGCCTGGGCAACTTAGCCAGACCCTGTCTCAAAATAAAGTTTTGAATAGGGCTGACGTTGTAGTTCTGTGGTAGAGAGCTTGCTTATTGTACTTAAGGTCTTGGGTTCAATCCCCACTGCAAAAATAAAAAATAATAAGACAAAAAATTATTTAACCAAGCACAAATATACACACAGGGAATTATTTTATTCAGCAGGATAAACTTAATTGGATATTTAAATAATATAGATGAGAGTCACATTGAGGAAGGGTTATTATAAGAAAAGATGATTAAAATGCATTAAGAATTTCTTTTTAAAATACTGTTATTATGCCATTACTCATTTCATAAAGTTCTGCTTTTGTCCATAAAATTAAAGCATTCACTCAGCTCACTCATCATCCTCAAATAATAATTTCTGACACATTCCATCTGGATGACTATGATAAAATGTTTGATCTAAGATGCTGATTTATAATATGTCTTAGGAACTCTTCAAAAAAATGATAAGATCCTTGAATGATGCCAGGCATCTAGAATAAAACTGTCAAGAGAAACTCAGCGACATTTGGCTCCATCTATAATTTTGATATCAACTGTTACTCCTTTATTAAAGATATCCAGTAACCATCTCATCAACATGATGTCTGTAGCAAATTATTTTTACTTAAAGCCTCAGCTCTGACATTTGAAGTGAGTGGATGTGAATGCCATTTCAGTTCAGGAAAAGGCTGTGGTTGAGCGCTGGCCCACTTTCACAGGGAATAATATTATTGAGGTCTTGTTTTGTGGTATTTATGTTGTAAATAATATATCCAGAGTCCATATAGCTACCTGTGCCTGCCAGCTAATGGCACCTCCTTCGTAGCATCTTAGATCCAAAGGCATAATGTTTAGATGCTGGAGGAAGTAACTTTGGCTTGCTGAAAGTTTAATTAGGGTTCACATTTCTGCTGAGACTGCAAAGTCTAAACTACTGCATCCTTGGTGCAAAATTGTTTCCACATTTCTTTTTCTTTCCTGGATGCTCAACTATTTTTTCCACCTGAACTTAACCAACCATTTGAGCTGGACGATCTGGAAACCAGCTACTAGGCATGTGGTCTGTGACTTAGCAATGTTGGCATCACCTGTAAACATTAGAAAGGCAGAATTTCAGGCCCATCCCAAACCTATTGAATTGAAATCTGCAGCTAGAGGATCTTCTCTTTGAAGCCTACATTGTGCAGGTCATTCTTTTGAGAAGCAAGGTTCTAGAGCTCTTTGTCAGATCAAATACACACACACACACACACACACACACACACACACACAGAGTTTCTCAAGCATTTATGTTGTAAATGGTTTTATTCACTGAATTAAAAGAAAACAATGCAGCACTGAACATATCTTGATAATGGAGACTTGCAAATATCACATGCTAGTTAAAGCCAAACCTTTTTCCCCATCGTCACGATTTCAGGGTGTTTTTAGCTGTTAAAGTCCTGTTGGTTTCCTCCAGGAACACCAATTCCTTTGGCACTTTTCTTTCTCCCTTTCTTTCCTTTAATTCAAATTCTTGTCTTATTTATCCATAAAGCAGATTCAGACTCCAGCTGTTCCTGGACAGTGTTCACCAAGTTTCTTCTTGGGGTTGTTGTCCATCTGGGTGGACCCAGCTTTTTGCTGGTGCTGAGTTAATTCCTCGCTCTTCTTTGCCCTTTCACTAGAATGAAAACACCTGCTGAGTAGAGACGATTTTGTTTTCTGCTGCATCTCCAGCACCCGGCAGTGGCTGTTAGAGGATCTCCCCCTTCTGTCTTTGCTAAATGACTGTCCCTGGCATAGTGGCTGCATGTCCTGGGTGGGTGGGATTCCTGCCTGGCTAATCTGATTCTGAAGCCAGTGCTCGCACTCACCTCTTGCCTGATGACTGTTTCTCCCACATCTCTGAGGTCTGTTGGAGAGGCTGTGCATGCTGCCATTCAGAGAGGCTGAGTGCTGGCTGCTGGTGGCTCATGGCTGGGTCAGGCCTTCAACCTTGAAGGAGTTCTGTGTCCTACTGAAGGGTGCTCCAAAGCTCCCACAGGAGTAGCTGAGATCTCTTGCAGGTGTTTTGTGCTTTGCCTTCTCACTCTGCCCAGGCTGCTCCACTCCCTTCCTTACAGGTTCTGTCCAAGGAGGTCACTAGGTCTGGGGCTCAGTTGAAGACACATGTTTTATGGCATTTAAAGAACCTCAGTGCCAGAACCTGTTTTGATCCAGTGCTTTTCTGACTTGACCACTCTGACCCTCTAATGCAGTGCTTCTCAACAGGGCCCATTTAGTCTTCCTGGGGACATCTGGCAATGTCAGGAGACTTGGGATTATTGCTGGCATCTTGCGGGCAGATTCCTGGGATGCTGCTAAATGCCCTCCGGCACATAGGGCAGTTCCACATCAAAGAATTATCTCACCCCACGTGTTGGTGGTTCTGAGCTGAGAAACCATGCTCAGTGATGAGTGAGCTTTGGTGGAGATGGAGGTGCAGTAAGGACGAACCATTGTACTCCCATTGTCCGATCCCAGGGTGCGGATTCCATGTTTTAAACAATTTTCCATGTTAAATGATTATGCAGATATGTGTATTATTGTTACATGTATTTTCTCTTGTTTTTGTTTACCAAAATCCTGCTCATAAGAAGTGTGCGGGATTGCCTCAAAGTCAGTATTTCCTCTTTTGCTTCCTGTGGGGGAAGGGGTTCTACTCCGTAATCCTGAGGTTGGCGGTGGCACTGATCACTAAGCACCAGGGAGAAACACACTTCAATGCAATACTCCCGTTGTCTAGGTCTCAAGACTACTCGTTCTAGATTTTTCATTTTTGGGAGGATAGAAATAGTAAATCCTTCCTTTTTCTCTGTCTAGAGTAACAATAAGGGGGAGATGTGAATTCAATATTTTCATTCCAGGATTCTGCTGTTTATGTTTCCTTTTTGCTTGACAGTCTCGTGTCAAATGCGTATCTATTAGAACAAAGATCAGTAAGACTGATCAAAGAATAAGTCAGCACCAAAGCATCCATCCCATGACCTTGGCTGCTATTGCTGAGCATATTGATTCACTCTAGAACATTCGATTGGCAACACCATTCACAAATAGCTAATCTAATCTCCTTCGGTGCTGGAAAGCAGCATCTGAGAGGAGACAGCTTGCAGAATCTTCAAAGGCGGGAGGTAGAGGTGCCTGAGAAGGGTGACAGGAGCCTGCAGAGTCAGCAGGGGGCTCAAGGGAGAAGATGCTGTCTCATGCCACTTCTTTCGCAGAAATCGAGTGTTGGCATTGATTACTGATGAGAGAATAATCTGTTTTCTCTTAGCATGATTTATTTTTCCGTATTTTTTATTGGTGCATTATAATTACACCCAATAGTGTGATTTGTTGGTACATATTCGTATATGCACACGATATAACAATATAATTTGGCCAGTATTGTGCACCAGTATTTCCCCTTTCCTTCTCCTTCTCCCTCCTCCTAGTGCCTTTACTCTACTCCATTTTCAATTTCTTAATTTCTCAATTCTCAATTTTCATGAGAACCCCACCCCAACATTTTCCCCCTCCTTTTCCCCCTCTAGTTTCCACATATGAGAGAAAACACACAACCTTTGATTTTCTGAGTTTGGCTTATTTCACTTAACATAATGCTCTCAAGTTCCATCCATTTTCCTGCATCATTTTTTTATGGATGAATAAAATTCTGTTGTGTGGGTGTATATGTATATATACCACATTTTAAAATCCATTTATTCGTTGATGGATACCTACACTGGTTCCATAATCTGGCTGTTGTTGGATTGTACTGCTGCAAGCCTGGGTGCACAGGTACCACTAGACTTTCATTCTTTTGGATAAGTATTGAGGAGTGATTTCACTGGGTCATATGGTGGTTCCATTCCTAGTCTTTTGTCTCCATCATGATTTCCATAGAGGTTGTATTAATTTACATTTCCACCAGCAATATAAAAGTGTTCCCTTTTCCCCACATCCTCACCAGAATTTCTTATTGTTTGTGTTCTTGATGACTGCCACTCTAACTGTAATAAAATGAAATCTCAGTGTCATTTTGATTTGCATTTCCCTAATTGCTAAAGCCTTTGAACATTTTTTTTCATTATATTAATTTCTTCTGAGAAATGTCTGTTGAATTCATTTTCCCATTTATTGATTGGATTGCTTTTTTGGAGTTGAGTTTTTTAAGTTCTTTGTATATTCTGGATATTAATTCTCTGTTAGAAGAGTAGCTGACAAAGATTTTTTTCTCACTAAGAGTGAAGAAAGATTGGTAGGCTGTCTCTTCACTCTCTTAGTTGTTCCCTTTGTTGTGCTGAAGCTTTGAAACTTGATACTATCCTATTTATTAATTCTTAGTATTATTTCCTGAGCTTTAGGAGTCCTATTAAGGATGTTATTGCTTCTGCCTGTGTGTTGGAGTGTTGACCCTATGTTTTCTTCTGGCAATTGCAAAGTTTCTGGTCTAATTCCTCCTCAGTCATTAATCCACTACGAGTCACCTTTTGTGTATGGTGAGTGATAGGGCTCTAGTCTCATTCTTCCTAAAAAAGGATACACTTCTAGACACATATGATCTGCCAAAATATGGATACCTAGTTTCCTCAGCACCATTTATTGAAAGACTATCTTTTCTCCAGTATATGTTTCTGTGACAACTTTGTCAAAGATCAGATGACTGTGTGTGTGTGTGTGTTTGGCTCAGGGACTTCTGTTCTGTTCCATTGGTCCATGTGTCTTTTTTTATGCCAGTACCATGCAGGTTTTGTTGGTATAGCTCTATAGGATAATTTGAAATCAGCTATTATGTTATCCCTAGTATTATGTTTTTGGCTTAGAATTTCTTTAGTTATTCTGGCTCTTTTATTCTTCCAGATGAATTTTAGGACTGTTTTTTCTAGTTCTGTGAAGAATATCATTGGTATTTTAGTGGAAATTGCATCAGGGACTATCTTGAAAACTTATACTCCAATACATTGGTAAATCTAAAAAAAAAAAAAAAAAGAGGATACATTTCTAGACACATATGATCTGCCCAAATCAAAGCAAGATGATAAAGAAAGCCTAAATAGACAATAAGAAACAATGGATTTGAAGCAGTAATAGAAAGCCTTCCAACAAGGCTAGGACCAAATGAATTCTCGACTAAATTCTCTCAGACCTTTCAAGAACTAATGCCTATGCTCCTCAAATTATTCCATGAAATAAAAGTGTGGGACACTTCCAAATTCATTCTATGAAGTCAGTATCACCCTGATTTCAAAGCCAGATAAGGACACATCAAGGAAAGAAAACTATAGACCAATATCCTTAATGAACATAGATGCAAATGTTCTCAATAAAATATTAGCAAATTGTATTTAACAACATATTAAGAAGATTGTACACCATGACCCAGTTGATTTTGTTTTAGGCATGCAAGGACTGTTTAACATACACAAATTAATAAATGTACTTTGGCACATAAATAGAATTAGGGACAAAAATTACAGTTATCTTAATAGATGCAGAGCAAACTTTTGACAAAATTCAGCACCGATTCATGATAAAAATACTGAAGAAACTATGGATAGAAGGAACTCACCTCAACATGATAAAGGATATATATGAGAAACCCAAAGCCAACACATAGTGAATGGGGAACAACTGAAAACATTTTATTTAAAATTTGGATCAAGATGAGGACATCTTCTCTCACCATTCCTATTCAATATAGTCTGAGAAATTCCAGCCAGAGCAATTAGGCAAAAAGAGGAAATAAAAGGGATAAATATAGGAAAAGAAGAAGTCAAATTGTCACTGTCTGTAGATGATATGATCCTACACTTAGAAGATACAACAAGCACTAGGTGTGGTGGTGCACACCTGTTATCCCAGCAACACAGGAGGCCGAGGCAGAAGGCTTGCAAGTTCAAGGCCAGCCTCAGTAATTCAGCAAGATCCTCAGCAACTTAGCAAGACCCTGTCTCAAAATAAAAAATAAAAATAGGACTGGGGATGTAGCTCAGTGGTAAAATGCTTCTGGGTTCACTTCCCAGTACAAAAAAAAAAAACAAAAAAAATTCCCAAAGTCCACCTGAAGACTGCTAGAGATAATAAACAATAAAGATATTTATTTAGCAAGGTAGCAGGATGCCAAACCAACATACAAAAATCAATCACTTTCCTATACATCAATAATTAATTTGCTGAAAAAGATATTAGGAAAGCAATCCCATCCATAGAAGCCTCAAAAAATAAAAATAAACAAACAAAGCCTAGGAATAAATGTAACCAAGGAGATGAAAGACCTCTATAATGAAAATCATAAAACACTGAAGAAAGAAATTGAAGACACTAGAAGATGGAAACACCTTCCATGTTCATAGCAAGGCACAATTAATATTGCTTAAATGGCCATATTACCAACAGCATGGTTTCCAAAGCATATTTTACACTTGATTAAATTATCCTTGGTACTTTGCAGACCAAAACATATTCAGGCTTTATGCGTTTCCTAAGCTGAGAAAAGCAAGAGCCTGTCACTTTGTGTGCTGATCCAGCCTGAGGGTCTTCCACCTGCTCTTCCTGCTAGCACCACACCCAGCTCAGTGCTCAGTGAAACCCAGAACAACTCCGTCTCCCAGAGGCTTCTGACTGAAGGATCAAGAGAACTTTGAAAAAGTTCCACAGGGAACGTGTGAAGACCATCTGGCCACGCACTGCTCCCGTATGTCACTTTTTTGCTGTCAGCTTGTGATTTAAGGACACTGTCCAAAACTGCCTGAGCGCAGACTAAGCCTTGTGTCTCAAAGAGCTGGGCTTTTCAATTATATGGGACACGTTATCGCTTGACTTCTCTATCCATTTTCTGAGATCCATTTAAAAAACACCAGTGTGAAGGGGAAAAAAAAATCCAATGTGTGATGTAACGTTGCTTGAAGTATCTTTTACTGTGCTTTGAAAATGATCTTATAGGACCAGGAACTTTCAGACACATCTGTTGGGAATGTATTGGCAAAACTCCTTCCTGCAGGTGGTTTGATTTTTGTGTACCCTTTGATCCAGACATTCTTTTGGGAATTTATCTCAAGGAAATTAACATTGATGTGGTTAAAGATCTAGCTATGGATGTGTTTCTTACAGTGTTAGTTATAATAATGATAAAATATAAACAACTACATGTCTAGTAAAATAATTCATTGTACAAGCATGTTGTGGGTTGAAAAGACATTGTCAAGGACTATTTAATGACATGAAATGATTTCTGATATGAAGTGGAAACCAGATTTCGGCGATGGGCAATGATCCCTGTACGGTTATTCTGCAAATCCAGCCAGTGGTTATCTCTAAGTAATGGAATTACATGCTGGGACCTTTTTTTCTAATTTGTCTTTTTTACATTTCCTACATTAAAAAGAAATTGTTTTTGTTATAAGTAAAAAAGAAGTTACTAAAAATGAACCTAGTGCGTGTGAAACACACGATAACGTGCACAAGTCATGTGACTGATACTGAGTTCTCACAAAGTGAATCCACCTGTATTGCCAGTACGCAGCTCAAGCAGGATCTATGAGGGCCTCAGAAGTTTCTTCTGGCACTTTCTAGTCACTAACACCCCTCTTCCCTCTGGCACCTGTAGCTGCAGAGCTTGGTGCTTGTTTTTGGAACTTTATAAAACTAAAGTGTACAGATTATGCCCTTTTGGCTTCATGGCTTCCAGTCACCGTTATATTTGTGAGTCACTCATCCTGTGTGTAGTTGCAGTTTGTTCAAGTTCATGGCTCTATAGTATTCCACTGTATGCACAAACCACTGTTCAGTCATCAGTCTACCACACGTGGACACAGGAGTTATTTCTGGTTTGGCACTCTTCTGGATGGTGCTGCTGGGAGCCATTTTTTGGTCTAACATCAGAGCACATTGCTTGGGGAACACCTGGGGCTGGAAATGCTGGCTCACAGTGAGAGTTACTATTCAGGTTTCTGAAGTGGTCCTGCCAACTCACACCTCCAACTCTATTTTTTCCTCTGTATCTTTAAATACTGATCACAGGATTTTCCCAGGATGTGTTGAACTTTCCTGGATGATTTGTTGCTGTTGTATTTGAAATACTTTTTTTACCTCTCTTATGGTGATAGCTGTATATTGAATATTACAGATGTTCTAGAAAATTCCGAGTCCTTGTCTACATTTTTCATGGGAGATATTGTTCGATGGTTCAGGACAAACATTCTCTTTCCTCAGAACAACTTTAAATTTCTTAAATTTCTTGTGTGAAGAACAGGTGACAGCTTTTCTTCTAATAACTGCATTATTTGAATTGTGAGAGTATTATACTTTTTTATTCTCATGAATGAAACATTTTTATTTATTAGGAAGTTCATTTTTGAGTTTAAAAAAAATGCTAGAGTGGTACAGTTAAAAATGAGGAGTAGTCTTGGAAGTTATGGTCAGTCTTGGGAGATTTTTTTTTAAGCCTGTGTTCCTCCATTGGCAGTGGATGCACTTGGGGAACTGCTGGGAGGCCCCAGGCCACTGGCAGAGGGTTCCATGTCGGTATTGTTTGCAGGGACTCATAGCCCAAGCAGCTCCCCACCCACCTCTGACTGCCGGAGCAGAACTTCAGGCCCTCCGCTGGCCCAGCACTGAGTGGTGTTCAGGGTCTTCCACTTGTGCTCCATGAACACATGCAACAATCAGTGGTTTTGGAGGTTTCTTCTGCCGTGTTCTCAGGCTGTGCAAGTTCTTTGCCCTTTGAAAACTCTGTCTTCGAGTGTTCACTGGTGGAGACCTCAGGTCCACAGCTCTCTGAAGGCCGCGTCGACTTTTCCATGTCCTAAGGTGAGGCCGCCAGTCATCCTGAGTCTAGTCCTGACTCATGCTGTTTTGAAATATTAAAGGGCACTGGTTGTTGAAGCAAAGCCTAACCACGCTGCAGTATCTTTTCATTTTTTGATTTTTTGAGGGGGTACCAGAGATTGAACTCAGGGGCACTCAACCACTCAGCCACATCCCCAGCTCTATTTTGTATTTTATTTAGAGATGGTCTGATTAAGTTGCTTAACGCCTCGCTGTTGCTGAGGCCGACTTTGAACTCGCTATCCTCTTGCGTCCCAAGCCTCTGGGATTAGAGGCCTGTGTCACTGTGCCTGGACCAAGCTGCAGTTTCTTGACTTCTGTTTCTGGTCAAATTGCAATGGATCATTTCTTTACTTTTCTGTAATGTGATTTGTAAAATTTTTTTGGTCAGGGAAAAGTTAATTCCGAAACTTTGCAAAGATGTAGTAAGAAATATATGAGCACTGTGGGCGGGGATGGAGGTGTGACCTGAATGAGGACAAGAGGCTGTTCTGGCTACAGTGCCAGAGCAGAGCTGGAGGAGGGGCTCACTCTCCTGGTCTTCAGTGGGTCCCTGGGGCCTCCCTAATGGACCTGAGAGCCCTCCTGGCTGGGTGGCTGCAGGCTGCTTCACACTGCTCTGCTCTGACCACATGCGGGCCGGGCTGTGTGCTTCTGGTTTGTGACACCAAGTGCCTCCTTGGTTGACTTCTTGGTTCACTTGGTGTGAACATGTTTTCTTAAAGAGAAGGTTTCGGCAAGGCTGAAAAACTCTGTGCTAGGCCTTAAAAAGATTTTTCTCTACCATCCATGAAAACAAAAAAAAACAAAACAAAAAACCCACAAACTTCTTAGTACCTGCTGTATTTTACCCGGAGACTTCTGAAAAAGTGATGCCAGTGGGTAGAAGACCTTTCTCAGGGGGGTTTCTGGAAGAGGTGCAGGTCTGGAGCCCAAGGTTCGTTCTGCTCTAAAATATTCCATCTTTGCTCGGATTATGTATTTTTGCATTCTAACGGAGCTATAAAACCATGCCCTGGGCTTGATTTGTATAACTATTATGTCAGGTGTGATAAATGTTAATGTAATAATATTGATTCATTCATTCTGCCGAATCATTGTGGGCCAGTTAAAGTGATAAACAACCATTAATTTTGTTTTACTTGCAGAGGTAGTTTATTATAATCAAAACAGAAGGTTGGCTCTCGACTACACCTGCATATACTATCATCAGGAAAATATTTATGGTTCAGTTAATCTTGCGTAGGTCTAAAGTAGCTGTGGTTCGATCACTCCACAAGCAGGGTGGGTCAGCATGGTGGGCAGTTTCACCAGTGCGGCTGTGGAGACGCAGGGGCAAGTTGCTCCTGTGGGATTTTCACAGCCCAGGACACTGAAAGGTGCCCTTGAATCATCCTTTGCAGGATGGGAATTGAAAGGAGAGTCCCAAGGAACCTTGCCCTTTTCTTCAATGTCCTTCTGCACACCCAGAAAGGAGGGTGGAATTTTTGCCTTAACAAAACAAACATTTCTTGATAATTTCAGATAAGTTGAAGCTTTGTGAATCGAATCATAGTTGAAGAGCAGGAAGGGACGGAGAGAAGCTTACTGCACTTAGGTGTTTCCTCTTTGGCCGTGGAAGTGAAACCCAGGGACTGGCCTCCAAAGCACTGGCTCATGCCACCACACACAGTTGCTCCTTGAAAACCAGCAGGTTTTGAATCTTTCCTCTGGCTCTGAAGGGAAGAGAGACAGATAAGTGTGTGTTCAGAATACAGGGCCATTTAAGGTCTGCAGGATGGCAGACCCGCCAGGTCAGGGTCAGAACTCCACACCAGCCACCTGCTGACACCTCTCTGGTAGGAGTGGAGGGGACCTGTTTGGGACCCCCAGGAGATGAGGAGCAGCCCACCTCGGGGTCACTGCAGTGATCATGCATGTCAAGTTCTCCTGCTCTCCATCCTCCATTCCTTCTGCTCCAGCTGGGAGCCATGGCACCTGCCCAATGCCCATGTGCTAACCCATCCTGCCACCACCACAGCAGTGTCTCTGCCGCCTTGCCCTGCAGCTGCGGGCAGCAAGCCTCCCAGCCCTTAGGGTCTCTCCATTTTCCCTCAGCCAGGCAATTGTGCACACTCCTGACCATTTCAGTCCTGTGGCCAGTTGTTGACCCAACATGGTCAGCTGAAGGGTACAGCTGAAAATCAGTCAGGTGGGTGCAGTCGAGGTACATGGTGACTGTGGGAAGAGCTCAATCTTGACCTCTTGTCCAGGGAAAAGCCTGAGCACCCCTATGTGCACCATTCCAGAAAGGCCTTTTCCAGTTTGCCTCATTTTTTATCTGTACTTTGTCTCCCTCCCATCTCTCTCCCTCCCTTTCTCCATTTCTCCCTTCTTCCTTTCCTCCCGCTATTGATACCTGACTCCTCCCTACTTCTCCTCCTCCCTTCTCCCTTCTTTATTCTCCTTCCCTCCCTCTCTTTCTTTCTTTCCAGTTTCTTCTCTCTCTTTTTGCTCTAATCCCAAATACATTTGTATTTTCCTTAGAAATAATTACCCAGCTGGGCGTGGTGGCGCATGCCTGTAATCCCAGCACTTGGGAGGCTGAGGCAGGAGGATCGCAAGTTCAAAGTCAGCCTCAGCAACTTAGTGAGGCTCTAAGCAACTCGGTGAGACCCTGTCTCTAAATATAATACAAAATAGGACTGGGGATGTGGCTCAGTGGTGGAGTGCCCCTGGGTTCAATCCCCAGCACCAAAAAAAAAAATCCAAAAAAAACAAAAAAGAAGAAACAATTACCAAAAAAACTCATAAAGCTCATACTCAACTCTTTGTTTTGTCTATCCACAGAATGTTCCTTTCTTCCTTTTGGTGTTCACTATGGAACATTCTGGATCTCACCCAGGCCTATAGGTAAAGTAGAACTGGAAGGAGGTGGCAGGGTGTTTCTCTGTCCCCTTCTCTCTGGGTGCCAGTACAAAATACATTGGACATTAAACTGAACCCAGCTTTCAGTACCAGGTTCTCTTCTTTCTTAGCTTTTGTGAACCTTTTACTTTGTATGTAAAAAGATCTCATGAAAATGCTGGGCTTCGTGTCACAAAGAGGTGGACAAGGTCGTGCTTCTCGGGGGCTCTGTGGCTGTGACTGTGCAGTTAGTGACCCTCCCTGGGTTTTCTCACCTGTAGACCAAGTTGGAAGCCAGCCCTATGGGGATTCTGGCAGGAGTCAGTACTGTGTGGTTTGTGTATTGCCTAACACAGGTGCGAAATCAAATGAACCCAGGAGGATCCTTTCTTCCCCTTCCACATTCGACTTCCACTTTCTTCCTCCCCTTTTTATCTTTAATTAGAGCAAATGATTGAAAATTAGCCCACTAGTGTCTGGTGCAGGAAAAGAACTCCCTTTCCTCCTACTGACTTCGGATCTGACTTTGAGTCCCAGTTGCCTCGTGGTGTGACTTTGGGTTATCGTCTGTGGCCCGCGTTGATGGTTAGGAGGAATGAGAATGTAAGTGTTTATGGCAGGCCACTTTGGATCTCTTCAAGGGATATTTGTGTCCTCTGTGATTCACAATCAGAGACTGCCAAACACAAAGGAGCTGGGTTTCTCTAGTCTCCTTACTGTTTTGGTTGGCAAACGGTGCAGACTCCTCACCCGCCCTCTCTCTGATTACAGCCAATGATTGCATAACATTTCAGATGAGAGGTTTTTTGTTTTTGGAATGTGGGCTGAGACACGTGGCTCTAGAGGAATCCTCATGGACCCTAAAATCTGAAGGGCATTTAAGACGAAAAGCATTCCACTTGCTTTCCTCTGGCTAGATCTACATTTGAATTATCTAAGAAAGATATTGGTAAGTCTTACTATTTTTAGGAATTAGAAGACTACGTTCATTTTTTGTTAAAACCAAATTCAAAGAGAAACCCTTTGGGTGGTTGAATAGACCTTTGGATGTGATGCCATGGGGCATAACTTGCATTTCCATAGATCAGGAGTGAAGCTGTCTTATCCTCTCCCTGGGAGTTAAACAGGAGAAAGAACACTTGGTTTTGAAAGCATGAAGATCTGGTTTTACTGAACATTGTGTCTATGGATGCATGTTTTTGTAGTCTTGATCCTTGGGCTCATCTTCAGTAGACTTTCTCCGTGGGATTCCTTGGGGTCTGGTTAAGGGAGGTGTGGCGTTGGCTTCTGATTGGGGTTCCAGCATATCTTTATCTGGCCCCATATGTTAATCCTTTAGGAGGGTTCTTAACTGAGTGAGACTGTGAATTTTACTTTAAAACTCGAGTGGAAGTCAGATCACAATCATGAATTGCCTGAGACCTGTTTTCTTTCTTTTTTTTTTTTTTTTTTTTCACCCAGAGCTCACACTGAGACGAGCATTCTTGCACAGGGTGTGTAGCAGGCTTGTGAAGTTCTCTCTGTACATGGTGCTGTGCTTTTACTGTGTCCCCTCAAAAAGCATATGCTGGAAACAATCTTGAAATGCATGAGTGTTGGGAGGCAGGGCCTGATGAGAGGTGTTTAGGTCAAGAGGGCTCCACTCCCACGAACTGATTGTGCCAGTTACAGACGAGCTTAGGGCTTTGGCTTGATCTTTTGCATTCTGCCCTCCACCCACCCCATGCTTGTCCTTCCACTTTCCACCATGGGATGATGCAGCAATTAGTTCCTCACCAGGTATAGCCCTGGATCTTGAATTTTCCGGCCTCCAGAACTAGGAGCCAAATAAACTTCTATTGTTTATAAATTACCCAGCCTGTGGTATTCTGTTACAGCAGCTTAACATGTATGAAGATACATGGGGCTCTTGGTCCCCATTCCACCCTACTCTTGGGTCCAGTATGAAACCGTCAGTTATCTTTGGCCATAAGTGCAAATTCATGGGGTTCACACCCCGCTCTTCATGGACTGCCTGATCACTAGCATTTACTTGCCTTCCACACCATTTCCTCTTTGTGCTTGGCCTCTGGGAATATCCTGTTCTCTTTCTGATCTTAATCAAGCTTGTTATATGGCATTTATTGTATTTTATCCAACATTTCCACATATTTCATCTGGGGAAAGTTTCCAGGTGTCAGGTTGAGTACATCGATCAGGTTGCAGAAATGGAATTAGAAATTTTTAGATTTGGGTTCAAGTACCAGCTCTGATAATTGTTTCTCTTTGTGTAAGTGATTCTGTATATGTTTTGGTTTTCTCCTCTGTAAAGGGAGAGGTGGCGTAACACGTCACAGGGCATTTCACATGCTGAAAATTTTACAAGAAGGCAGGTTTGCATTGTAGAAAGAGCCTATATCACATGCTGTTGATACGCTGCCCGGTTCCCTTGCTGAGCCTTGCTCCCATTCCCAGCTCATCCAAGCATAGACTGTGGAGGCTCATGGAGGCCCTTCCCCAGGGAGCTGCCTCTGGATTCCCTTCTCAGACTCTGCTTCTTGGGAATCTAACCAAAGACATCATCATAATTCTTTTCCCCCATCAATCATAGTTCTTCCAAACATAAATTACTTGAACAGTTTAGATAGAATTTAATACACGAGCAAATCAAGAATAAACCACCAGTCATACTGTGAAATGATCTAATTTCTTGGTAATTTCATTTTTTACCTGTGACAGCACAATGCATATGTGAGTTTATTTGAGGTTCCATGGAACTAGACTTTGGTGGGTCTGGGCAGAACAGTATTGGCAGGAGAAATTGTGGGACCCAACCCAATTGGAAATTTAAGACCAAGGACTTTAGAGGTCACTCCACGACACACATTGAAACTCTCTTTCTGTGTATGTCATCTGAATTACAGAGTATTTTATATTCACTCTTTTGACTCTAGGCTAGTCACATAAGTGCTGAATGCGGAAGGCCAGGATGGGACCACATGCTATGCGTGTTGTCCCAGGTTTTGTGCTTGGGAAGCCTGAAGAAGTTCAAAGAGACCAAGGTTTTCTCAGGAGTGTGGGTCCTTTGATCCAAATAAGCAGGAGCAGTTTTAGAACTGAAGTCACCAACGGGATCTTAGAGCTCTGAGCACAATGACAGACCCAGGAGGTTGTTTCAGATCCTTGCCAGGCCAGACTGTAGTTCGGTATCGCCGAGCATCGGTCTCCTGTCTACCACAGGGTAACATTGTGTAGGGATTAAGCGCGCCTGCTACAAGGCTGCTGTGAGTGTTTAATATTTGATATTAATGATGGTGGTGATGGTGTGAAAATTTTTCATGATTATCATCACTTTTGTCATCCTGAGAGCCTGTGTCCTCCCCATAAATGGCACCAAAGGAGCTTCAGTTATGGTCTGAAAGGTCTGCGGAGCAAGATGATCCACAGACACTTGTCGTTGCTGCCTTTTCTGATTGTAGGATTTGACACTAGAGAAGCCTGGCAATTCATCGATTCACAGACAGGAAAGAATTCTCCATCCTGCCATCTCCTTTCTCCCCCTGTTTCTACTCTGCTTCTTGGAAAGGGAAGAAGAAACTCTGAAGCATGATATCAAACTCAACCCAGGGTCTAGATTCCTGCTTCTGAACTATTCCTGAGACGGCATGAAGGCTGGGTCTCCCTCTGCAGACCGGCCAGAGCCCACACTCTGGGTATCACTCTTAGCAAAAATCTACATACAGTCGGTCATTAGTCCTGTGGATTTCTTTAACTTCAGTGTAACCACTTGTGTCTATTTCCACTACCAGCACTGTAATACAGGCTTCTGTATTCCCTCCTGTTGGAGTCTTCTAAGTGGTTTATCTGCATATACTCAGATTTTGGGCCAAATATTCTCCACTCTAGAGTCAGAGTGAATTTTTCAAAATATAAAACAGACAAAACCTCCCAGTTCTCCTGCCTCCTTCATTCTGCCTATAATACCCCAGTGGCTTCCTGTGGCCATTGGAAGGCTTCCATCATGGTGGAAGAACCCTGCCTCCCTCTCCCACTTCTACATCATTCCTCACTTTGATGGTCCTGACTCTGGTCAACTGATGTTCTCTGCCCCGTCTGTCCTGCCACAGGGCCTTTGTATATGCAGTACTTGCTGTCAGAAGGTCCTTTACATTACTTGACCACTACTTATTCTTCAGATCTCAGGGGAGTCTTCCCTGAATTCTTGACTGGGTCCAATTATTCTTCCCTACCACCCCATCACCCCTGCTGCACTTGATTGTATGTTCCAGGAAGCCATATATGTTAAGTCTTAGCTTCTATTGTATACCCAGGGCCTACAGTGGCCTGGAACTTAAGGACTGCATGTATGTTTGTTGAATGAATAAATGAAAGAGAGGACTGTAAGAACTGAGGATGGGGCCACTGCCCTCTTTTATGCAAGTTCTTCCTACATTCCAAGAGAACTCTGGACCTCTGAGCCATTGTCACATCAGTCAGGGTGTATGAATGACTCAGAGCTTTGCACATGTTCTTGCTCCACTGTTGGAGATGGAGGGATGGTAACTATCCTTCCCTTCACATTCCTGCAGAAGGGTACCTTGTAAATATTCCCCTTATCACACATCCTCTGCTGCCTGCCTGCTCGTGTGTGTGTGTGTGTGTGTGTGTGTGTATGTGTGTGTGTAGGGTTGGGAGCCCCTCTCAGTCCACCTGCTGCGGATCAGTACCAGGCCATCACCATGGTACTGATCCGCTTGTTAGTGAGCTCAAGTCACAGAATGCTGCATGTCAACCATGGGCGCTGGGTCTGTGCTCCTTCATCCCTAAAGGATTGGTGACACTTTCTGGAAATGTGTTTCAGAGGAGGAAGTCATAGCCGGAACCTTCACATTTGTAATAATAATAATATTACATTTGTAATAATAATAATAATAATAATAATAATATTGCTATAATAAAAGCATTTCTTGTTAGGATTTATGCAAGAATGTCATCTACTGGAAATGCAGGTGATTTCATATTATTTCAAAATATGAGTTCAGATTCATAAAATAAAAGAAAATATGCAAGAATTTAATTAGTATGCATTTTTTTCAGTGTGCTGATTGTTTATATATATAATATATCTGGTTTGTAAAATGAAAATATACTTGCGAATATACGAAATTCTAATTTTATACATTGTTTTTCCAGAGTGCTCTCCCTCTGTGTGCATTCATTAATTTTGAATTTCACATAACCAAAATTCTCTGAGGCTTAGTGTAAACACGTACATAAAATAGACCATTTTGTATCGTTAAGGATTTCAAATTGTTTTCCGCAGATAATTTTGTTTATTTTCAATTTCACTTTTGAAGGATATTATTTAATATCCCAAAGTCATTATGCAATGTGCTTGTTTATATAAATGTCTTCATGGGATTCTGAAGAAGAAATATTTCACCGTTTGTTATGTTGTACAGAAATATTTGTAAATCATGTTAATGAGAAAAAGAATAGGAAATGAATAATCTCCCTGCAGATTTGATTCCATGATCAACTTTCCAAAGTCAACTGGAAAAAGCCTGGAGATACTGGAAAATGAGTGAATTTTTTTGTTTCGTTTGTTGTTTTTCTTCCAAGAGGTATGTAGAAAAGCCATGACAGAGGAAGGGGCCATGACAGAGGAAGGGGACGTTCTGTCTTCATGCAGTGTCCTCAGAGCCCTTCAGTTGTAAGTGACGGTGATAATACCTTGGTGAGAATTTCTGGACTAGTTTGCCTGGAGAGGAGACCCCTGCCCCCACCCCAAGTCTGTTCACATTTGGAGAGGAAATCCAGAGTCAATGTAATTTTTCAACTCTATTCAGAATACAGACTTTTAAGTTTTCTTAAACATTTCATATTCCCTCAAATAATAAATTTTAGATTTACTTTCTTCTGTTGTGACTTGAAAAATGAACGCCCAGAAAACCTGGATGACCGGGGAGGTTAGGACACATGCTTAAACTTCAAAACAGTTTACCTTCTTTTTGAAAACAAATTATTTTATTTCTATGTAGTTTTTATCCATGTCAGTTCTATTAGGTTATCTGTATTTGTGTGTGTGTGTGTGTGTGTGTGTGTGGGTGGCACTAGGAACTGAACCCAGAACCTCATACGTGCCAGGCCAGTGTTCTACTCTAAGCCTCACCCCAGCACTCCCTCCACCCTTCTCCCTGCCCCCCGCCCCCCACCAGTACCAGGGATAGAACTTAGGGGCGCTCAACCACTGAGCCACATCCCAGCCCTATTTTGTATTTTATTTAGAGACAGGGTCTCACTGAGTTGCTTAGTACCTTGCCATTGCTGAGGCTGGCTTTGAACTTTTAATCCTCCTGCCCTAGCCTCCCGACCCAGCCCTATTTTTACCTTCTTATCTCTCCAGGAAATCTGTTTAGAGCCAGCAAATGGGAGACTTCAACTACAGAACGCCTCCTTAGGTCTCTCAAACAGCTCTGGGTCTTTTTCCATTATCTTTGCAGATGTTCTAGAGTTTATTCAAGGGAAAAAACAAATAAAAAGAGGAGACCTCAAGTTTCCAGGAATCAGGAGGAACAGTTTCCTTGCTGACCTAAATATACATTTTGAGAAATCAAAGAGACAAGTTTTCTTCTTGTCAACGTTTACAGGGTAATTGCTGCTTAGCTCAGAAGCAATGATGTTTTAGCGTTTATAATCAGAACCAAGTTATTCAAATGGAATTTTGAGGAGAGGCCTGAAATGGGTCAACCTTTTTGTTGTTGTAGATTTGTACTTCATCGGGCCAAACTTCAGGCATTTGCCTCATGCTTCTATTATTGTAAGTTACTACTATCCATGCTTAGTCTTGAAATTGAAAGGGGAAAAGATTGACCTTCCCTCTACATCTCAAGTTCTTTCCCTGTTTCTTCTTCTCTGTTGATTCCTATGTTTGAAAAGTAGCCCAGGTCAGAGTTTCTAAGGTATAAAGGAGAGGAGCAACTGAAAGAGCTTCCAGATGAGGGACATTTGCTCTGTGAATGCCTAGAAAATGCTTCTCTTATGGGTCAAGCCAGTTCCTGGTCACTTGCAGAAAGCAGGGAGCCTTGAGCTTTCCCTGAGAAGTGAGTAGCTTGGATGAACCTCTGCCATATTGCCCAATTGCCTGGACAGATGTAGCCCTTTCCTCACTGTCTTATCCCTTGGGCCTCCAGTGCACCATCAGGGAAAGGAGGAAAGCTCATGGACTGGGAGGTTAGTGACTTTAGCCTCAGTTCTTTATTTACCAGCCACATGGTCACTTTCCTGTTCCCTGAGTGTGTTTCTTCTGGGGATAGTAATGGGTTAGGAGGAACCTGTGTGTTTGCCTAGTATTTGTATAGTGAATGCCAGTTGCCTTCTCTCTTCCCTCTGGAAGGTCAGGAAGCAGGTCAGGAGTGTGGAGCCAGGGGCTGGAGCAGCATGATGATCCCCGAGGAAGTCAGGGGCTGGGGGTGGACAGCATATGGCACACTGGTGGATGTGTCTGTAAGGTTTTTTGGTCTGGGTGTTTGGGTGGGTCGGGTAAAAAGCAAGAAGGAAAGGAGTATTTTCATATTGAGAAACTGTGATGGGGTCTGCAACCCTCTGGGGTGTGTATAATGTATCTAAAGGGGATCGCAGGCTCACCCTGGGAGATTGCTCTGTAAGGAGATGTCAGGTGTGGATATGAATCTGGTGGTTTAAAGACTTCAGACAGGACTGAATAGGCCCTCTGAACAACTTGCTTTCTGTCTTGAGCATCCTATGGGGAGCAGTAAGACGGTGGGGTTCCCAGCACTGTCTGGAGCCCAGGAGGACGAGTTCATACCTGTGGGCAATGGATAGCAGGACCTGGTGGGGAAGCTGGGATGGGACACTGGTGGGTGTCAAAGCCATCAGAATAGGGCTGAGACAGGAGGACCGGGTAAGGAGCGTTAGTGGAGGAATCCAAGGTGTTCACTCAGAAAGGGTGGCGGGCCATTCTTGAGGAAGCCTGGTGTCTGGGAGGGAGCAGGGTCTCCTTGAGGACATTACTCTGCCTACCCGCTGACCTCTGTCCCTGGCTTGGGGAACAGCAAGAACAGTACACACTCCAGTTCTCTGACCTAACAGGCAAAATTTTACTTTTCTTAATAATTTTTTAATATTTTGTATCAGTGCAGGATCTTGGGCATGAGCCCCTCTCCAGAGGGAGATGGCTTTTTGCCTAATCCAGTAATGGGAATGGGTTTCCCACCCTGCCCTGAGGAAGCCCCCTTTACCTGGGATGGGGAGCGTCATGAGAGGACCCTGGCCCCTGTGGCATGCTGTGTTTCTCCCATGTCCCAGGGGGGTCAGGGTCCTCGTCTCTGTCCATCAGCAGATGGCTTCTGCTTGATGGGCGGGGTTCGTGCTGTCTGTGTAGGTTAAAAATTTCAAGTTCATACCTTGAAGCCCATCCCCCAGCATGATGGAGCACATAGGAGGGACTTTTGGAGGTGGATTCAGATGAAGCCACGTGGATGGGGCCCTCCAGGTGGGGACTAGTGAGAAGGCAAGCCAGGCGCGAGCCCTCTCTAGGAACTGAACCTGCTGCCACCTTGATCCTAGACTTCCAGTGTCCACTGTGTCCAGGAAATGTCTGCTGTTTGAACTCCCGGTCTCTGGTATGTTGTTACAGCAGCCTGAGCTGACTAAGACACTGACCTCCACGTGTCCTTGGGCCAGGCCTGAAGTGCAGCCTGGCTTGTCTAGAGACGCCTGCCGCCTGCTGAAACCTCAGCACAGCCTTGCACTGAGGGCAGCTCACTCAGGTCTTCACTATGTCCAAGTTTCTCAGCAGCAATCGAGCAGAGGCCCAGGGACAAGGAGTTGACAGGGGGGACCCATTTGGCGGATTCCTCCCAGGGGTCCTAAACCAACACCCACCCAACTTGTTAAAACCACAGGAGACTTCTTCCCTGCCGCTTTTGCAGCTGGCTCTCCTTTCCCCTACAGCTGTCAAAGGTGAAGTGTGTCTTCTCCCCTCAGTTGTTCTGTTTGCCCTTTAGAATTCGGATCACTTTGTTGCCTTTTGACCTCAACATTCTAATAGGCTCCAAAATGTTGCACTTGTGGGTCCTGGGGGCTTTCACGATGGGGGGTAAGGACTCGGAGTCCAGTCCCGAGCCAGACACCAGGAGTCGGGTAAGCAGGATCAGGAGCCAGCGGCTGAGAACTTGTTTATTGTGGAAGCTGCATAGCCTTTTATTTGTTTAAGAGCCAATGAAATCCCTGTACCACCTTGCACCACCCCAGCAGGACCAATCATAGTTCTCGCTGTGGATTTATGTGTTCTCCAATCAGCGTAAGTTTCTATTTCTCGCAACTGTCAAGTTTCCAGCTCCTCAGTATGACCCACACCAAAAAATTACAATTTTGTGGATTCTTTCTCTCTTTCTCTCTGCAGTGCTGGAGGTGAACCTGGGCCTCATGCAATGCTAGGCCAGCTCTCTACCACTGAGACACATTCCTGGCTCTGTCTTCCTTTTTCTTATGTGAGGGCAGGGGAGCCATTCTCTTGCTGCTCTGTATCCCAAACATGAATAGAACTGGGGAAGGGTATTTAGGAATCAAAAGCTGGGGCTAGGTGTGCTCATTCACTCTGGGGTGTCACAGTTTCCTGCAGGCCTACCTTTTTGGAATATCTTACCTGATGCACGTCTTCTTTGTCCTCCAAATGCCTGGAGTGTTCCCATGGATGTCCAACTGTGAGTCTCAGGGTTGGAAGACACCTAAATGCCACTCTGTCCAGTCCCACAGTTCAGTCTCAGATTCACAGGTACCATCCTGTGGCATCTTTTCAACCATTATTTAAGCCAGATTTTGTTCAGCCCATGTGTGTTCATCCTCATCCCACTTATGCTGCTTCATATGAATTGGTGGCTTTAGCACATTGTGTTCAGAAAAGGTGATATCCATTTGACTGGGAAGGTTTGTTCTGGACTGGAGGCTGGAAGGAGACAGAGCCATCTTATCTGTTTCTCCCACATTTTTAATGTTCTGCCAGCATCAATTTTAGGGTGCCATTGAGTTAAATTAGTATCTGGAAGAGAAAACCCAGTAGCCAGAAGTAACCTGACTATTAAAACTCTTGAACTCTGACCATAATATTGAGCATTGTGGTTGACTGTCTTGGGGTTAAAAGGTTAGGATGAGGGCAGACTGAGTCTCGAGGTATTTTTGACCTGCTTAGAATTATAGTTGCCTTTGGAAATTTTTGGTAAGCTGCCATAGATCAGGATTAGAATAAAGGCCACAAATATGGTTCCAAAAAATGTCCTTTCGGCACTTCATTATATGGTTGGCTATTGGCTTCAGTGGTAGGGCATTATCCGAATTGATGTAAATAGTATTTAAGTTTATCTTTTCCTATGAGTAATAAGTATTGTATGTAGAGATTTCCGTTTCTATTACTTAAATAGATCACCATGGTGCTTTGGTACACAGTTGCCACGCACATAATTACTGCATGGCTATTATGAGGAACTTGTGTGGGTAAAATCAGCCCTGCTGTGGTTATGTCTGAACCTTACTGCCCCTCTGGCAGGCATCATGGGGTCAAAATAAGTTCTAACCTTGGCCTTTTTGGAGGCAGGCTGAACTCTGTCTTCTGTCTATAGAAAAGGCCCTGCAATAGGAAGTGCTACTGGAGAAGAGAAGCCCCAGTTAAGACGAAACAAAACACCACATTGTTACTCCCAGCATCAGCCATGCCAGCAAACCCAACTCTGGGGTTCAAGTACTTCCTTTCAGCTAGTATCTCCTCATATATCATTCTGAGTTGTAGATCTTCAGCTACGTTACAAACGAATTCCTAAATCACAGTTGTGAGGATTGTGTCCTCATCGCTCTGCACTGAGTCATAGAAGGAGTGATGGCACATGGAGCATTATTGAGCTCTTGCAAGCTGTCATTTTCAAGTGGCGTAAGAGGTACCCCAGTTTATCAAAGACATTGATTTGATATGGTTGTTGTTAATAGCTGGTTATTGCCACAAAAATGCGGTGTATCAAAGAGCCACAACAGCTCACTGGCATGTGAAAAGATGCTTGTGTTGTTTATGGCTGTGTTGTTTATGACCTGTGGGTTAGCAGGGCGGCTCTTCTGCTCTTCGCAGGACCTCCCTCTTGTGCTGCAGTCCCCTAGTGGGTTGGCCTCGGTATACCTAGCACAGCCCTGTTCGCCTCTGCATGGTCTTTCATCTTGAGTCGACCCACCTGGGCTTGTTCTTGAAGCAGCACCAGGGAATTAAGAGTGGATGGGCAGGAGGCCATTTGAGGCCTGAGCATGGAACCAACATACTTTTACTTCAGCTGCCTTCTTTTGGTCAAATCAAGCCTCAGTTCCATCCCATATTCAGAAGTGGAGAAAGTCTCAACTGCTCACTGTCATCTGGCAAAGTATATGAATACAGAGATGGGTGAGAGATGGTGCTAATTTCATAATCATATTTTGTTTACTATCGCTGCTTGACACATTCCCTAGAACTTAGCAATACAAAACTCTCTTATCTTGTTCATTGTATTGTGCTTTGGCATTTGGGAAGGGCTCAGCTTGGCAGTTTTCTTTGGGAGTTACCTGGGCTGGGTCTGCCTTCACCTGAAGGTTCAGTGGACTCTCCTTGGTGGCTCACTCTCAGGGCTGGCAGTTGATGCCTCCACTTCTGATGTGATGGACTGTTCGTTCCCCTAGAGTGAGTGCCCTAAGAAAGCCACCCAGAGGCTGTATGGCCTTGTCTGATGTAGCTTTAGAAGCCACATACCTTGGCATCTGCTATCTCTTGTTGGTCACAAACAAGCCATTAGTGCTAATCTCAGCTCAAGGGGAAGCAGTTCCCCCCAACACTCTGTGCAAGAGGTGTTAGATATGTTTTGAAATCTCACTGTATCTACCACAGTTATTCTGGACAGAAATCAGTTCCCTTAAGAATCAGGAACTCATTAAGTTCCCTCTTCACAAAATGCTAAGTCACAGAGCTATTGTCTTTGTATCCTTAGTACTTTGCTTTTATTTAAAATTTACATATACTTTTATTTTTGTATAGTTTTGTATGTTTTAGACTAAAATAGGAAATTATTAAGGTAGCTGTTTATTTCATTCCAAATATTTTCTTTTTTTTTTGGTACTGGGGATTGAACCCAGGGGTACTTTACAATTGAGCTATATTCCCAGTCCTTTTTATTTTTTATTTTGAGACAGGATCATGCTAAGTTGCTGAGGTTCTTGCTAAGTTGCTGAGGCTGGCCTTGAACTTGGCAATCCTCCTGCCTCAACCTCTTGACTTGCTGGGATTACAGAGGTCCACCACTACATTGTCTTCATTCCAAATTCTTAATGATTTGAGAAGATGTATACTTTCTATGTAGTTTAGTGTGCATATTTATGCTTTAGTTTTTTCAAGTTATTTTATATACACATTTGTAAGGGAATACAAAACTACTTGTAATTTTTAAATATAGCTTTGTAGGGTTTCATCAAGACAAAATTTCATAATAGCATTTTCTCAGTTGACTATCTCTGTTATTTACTGTTACACTAAATGGATAGTCCCATGTTTTGCTTATTTAGTGCTTTGTAACAAATGACTCCCATGATTAGCATCTTAGAACAGTAAATGTTGCTTATCTCACATAGTTTCTGTGAGTCAGGAGTTCAGATTTGTCTCAGATTTGTAGTCCAGCCGAGGCCTTGGAGTGCAGTCTCATCTGAAGACTTCAGTGTGTTAGAAGGTCCACTTCCAAGTTCACTCATGGGACAGCTGGAAGGAAGTTCAGTTTCTGGCCACATGAGTCTCTGTGTAGGGCTGCTCATGGCCCTGAGAGTGAGTGACAGAGAGAGTGAGAGGGAGGAATCTCAAGGAAGCCTCATTTTCTCATAACCAAATCTCAGAAGTGACATACCTTAATTTCTGCCATACTCTGTCAGTCACACAGATGGACTCTAGTTTCCTGTTGGAGAAGGCTACCTTACCCATGGGTGGAATGCCAGGAGGCAGGGAGCACTGCCTGGGGCATCCTGGAGTCTAGACACCACCCATTGCTATCAACAGCTTTCCATACACGGCTCTTTATTGGTGAATGGCAAGACAACATTTATTTTTGGCATATCCCTCTAATATAGAATTACAACATCATTGAGATTAATAATTTAACAGCACTTTTTTCTTTTTAAGGTATTCATACTACATATATATAAGGTATTCATAAACACATGCATATATATTGGCATTGTAGTCTTATGTTTTTAATAATTTTTCTTATGCTTTTAACATATACATAAAGTACTTCCAAATATTTTACAATTCATGCAGCTGCTGCTGAATTTCCAACACATGCCTCCCACTGGCTGTGGTTTGGGAGAAAGAGAGAGAGTGAAACTCTTGAGTACCAGCATCAACCAGAAACCTCCCCCCTTCCCCTTTTTAGGTGCCCCATTTCCATAAATAGGCTGCACTGCCCTTAACCTAATATAAGCCACGGTCATGGGTAGTTCCTTAAAAGAAAAAAAACCGAAATTTGTCAAGAGACTTCCCATTGCAAAACAGAATGTCCTTCCCACTTGCGCCTGGTTCCCATGGCGCCATCTTCTGAGGCAACATAAAGGAAGTCCGCTCTAGACCAGCACAGCCCAAGGGCTATTCTGTGTCAGGCAGTTTTTAAAGCCTTTATAACAATCTGTGAACCAATTTAATGTGTTATAAATGAATATTCACATGTTTTGTGAGTTCACATCCCCCTTTGCCATTTATATGAGATAAAATGTAACTGATTCATTTTCATGTCTGTAAAAATCTTTTCAGCCTCTTGAGAAATCCATCTGGATTCATTTACAAGATACACTTTCCATCATTTCAGAATTTAATAAATTTTATGGCACCTTCCATGTTGTGGGTGCTTAATAAATTGCCATCATCAAGTTAAATAACAGGGTAATAAGAACAGGACCCTGGTCTTTATAATGACAGAGTTAGCATTTCTAATGAAGTCCTGGCCACCAAGGGCAGGCGGAACCACCTGTGCCCAGAGTGTGTGGGGAGAGGCTGCCCTTTAGGTTGGCCCTAGGATCAGGCTCCACAAATAGACCTCACTGTGTGTGGGTGGTCCTCTAGGCCCTTTCTGCTTGGAGGAGACTTAGAAGAACTGCCAAAGTACCTATGGTAGGTGTTTGATTTAAAAGGCAGCACTCCAGTGGTGCTTTCTTGCAGGGGCATGCATGTGAACCGAGGGTGCAGCTGCATGGAGGATAAAGAAACACTGGAGCATTTTTTTAAAAATCCACACCAGCAGGGCCTTTAAGCAAGAATTCTTGCAGATTTATGATGCCCGGTACCTGAACTCCATGCGTGACACCAAGGTGACAGTGCTGCAAGCTCTTCACCCTGCAGCTGAGCTGGTCAGCTGCTGGCTGCACTAGGGCTGGTGCAGCCTGCTGCAGTTGTTTGTAGAGCTCAGAAAAGCAAGGTGATTATTTACAGATTTCCAGAATCTCTATTGGATCTTTCACTTTCTCTTTCTCACAAGGAAACTTTCCAGGGTACAGAACACAACAGCAGAGCAATGTCGGTGTATTCTCTTTGCCATCTCTTTTCAGGGTGCTAGGGGCTTTGTTGGTGGGGAAGGGTCAGGTCAGCCCCTGTCTTTTCTGTTTAGGAACTGGACACTCCCTGCACATGCCAGGTATGAACTAAACTCAGTTACTCCTTTAGTGATGATAGCCTGGCTTTATATATTAGAGAGAGAGAGAAAGAGAGAGAAAGAGAATATATGACATGCATGTGTTCCTAATTGGTAATAATTAAATAGTGAAAGCAGCATAACTGTCCATCCAAGGCATTTGTTCCATAAATTATAGCATACCACACAGTGGAATGCTACACGGCTACAAACAGGATGTACTGATGGGGAGTGAACTTCAAAATTTGTTGTGCATAAACAGCATATAAATAATACATTTATTTGAATTTAGAGAAATGGAAAGAAGTATATACTTGCTTGCTCAAATAATGTAACATTTATCTGAAAGGTTACATAAGAAACTAGTGATATTGGTTGCCTTTGGGGAGGGAAATGGGTAGCATCAGTCAGTGTGAAAATTGTCTTGACCAGAAAGAAAAATAAAAAAAAAACAAACAAGAATTCCAAATGAACAGTTCTGGGGAGAAAATGAGTTTAGATTTGATTACACTGTCTTTATCAATGTTTCTTAACACTTTTCCTATTCTATGTAAATCCCTGTTCTTCAGCTCTAAGTAGTTGACTAGATGAACTGAAAGTGTAGGATGAGAGAATTTTGCTGAGTGGGTACTCACTGGCTCTATAGTAAAGTTGGGCTGAGTCTCCCCTCTCTCTGCTTTTCTTTCTCTTCTACTCAGCTTCCCCCCTTCTTTCTGTCTCCCCCTCTGGGACATTTCATTGCTTATGAACTGCAACTCTGATGGATCTCATGTTAAAGCACAAACTCTTTGGGGTGGGGGTGTGTGGCTGTGACCCATGGGGCACCAGCTTTCTGCAGTGGATCATTCTGGACTTCTGGATGCCTTGGGACGGCTAGCTGGGATATCAATGGAGTGTTTGAAGTTGCACACTGTTGTTTTCATTTGGTTTTGCACACTCCAGATTCGGTAGATTCCAGCCACACAGTCACTATGGGGATGGGAGGCCAATGGAAGATGGCAGATATTAACATGACCTTTCAGAAGCAATGTGACTGCAGACACCCAGACAGACAAGTGGGTCGTGAGAAGACATGACCCCCTATACTCAGCTGAGGAGTATACTCTGTCTAGGGAAAGAAGAATGATTAAATTTCAGATGGAGCATGTGTAGAAGAGATAATGTAAAAGAAAATGTGCTTTGTGACTGATTCCTGGCAAGGGCATTTCTGCAAAGCCTATTGTATTAAGTGGGCTAAGGAATTGCGTGCAGCTGTCTCTGTGTGTTACATAGTTGATTCCACTTAAAATACAAGTTTTCTGAGAGATCAAAACAAAACAGAGCAAACCAAAGGAATGATGCTGTTTTAGTCAGCTTTTTTTTGCTGCTGTTACTAAAAGACCTGACAAGAACAATTTCAAGGAGGAAAAGTTTATCTGGGGCCTCATGGTTTCAGAGGTCTTAATCCATAGACACCCGGCTCCATTCCTCCAGGCTCAAGGTGAGGCTGAACATCATGGCAGAAGAGTATGGTGGAGGGAGGCAGCTCACAGGATGATCAGAAAGCAGAGAGAGACTCCACTCAACAGGTACAAAATATATACCCCAAGGATAGGCCCCTGCTGTGTCCACATCCTCCTGCCATACCCCACCTGCCTTCGTACCATCCCATTAATTCTATCAGGGAATTAATTCACTGATTGGATCAAGGCTTTCATAACCCAATCATTCCACCTCTGAATGTTCTTGCATTGTCTCACACACAGCTTTTGGGGGACACCTAATATCTAAATCATAACAGATGCATACACATAGATGTGTGAAGAATGGATTATAAAGTCCTAAGCAGTGAAGGTTTACATCCAGACATTTACATATAAGAAAACCTAAGGTGATTTTGCATGTTACTACATGAAAAAAACAGAAGAGGATGTGGAATATTTATTTTATTTTTGATGTATTTAAAATTTTTAAATGGTTAAATAGTATACTCCCCTGTGAAGTAATAAATAGTTCTTGGGATGAGAGAGAATCTCTTAGGGGGCATAGGGTTTGGATATTAATTTTTTCCACAAACCCTCATCTTCACCTATCTTATTCCGAAGTCATGGCTCCTTAACATCTTAAATTTGGTGTGATAAGAGTTAACTGGAAAACTTACAAACACACAGATTCCAGTACCCTCCTCCTGGGGATCCTGATTCAGAAAATTGGGATTGGAGCCCAGAAATATGAATAGTCTTCAAACAGGCTTGGAGATTTCTATGCACATCACATGTGGGCTACTCTTTCAGAACCCCTGTCCAGTGTTTCTGTTTTCTTATTTGGCTAAATAAAGGCGAACTTTCATTAGACAGTGAAGCCAAGAAATACTAGAGCTGAGGTCAACAAACTATAGCCTGTAGGCCAAATGTGGTTCTCCTCTTGTTTTTGTAAATAAAGTTTTATTGAAAGACAGCTGTCTTTACATATAGTCTGTGGCTGCTGCCACTCCAGTGGCAGAGTTGAGTGGGTGGGACAGGGACTATACAGCCTGCAAAACCTAAAATATTTACCATCTGACCCTTTGTAGGGTCAGATGCCAACCACCCGCTAAAGACTGAACCTTTACCTGATATTTACATTTATTTCTCTGAAAACAAATAAGACCTTCACCAGAAGATTTGATATTTAACAAATTGGTCAGAAGTCTGCTTCCAACAGCCACAAAAATTGAAAAGACCCATAGTGGAGTTGGTTCAAAATAGAGATTGAAGAGGATAGGTCTCAGGGCACTGAAATAAATTATTTATTTAATTTACCAGAGTGTGACTTGGGGTGAGGGTTGAACCTGGCCCCCGGCTGGGTTTGACTCTGGGTGTGCACACAGACTTGTTCTGATCTCACTTTTCATTGGAAGTAGACAGGTGCATTAAGTAATGTAGAAAAGGGGATAAAACATAGGTCTTTATTCTTCCATTGAGTGAGAACTCTGTCCCTAATTCGGTTGGCGGGAAATGGATTTCTTGGCTTTGATAATTAAGCTGGCAAAGCAAATTCCATTCCAACATTTTAATGAGCTCGTGTGGGTGGCCAACAAATTGCAGGTTCAGACATAAATGTTTCAAACGTGGGTGGCTGGCTTTTAACCCCAGGGCAAATTCTGCGATTGTAAGAAAGTTTTGGGCTAGTAGCCAAGTACAAAGAGTAGTTGCCAAATATTAAGAAAAATGTGAACTATTCTAAGCCATTTTATATTATTTGAGGACAGAATTAAGTTGTTCATGGAGTGTGACTGGCGTGATAATGTCATTTGAGGCTGCTCAAATTAGTTACCTGTAAGCATTTATACTTAAGTATTTTTGCTTGAACTTCATACAGAGAATGATCTTGAAGTGAGGAAGAAATGAGCAGGAAAAGAAGTAGTTATGTCCTTTTTTCCTTTCTCTAGTGCCTGACTCCTAGGTATTTACTCCCTTGTAGCTCTTTGTGTCTACCCTCTCGTTTTCTATCTTGGGAGAAATCAAAATCTGGGTTTTTACATATTCTAAGATCCTGTTTGGGGGCAACTGAATTTGGATCAGAGAAATAAAGCATTAATATTGGACTGGGGTTCTGGTTCAGAGGCAGAGTGCTTGCCTAGCATATGTGACACTGGGTTCAATCCTCAGCGCCACATAAAAATACATAAATAAAATAAAGGTATTGTGTCCATCTGTAACTAAAATATTTTTTTAAAAAGGGTTAATACTTCCTGAGTTTTTAGTCTCAGGAGGCTGTATTTGAAGCAGACCCCACTGACTGTGTTCTGTGAGGGAGAACTCTGTCCCTAATTCAGTTAGTCACAAAATTTGGTTAATTTGCAAAAGAAAGTAATAGACTTCACTTTAGGTTGCCTTTCAGTCTGAATTCTATCACTGATCCTGCTTGCAGAGATAATAAGGAAATGCAAAGCACGGATGGCTTAAACGTTCAAAGAGACTATAAAAGGACCACAGAGGGCTCTTGATTTCCTCTCTGTCATTGCTCAGTGGGAACGAAATATGATTTGACATAATGTTCTTTGTGTAGTTACCCTGGGGTCAGAAGACTCTGCCCCGTTACCTCATACTTCTTACATTTGCAAAAGTAATCAAGTCTGTGACTTGAATTGGACTGGAAAATCTATTGACTTAGAGATAGAAAGATACTAGGAGTCTCTCACATTACTCTTCTCTTATTTGCCTACTGGGGCAAATAATAAGGTGACTTACACAGACTCTCTAAGTCTTTTGATGGAAGAGTGTCCAGATGGACATCGGTGTGTGTGTATATGTATATATTTGGTACTACGGATTGAACCCAGAGGCACTTAAGCACTGAGCCACATCCCCAGCCTTTTAATTTATTTTTTACTTTGAATCAGGGTCTCCCTAAGTTGCTTAGCGTCTTGCTAAGTTGCTGAGGCTGGCTTTGAACTTGCAATCCTGCCTCAGCCTCCTAAGCCACTGGAATTATAGGTATGTGCCACCATATCCAGGGATATCAGTGTATCTTGCAAATACATTTAAGAAGTTAAAAATTGGAGTTATATCTTCTGCTTTTCCTTTTTCCTTTTTCTTTTTACAGTGATTGGGATTGAACTGAAGGCCTTAGGCTTGCTAGACAAACTAGTACATTCTACTCAGTAGTTGTAGTTCTACCACTGAGCAACACCCCAGCCTTACACATTGCTTTTCAAAGAAATATTTTGTGGGTGTTAAAGAGCATTATTTAGTATTTGTACTGGCAGTAACTTCTGTCAAACAGTAATGGGTATGATGGGCAAGATCAACAGCATTTTCTTCTTTCATTGCCTGTCGGAGAGCTTTTTATTTATGGAAGGGAAATACAGCCTGTTCTCCCAAAGTTCTGGCTGGCAGCAGCTTTGTCATCCACTCCTCCTTCATGAAACTCTGCTTCTTAACTCAGGGTTGTATGCCCTTTAGCCTTCTTCATGCACTGCTCTTTCTGAAATGCATCGGTACCCATGGGAGTGTCCTTCTCCCAGTACTGACTTGGTTACAGGCCATTCACAGCATGTTACAAATGTCACTGCTCCTCCAGGCCCTGGGGGTCAATGTCAGGTCTGATTTCTTTGTGTTAGCTAGTGTTTTGCAGAATCTCCACACAATAGGTGCTCTGTGAGCATCGTCTGAAGGAATGGTCTTTTTCCTTTAAAAAATACTTAGAGAAATAATTAGACTTAGAGAAAAGTTATAAGAATAAACCAAAAAAATTCCCATATACCTGCACGTAGATTCTGCAGGTCAACTGCCGACCACATCGACTTCTCTGAGTGTATGTATGTTTGTGTCCATATACACACGTTCTCTCCATAGATGTCATTATCATTTAATTTTCTTTGAGAAGAAATTTCCAAGGGAGTTGATTGTAGAGACAGTACCTTCTTTCCCTTTAAAACTTTGGTACTGTATATTTTCTGAAGAACACAGAATTCTTGCATAACCACAGAACAACTATCAAAATTAGGATATTAATATAAATTTAATTCTATTGTTTCACATAAAGACCACATTAAAATTTCATTGCTTGTCTCGACAATGTATTTATAAAAAATATTTGAAGCATATATTTCAAAATTCAGTAATGCTTTCTACAGGTCCATGATCTGATTCAGGATCTTGTATTACATTGAGTTGTTGAGTTGCATGTCTCTTTCTGGACCAGTGGACCAATTTAGTTTTTTATTTTGTATTTTTCCAGGTCCAAGTGAACATCTTTGGAGAATGTCCTTAAGTCCCTTAATGTGTTTGTCTGGTGTTTCCTCATAGTCAGATCCCGTCATGCCCTACTTTAGTAGGAATAAGTTCCGTGGAAGTGGTGCTGAGTTCTCAGTGCCCCTGGGAGTAGGAGGTGCAGGATGACATGATGTTCCTGTGTCATCAGTGGCGATCTTAACGTTTATCCCTTCAATAGAATGGCATCTGCCAAGTTTCTACACTAACAATTTAAGTAATAAATATTTTGTTTTTAGTAACCAACAAGTAGTTAATAAATGTTTTACAAGGAGACAGCAAAAACTATGTAAGAATTCTTGTTCTTCATCAGATTGTCATCCTCTCATTTTAGCATCTATTAATGATTCTTGGCAGAATCAATTATTGCCAAATGAATGAAATTATTTCCCAGTTGGTGCCAAATGGTGCCTTTCCACCTTCCCTGTCTTCTCATTCTTGCCAACTTCCTTAGCTGGCCTTCCACTATAAGGTAGAAATTTCTCCTCTACCCCATTTGTTTTTCCATTCATTTATTGCTATCATTATAGATTCATGGATTTTTTTTGATTCCATAGGTTATAATCCATTCCTATCATTATTTATTTTGCTGCTCAGTTTTTCCCAGATTTGGCCAGTGAAAATTCCATCAGATTGGCTCTTGGGTCCTTTTGACATGTTCTCATCATTGTCTGAGCTCTTCCTTTACTTTATGGTATAACAGAATATTCCAGACTCATCTTCTATGTTCTCTCTTCTGGAATTAGCTATTTTCCCAAGGATGTCTACTTCTTTTTTTTTTTTAATTAATTAATTTATTTATTTTTAAAAATTTATTTAATTTCGATTCATTGAACACAAATGGAGTACAGCTATTGTTTCTCTGGTTGTACACAAAGTAGAGTCACACCATCTGTGCATTCATACATGTACACAGGGCAATGATGTCTGTCACATTCTGTTATTATACTTTTCTCCCCACCCCGACCCCACCCCTCTCTTCCCTCTATGCTATCTATCCTTCCTACATTTTTGCTACCCTTCCACCCCACATTATGCATCATCATTCACTTATCAGAGAGACCATTCGGCCTTTGGATTTGATGTCTACTTCTTTTAAAATAGAGAATATTATTTATAAACCAGTATCTAGGAACTAGATATGCACATTGTTTCTGAAAGGTCGTTGCTTCCAAGACCTTTCAGTGAAAAAAACTAGAAAACATGTGAGTGAATGTATACACACACACCCCCACACACTTATTGATTTCTTTTTTTCTTTATTGATTTCTTTATATGCTGAAAACCCTTATTTACAGTGACACTCCAATTCCAGTCTAATGCCCTGGGTTTTTTCTAGTTTTCCCTCCTTCTATAATTTAACTCCCTCTCAGTCTGAGAAGATTCTGGCCCCGTTATCCTTGATCTGTCCTCTTACTCACTCCAGCCCCTGAGTTCCACTAGACTCACACCCCACCAGCTGCCTCATAAGCCCAGACTCTACTTGATTTAAAAAAAAAAAAAAAGGCACAGTTGATGAAACCAAAGGGAGAGGACAAGAGAGGACCTATAGTCAGGGAAATGAGAGAGTCTGGTGTGTGGTCTCAGGGCAGGGTTTTGACTTCCAGAGCCTAAGTAACCAGGGGGCATGGAACACTTGGGGGATATGAGTATCTGACCTCTTCATAAATGATTTCCCTTCCTTTGGGAGGGACTTTGTCATCTCAAAGATTAAACATAAATTAATTAGCCTAAATATTGCCTTTGCATCGAAAGTCAAATCTTATTGGGAGAATTTGAAAAGGTGAACTAGATAGCAAAGATCATGCAAAAATTGTTTTTTTTGTAAAGAGCAAATAAGATTTTAATTATTCTCTATTAGTAAACACATTAAATACCCTAACTACTAAAAAGTGCTAACAGAGTTGATGATGCAGTTTCTACGGCTCTCACTTGACTATTAGGTGGCTCTTGTGTGGTCAAGTGGTGTGCAGGCATGCTGGGCGTGGTGTGACTTCCTCAGGCTGCCTGTGCCACCGGAGAGGTCCCAGAAATTTCCTTTACTTTTAGAAGGTGGGGTTGGGAAAGGCCATTCTTTCAGCTGAAAAGATGTAAAATATCATATGAAATGCTGACTTCTGGACCATTTTTCTTGCATAATTGCATGCTTTTTCAGATAGAGTAAAGGTTCATGACAAAATCCAAAAGAATAATTTGGAAAGATTTTTATCTAAATAAAACAAACTGGGGAAAAAAAGAAAATTCATAACTGATGAAGAAAAAAGTGACTTATAAATTACCCTGCAGCGCTTTGCTCTAAGAATGCCTTTTATATCTTCAGCTAACATCAGGTCTAGTTGGAATCAATAGTAATCTGATTGCCTGCAGAGAACAGTTGCCCTCCTGTATTTGAAGCTACAAAGAAACTGTGCATTTTTGTGATAAACATAATTTAGAAGAGGATTATAGTTTCTTCCTTAATTTATTAGCTACTGGGGCTGACTTCTCCTGTTACCCATATTTCCTTTTCCTCATTCAACTGATAACACAGAAAAAGAAATGTGATATTAGGATTGCTAGCGGGGTGCCTTAATTTGGAAGGGTGGGAAATAAAAGATTTCTTAAGCCTTGCCTCCCTAATTAGACAGATTAGCCCTGTGTTTAGAGTATTGGGTAACAGTGCTCTCTGGTGGATTGGGTCTTGTGTACTGTACACTGGGATGAGGGAGTTCTACAGAATTTTGATGCAGAGCGGATGAAAGAAAAGAAAACCTGACAAATACATCTTCTAGTGTCGATGTAGTGTATGTTTGATGTTTTTACTCCTCTAGGGAAATTTCTAGTTTTTCACTATTGTCTGCAAGCAATTTTCCTATCTCTTATAAGTGATCAAAAAAAGAAGGAATTCATGTTAGGTGCAAAGAGGATTTAAAACTCTGAGGATGGTTTCTACGGCTACAGGGAGGTGCTAGGAGGAGCTGACACAGTAAAGAGAGGACATGAGAGTGAAGGAGCAATAATACCAGGGAAATCTGAAGATGTACTTAACATGCTGAGACTTTTTCACCACAACCTAAGTCTTAGGTTTACTAGTCACATTGAGTGCATTCAGCTTTGTGAACATTCTCTATTTGAGAAGTGAGGCTTGGGGGCTGAATCTCAGGAACATCTTGGCTCGCTGTTGTCTACTCTGAAAAGCAGACAACTTAGGTCAAGCTCTGTACTCCAGCCACTAGGTGTTGGGGGAACCACCAACCAGTGGATTAGCATACTTGCCTTGGTCAGTGAAATAAGAGTTCTTCTAAGACTTACTGTGCAGTATCAGCACCTGGACACTATTGGAGAACTTTGAAGATCTACTTCTGCGTGTCCCACTGGATGCTTGAGATGGGTTCCACAACATCCAATTGTCATTATCAGTAGAGAACACTGATACACCAGGTGGGGTGGGCCACAGGGAGGTGGTATTTGCTATAGGAACATTCAGGATTGATTTTCACTTTCTCTTAACCAAATGTGATGGTGATAGTATTTCTTAGCACAGAATCTGGAAAATAGTTTCCTGGGCCACTTGAATGTTTGCAGCATGGTATGGGGTGGGGTGGTGGTGGTGATGAAAACTTCTTTCTACATTTGAGAGATAGCTACTGGGGGACTAGAAGTGTGTGTGTGTGTGGGGGGGTGTTGGCAGGTTGATTTTAATAACATGTACTCTGATTCTGTTACTTCTGTTGGAGCCTGAGGTTATGCTTTTGGGTCAGACTGTCTTTAGGTTGCTTATCGAACTTCAGTCATGGCAAAGATAAGGGCCAAAAGTCTGTCATGCAACCCCTTTGGATGGGCACATGGTTGATTAAACAAGTGCCTGCTTATCCCAAGTAGAATTGAACTTAGCTAGAACATATTTTTTTTTAACCTAAGACTTAAGCCACTTAGACACTTAGTGCAGAAACTCATAATTTGGCATAGCTGGCAAATACTTTATGGCTCACTATCTTTGCTTTCCTGAGTCTGAAGGTCTCTTGGACCCCTCAAGAAATTTTAAATTGCTTGGGCAAAGGTTCTGGTGGTATATTATGGGACCATCCATTTTTCTAAGTGTCCTGGACATGCAGTTTGGGCAAAGCATTGTTGAAACATTGCTGTGAGCTCAGAAGAAACCAGCTTAGCTGACCATGTGCCCAGAGAAAGAGTTCTCAGCAGCAGAGAGAGACCAGGTTCTCCATGTTTCCAGGGGATGGCAGGGCAAGAAGTAAATATTCTAGACTTATGTAGCATCTAGGGAAAATGGAGAAACAGGGAGAAGCAGGGAAGGGCAGGTGCAACAGGATTTTCAGGAGGGAAAAATGCTCTTCTATTTGGGTAATGAGAAGCAGTTTGGTTGGAGTGTCATGGGGGTAGTGTTGGGTAAGGAGCAGATAGAGCTTTGGTGAGATGTCATCAAGAGACACTGACAGCTGTTAGAATGTCCTAAGAGATGTCATTTATGGAGTGAGCCAAGATTGAGACCTAGAAATCAGAGGTAAGGGAATGAATTTGACAGTGGATAGATAAATAAATTCTTGCAAAGAGCATCCTGTTTATATTTGTCATGATTTTTTAATGGATTACCTGCAAGGGTAAGAGAGCATTCAGTTGACTACTGCTATGAAAAAAGTTTTTTTTTTTTTTTAAATGGAATTGTCTACAGTTTCACTCTTCTTTGAATGATATGCCTCCTAGATATTTAGCTTCATGAGCTATTTCAGTTCTCTATCAGATCATTGGCCATGGACCTAACCTTCAACTTCATGCACCTGTGTTTGTCTTCTGTGCTGATATTAGGGTTTGATATGAAGTGTCCCCCAAAGGCTCATCTGTTGAGGGCTTGGTTCATAATTCAGCGATCTTCAGAGGCAGAGGCTTTGGGAAGTGATTCACCAATGGATTCATCCACTGATGGGTTTATAACTGAATGAACTGTTGGGAGGTGGTAGAAACTGTAGGAGGCGGTTCCCAGATGGAGGATTTAGGTCATTGGGGGAGTGCCCTGGAAGTGGATATCTTGTCCCTGACACACTGCCCCCCTCTCTCTTTCTCTCTGCTTCCTGGCTGCCATAAGTGACAACTTTCCACTGCCACAGCCTTCCGCCATGATGTTTCTGCCTTGCTACAGGCCTAAAAGCAATGGGGCCAGTTGACCATAGACTGAAATCTCTGAGACTATGAGTCAAAAGAAATCTATCTTTCTTTATGCTGTTCTTCTCAGGTATCTTGTCATGGTGACAGAAAGCTAATACAGCAGCTATAAAAAATTACCACAGATGTAATGACTTTAAACAACACAGATTAATTATTTTACCGTTGTGTAGGTTAGGAGTTCATTGAGTCTTACTGGGCTAAAATTCAGGAGTTAGCAGGGCTGGGCTTCTTTCTTGGGAGCTCTAGGGAGAACCCATGTCCTTGCCATTTTCACCTTTGCAAGGTGCCCGGCCCTTGACTTTTGCCCCCTTCTTCCATCTCCACAGCCAGCAGTGTTGGGCTGCTTCCTTCTCATGCTGCAGCCCTTGGGCTGTACTTCCATCACAGCATCTCCGTCCCTGACTTTCTCTTCTGCCTCTTCCTGACCACACTGGGCCCACAGAAACAACCCAGGACAACCTCTCCATGTCCCTTTTGCCTCATAAGGTAACATACTCACAGGCTCTGGGGTTTGGGACACTGACGGCTGTTATTCTGCCTACCTATAAATACTAGTAAATAAGGGCATTGTGGTAATGACTGACATATGGATGCTTTCTCTTATTGATGGTGTGAGCAATTCACGTATCAGACATAATTTGGGGTATGCTGGCAAAAGGACTTTTGGACATTGTGATTATCATTAAAATAGATTCACTAATTTAATTGTACTTACAGAGTGGAACTAGATTCTAAATAAAAGGAATTTAATAAGACTTGCTTTTTCATTCTAAGAGGAATCTGTAGTCTCCTTCTGAATAGAGAAAAAAGAGTCTAAACTTCAAAAACGAGAATCTCAGCAAGAATATTAGTCTCAATCCTGATTGCCCTGCCGTCTTTTCAATTTTAAAATTACTTTAGTTTGTAAAAAGAAAAACGTGCATGTGAGTGAGAGAGTTTACTCTGTATTCAGTCAAAAAAACCCCAAAAAACCTGGAAGTGATATTTAAATGGATATATATGGTTTTCTAAGACAGATAGATGATAAGAGAATTTTTACCTTCAAGCACCTATTTTTAAAAGCATTCTTTTTTTGTTTTTTCACTTTTTTGAAATGATTAAGTAGAGTAAGGAATTCTTCCTATAACAGTCCATAGTCATTTATTATTTTTGAGGAAAATTAGCTATTTCATAGAGGATGTCAAATGTTGCCATATGTTTAATGATTCTGAACCATGCCCTTTCTGGGCTTTAGTCCCATGTGACTCCTATAGATATGATTTCTGTTAATTACATGTTAATTCAACTTAGGTCTAATGGTTGATGCTCCCACATATTTTTAGTCTGCATGACTTTTTTTTTCTTTAACAAAGAACATTGTAAATTGTGAGACTTGGAAATTTAATTCATTACTCTTTGTACCAGATTTGAGGTCAAGACTTATATGTAGAGAAGTCCATTACTCCCAAAGCCTTAGCCATGGAATAAATTTTGTGTTTTCTTTTTCCTGTTTTTTTAAAAAAGAATTATATGTAGGAAGAGCTCAGAAAGAACAATATCAGAAGTTAATAATGCTATTATGTTATTGGAAAAATTAATCTTGCAGAACTAGTTATAAGAAATACAATATTTCAGGAAAACATTTAAATGATTATATACTCCTTAGATTTGAAAAATATGTTACATTTGTTTAAGACAAAAAGAATAAGGTGCTATTAAATGCATCATAAACTCTGGAACCAGACTGCTGGCTTGCAATGCTTGACTGCCACTTGTTAGATACATGTCCTTGGGCGTGTGTGGCTTCACCCTGTGTGGCTTCTTTTTGTCATCTGTACAATGGCAGAGAGGAAAAAAATGAACTTATATGCATAAAGCACTTGGAGCAATTGCTGATCCACAGTTAGTAAATAGAAGGGTCTTCTATGATGATAATTTTTGTTTATTATTATTAAGGTTTAGAACAAAAATATTTATTAAGTAATCATTATTGAGCACCTACCAAATGTCTGCCACTTTATTAAGCCTTTTCAAGGCTTAATGAATCATTCAATTAGCCAGATCAACAGTGAAAACAATTTTATGTTACAATAACATTTCACAAGAAGTAGTACATTGTGGTTAACTTTTTATTAGTACTCCATTTGAATAAGTCAACTGAAAACAGATTTGCCTCTTCCTTAAAAATTAGAAAGCAGATGCTCTTTATTTGGGAGGGAATAAGCAGGAATTACTCAAAGTGTATATTATCTACCAGAAACACAGTGGCTGCAATTCCCTGAACTAAGAAGTTGGAAAAGTCTCTTTAAGAGATGTGCCTCTGATCTAGTTGAGGGTTTCCAGGAGCAAAATGGATAATTCCAGTTGAACCCAGGGATGGATGGATTGACCAATGTTAGTTGTTAAATTTAAGGTCAGGCTGGAGGATGTAGCAGAGTTGTAGAGCATGTGCTTACCATGTTTGAGGCTCTGGGTTCAATCCTCAGCACCAAACGACCAAAAGAGAACATGTCATGAACATGCAATCTGTTTACCTGAACCCATGCATCATGCTGCCTGGCTGTGCCCCTCCCACAGCCACCTGCGTGTGTTCATGACCATCCCTGTGCCTGGGTTCCCCATCTAGAATGCAGACATTGTCAGCCATGTGTAAGCATCATGGCAAATCCAGGTGGGCACATTGGACAGCAAAACACTGAGTGAAATTGCTGTGTGTTCTCTGTTCCATCAATCAACTTCCAAAATCCAGCTCGAATCTGCCTTGCTCTCAACATCTCTCTCTGCCCTTTTTAGCTACAGCCTCTCCCTGATGCACATTGTGTTCCCCCTTTACTAGTTTGTTTTACCAAGGTTGGTTTTGAATCATTTGGGGCTAATTTTTATAAATGCAAAAATATTCATTTTAAAACCTTAAAAATTTTGCTTTATATTTCTCTTTATAATATTTACTCAGAGCTTCAATTCCAAAGATAAAGAAGTTTTATCATTTACATCATTATCTCATCATTATGCATTTTTCTACCTACTGTGGTATGACTTAAGGAAATTGTTTTGGAATCTTTTCCTTTTTAAATTTTCTTTAAAGCAATTTTATAGTTTGTGGCCTGAAGTGCAAGATCTTGCTAGGGTTAGTGCATGGTGACGACTTGCACAGCACCCCTTAAAAAAGCCACTGTGCTTTTTCACTGCCACATGAAGGGCTCCAAGGTCAGAAGCATCTTGTTCGTGAATCTGGATGGTTATTTAAGAAGTGTGAACAAAAATCAGCAAGGGTCAAGATCTGTAATTTTTAAGGTGATTTTGGGGAATTGATGCCTTTCTAAAATTGTTCCCTTAATAAAGTGACTTACTAAATTTTTCAAAGGGCAGACATGAGGAGGTGCTTTGTAGAATTTTCTGGAAAAAGCACCACACCCAGCAATTTCTTGCCAATTAGTGGCGAGTGGGCCAGGTTTTGTCTGGCAACTTGAGGTATGTGTTTTTAAAGTCATTTTTCATTATCCTTTTCATTTTTACATTTATAGTCTACCTAGTTTAGAGCATAAAAGAGATATGGAAAGTGGACCTGACACAGATTCAGTCCCATTCTGTCACTGCAGAGATGACAGAGCATTGATGGGCCCCAGGATCTTGCCACATTCTTCCAGGTTTATGGAGCACCCCCCCCCCATAATGTGTCGGGCCCTGCAGTGAATTGAAATGTGACTGTCACTTTTGATTATAGAACTGCAGAATCTCGGTGCTGGATGAGACATTAGAATTTTTGTAGTCAAATGGTCCTCAGACTTTTGTTTGAGAAACTAGTTAAGAACATTACTTGGTGACTATCAAGGAAGAATATAAAAACAAAATCCTACCTTGACAATGTTATGCCAAGTGAAATAAGCCAGATAAAAAGGGTAAATACTGTTGGATTCCACCCATATGAGCACAGTTAGATTCACACAGAAAAATAGATTGGGGGTTGCCAGAGATCACGGAGTGGGGGGAATGGGAGATTATTGTTTAATGGGTGTGATATTTCAGTCTCGGATGATGAAAAATTTCTGGATGTGGATGGGGTGATGGCAGCACGACAGTGTGAATGTACTTAATGCCACTGAATCGAACCCTTGAAAGAGGCAGAGTTTGTATTTTATCACAATAAGAATTCTAACATTTACTTTCATTGCTGTTGCATAAAAGAAAGGAAATTTGTCACATCAAAAAGAAAGAGAAGGAAAGAAGAAAGGAGAGAGGGAGGAAGGGAGCGAAGGGAGTCAATCTCACATGCAAAGATCCGAAATGGTTAAATGTAGCTTTATGAAGATCAATTCCTCTTCCTTTGTTTTCTCCTTTCGTTAGCCTGGACCAGCACCAACTGGTTTACAACCACACACCAGCATTTGGACACTAGTGCGGTATAGGTTCTCTCATTTTGCAGATGAAAAAATTCAGATGCAGAGATGGGAAGTGCATCATCTAAAGTCACAGGGTCTGTTTGTGACTGGGACAGACAATTCATGATTTACAGAAGGGTATCCTTTCTACTCTGCCATGCCATTATTATAAGAAACTCACTTTACAATTTTAGTTTGATTTATGAAGTCTATTGGTTTTGGTTGCAGATCTTGCTATCATTTATTGAATCCTTTCTGTGTGTCAGCAGTGGGAGTGTCTTCTATTTTCATTTACCAGACATTTACACCGTACTTATTAGGGGCAAGGCACTAAGTGCTTTACAAATAATAACTCACTCCAAATAACCTAAGAGGTGGGTTTAATTATTATCCCCTTTTTAAAAATAAGGAAACTAAGGTCCAAATTCCTTAAGTACTTGATCAAGTCATGAGTTAATAAGTGGTGGATGCAAATTTACTTTGGACTTGTTGCAGTTGAACTCAATTATATGCCCTGATTATAAGTGATGGGTCTATTACTCATAAATATATTTGTCTAATTAACTTTAGACACTGTAAAATGCATTTTATGTGATGTATCTAATGATATTGTGAGATCCTTAATTGAAATCTTTCAGAAATGGATGCCAGATTTTGGATAGCATATCAATTTCCTTTAGCCCTTAAAAACTATAAACTGAACATGTTGCTTATGGATTAATATATGCATCTTAATGCGAAGCCCTTACCATCCGAGGGCAGTTCAAGTTTAATTTAAAGGTATAGCTGAGAGAGACCTAAAAACGAATCAAATCCCATGTGGCCAAATGACCACCTGGAGCGCCTGCTCCATTTGCCCTGCCCAGGTATGGGGATGTGGTAGTAGAGGGTGAGGTGACAGTGTCAGGACTGTCTCATGTTGTGTTGGTAGTAACCCGGATGGTGATTTAGTGAGTTTGGGAGTATTTTATGGAGGAAAAGTCAAAGTAATCTTGAATTAGAAAGTGAATTAGAAAATACAAATCCAGTGGCGTCAGTGTTGTGCAGTACCTTATGACAGGTGGGATGGCTAGTTGAGAAATATAGTCCAATTGTATGTGGAACTTAAGTAGATGAGTCTTACTTAATATTTAGGCAGAAAGTAAAATCTTCTGAACTCTTTATATCCTTTAAAAATTTTCAAGTGTGTGTGTGTTATTGGTAGCAATTGAACCAGGACCATACACATCCTTTCCATCATGTTTCCCACATGTTTCAAACTTGTTCTTTGAAATTGAGCAACCTGTAGAAAAAGAGGAGAACTAGAAAGTTCAAAAGAGAAAGTGTATGCCCAAGATGGAAAGGATGCCTGTGGTCAAGGTGTAGGTGGGAACAAAGAGGCTGCAGATGCCCCAGCCTCACTGGAAATAGTATCACCTCTACACTTGTCCATTGGAAGGTGACCAGCTCAGAGGACTGGAGTGATTAAAATTCAGTTTGCATGAATCTGAATATCATTTTTTTGCACATACCTTTAAATCCATCCATTTCATTGAAGAGGTAAAAGGGAAAAAACAGTCTTCAAGGTCTCAGGATGGTCTTCCGGGTTTGCCTAGAGATTGATGGTTGAAATGCAACTTCTTACCACCTGGGAATTCTGCTAAGTGGCTGATTTTCCGAGAAGCGGTTTCTGTGTTGACCTTTTTCCCATCTTGTGTTTCATTCACAAATTGATTCTGTTATTGAAACAAGATGGGTAAGAATCTGTCTCCAACATGTAATTTTTTCCACCTATTGTCTCCAAGGTTTTGCATTGTTTAACAGCTTAAAACAGACACCCAGGAGGAAAAAACATTGCATACAGTTGTGAGGTTTATTTCATTTTAGCCTTGAATACATCTAAACAACAACAACAACAAAAAAATCCAATGTCAAAGTGATCTTAATTCCTTGACCACCTTAAATACCTCCCCCTCTGTCTCTCTGTCTCTCTTTCTCTCACACACACACACACACACACACACACACACAAACCCGTTTATTACCATTTAGCCACTTACATGAAAACATTAGTAGACCACCTTAGGATTTCCAAGGTAAACGTAAACCATTTTTGAGAAAGCATTTTTACTGAAGTAGCACTATTTCCAACAGGAGTGCCATACATTCATTAATCTTCTATTAAACAGTTACCAGGCCATACTACGAGCTAGGCACCATGCCATGTCAGGGATTCTTAAATGAGTAAGGTATGGATCCTGTAATCATGACGATCATGCAGTTCACACTCCTTTAAAGATAAACTTCATGCCAAGTTTTCTAGTCGAAAATAACCATTTAACATGACCTATTAAGATGCAATACCCAGCCGGGTGTGGTGGCGCACGCCTGTAATCCAAGCGACTTGGGAGGCTGAGTCAGGAGGATCGCGAGTTCAAAGCCAGTCTCAGCAACTTAGTGAGGCCCTAAGGAACTCAGTGAGACCCTGTCTCTAAATAAAATACAAAATAGGGCTGGGGATATGACTCAGTGGCTGAGTGTCCCTGAGTTCAATCCCTGGTTCCAAAAAAAAAAAAAAAAAAAAAAAAAAGCAATACCCAGCGTATACAAGTAAATCTTTACGGTAATATGTTGCTGTCAATTCTAAATACCATCCCAGGAAACTCCAAAGTTTTTTTTTTTAAATTGGATTAAGAAGGACTATAGAAAGTTTTATGAGCCTTATGAAGTACATAAAAAGGCGTCTGTTTTCTTTTTGGGACAAAGAGAATGGCTTAGAAGTTTCTCCCAGAGACTTCATAATCCAGTATGTTTCTAGCCTCCTGACATTGAATGTTGGTCTCCGGTCAGCTCTCATCATGTCTGGTTAAGGTTTAAGGGACTTAGTGATCTTGCAACAGAGGGCTTAAGTGCCACCATTTTCTAAGTCTCCAATCTGTCATTTGTGGTGTTGTAAAATGGGCATGCTGTGTGCACTGAGTGGGGCATCTCACTGGCACCCTGAGTATTGGCCGGTCTGTGTGCTGTGGGGCCTTACATGTTTTCCAGGGTAATACCTGGTTGATTCATTTCTGAATCTTAAGCACTGACATTTGTGCAGAAATATGGGAGTGTGTTGAGGTAAGAAGTTCAGAGCAATCAACTGTCTTTGAAAAATATTTATCCTTTTTAATTTTATGACTATTTTGAAAAGGGGATGTTAGGAACTTGGGTTGGTTTAAAGATGGTCCTGGGTTGAAACTTTCATGATGGCACATAATTATGTTCAGTAAAGACTAAAAGAAACTACCCTTTGGGTTGTCTGGCCAGTAAATTACTAAAATGAGTGGTGCTGGTGTACCGGTCTGGGTTGCAGTGACCGAAAGCAGGACTTTTGAGAGTTTCATTTCTTCCTTTAGTTTGAAGTATCCGAGTTCATGATTCATGGTAAGCAAGAAGCACACTTGGGGAACATCTGCTTGACAGTACTCTCATCCCGGCAGTTATAGCGCTCAAGTTCTTGCCAAGAGCCGATGCTCGTGTAATGTGTATGGAAATTATTTATTCTGAGTCATGAGTTACTTTTCTTAGCTATCGTTGTTATTGGTACTGTAATGAGTTGGCAGCATTTCATCATTTTTTTTTCCTGTGTCTGGCTCATGTTAGCAATGTGTTAATGCCATTTCACAAAAACCCAAACAAACACAAATTTCTGAGGACCTACTTGGCATCTGGTGGCCCTTGACATAACTACCTAATTTCTTTATTGAAATTCATAGTGAAGATGGTCCATCTTGAACTATTACTTGTATTTGGGTGCAGCTATACCTGCGGGAGTCACCTCAAACATTGCATAGAGAATCACCCAGGGGGGTTGTAAAATGTGGATTCTAATTGTTAAAGTTTATGAGAGGCCATTATTTGTGGACTAGGCTTCTGCACTAGGTCCCAGTAGACCACACCAAATTAGAATAGAGTTACCCATGATCAGTACTGGGTAATCAAACTGAACTTTAAATTAGGCCAGTCTTCCAAAGCAATGCCAGGAGATTCCAGGCAACCAGAGGCATAAAAATAAGGAAGTCCCCTCTCTTTTCATCCTGTTTCAAAGGACAGTAACTTTGCAATGACAAATCCACTCTTCATTCTGCTCCTGCTTTCCCCAGGCCTCATCTGTCTATAGAGCCAACCTCCTCTGTTCAGCTCATTGGGACATTTGACCTGTTTTATAAAATGAGGTGTTTCCTGATTCTAGAATGAGACATTGGCCTCTAAATTGGTCATGAATTTGTCTTTGGACGTGATTTAACAGGTCTGAGGGGAGTCCTGTGTCTGCTTTTCTAAGCGATGCCATTATGCTGCTGCTCAACCAAGTGTCCCCCGAGCTCTATTCCTGTAGTCTCCAATCATGCTGCCAGGTAGAGTCACCTGGAAAGGTGTAAAAAGTGCACATGCTTGGATCACACCTGAGTCGAATTATCACCCTCTCTGGGGAGGGGCTCAGGTGTGGAATTGTTGAGCAAGTTCCCAAGTTAAGCTGTCATGCAGGTAAGGCTGAGGACAGGCAGCTAGATGCTTGGCCTGGTTTCCTGGGTAGCTGAGAATTTTCCTGTTGTTGTTCCCATCATACAGAGGAGGTAGAAAGGTGATAATTAACTTGTCAGAGGTCACATGGCCTGTAAATAGTAGAGTGGAGATTTCAACTGAGTAGTTCTAATTCCAAAGTTCATGCATTTGACAAGGTGACACACTATCTCCCTGCTTCCTGATTGGGGGCAGACTTACCTGTGCTAGGTATTGAGGGGAACCCTGAGTCAAGTCCAATTAGGAAACAGAAGCTCACTAGGTATTTCATACTGAGGTTAGCTAACAGGAAATGGCATTGGAGAGATGGAGGGACAAAAGGAAGGGATAGTTGCAAATGGAACCAAAGCAAATTTTGTTCCCACAAATCAGGACACCCAATGACCCTGAGTGGAAACTGTGAGCCACATCTGGGATGTGCTGCGGGAGTCTATTGCTGTGGTCACACTGTAGCCACTGCAGCTGGGTTTCCCCAGATCCTCATCCCCTAACCCTTTGGAAAGGATCTTCAGTGGGAAAATGGAATTTGACTTATATGCTTGGTTGAAAGGCCATTTTGGCTAGGATGTTCAAGAATGTGGACAGATGGTCTGAATGCTGATTTTTTTTTTGGGGGGGGTGGCTATTCTGGTGGTTACATCAAAAAAAGCAAATTTGGGTCCAGGAGTGTAGCTGGGTGGTAAAGCATGCACTTAACATGTGTTGAAGCACTGGGCTCAATACCCAGACCTAAAAAGAGGACAGAGGACAGAGAGAGAGAGAGAGAGAGAGAGAGAGAGAGAGAGAGAGAAAGAAATAACTTTTGCTCCAGTGCATTTTGTGTCTGACCCTCACCCACCGTGGCTCCTTGCTCTGTGGAACCTTGTCCCCTGCAGAGTGCCATGGAGAGGCTCCAGCTCCTGAGCCTTCTCCCTGCCTTCACTGTCTTGTCCCCCTTGGGGCTGCTGTTTCTCTATGGCTACACGTGTCCTTCCCATGCTGTGGCCTCCAGTGTTTGTTTATGAACACTTGCCTTTGTCTTTGGCCATCCCCACCTTATTCCATTTCTTCAATGATCAAGAATTCTTTTAAATAAAAAAAAATTTTTCACCAAAACTATAATGGCTGTTCTTTTTTATTTTATTGTTTTAAAAAAACAACAACCTTTATTACAATAGAATTTTAAAATACATTCAGAAGGATGATCTCCATGTGATCTGAGATTTGATTTGCTGAAAGATGAGCAAAGCAGGCAGGTCTAATAGTTCTGGGTAAAGGAACAGAGGTCTGCAACCACGGAGAGTTGGGGCAGGACCACCAGCAGAGCAGGCTGAAGCGTGGCACATGAGATGAGGAGGCCAGGGCCTGAGTTCAGAGAGGTGACAGGAACCAGCTTTTGAAAGGCCTCCCTGTCACCTAAGGAGTTTTCTTTAATGTGTTTTTGCTGCCAAGAAAACTTGAAGAAAACCGTAAGCAGGAGAGTAACAGAAAATTTTTAGTTGAGGAAAAATACGATTTGCAATGGATTTAAGGGTAAACAAGAGTATGGCTCAGTGGTAGAGCACTTTCCTAGCATGTGTGAGACCCTGGGTTCAATTCTTAGCACCTCATATTAATAAACAAATAAAATAAAGATCCATCAACAACTAAAAAATATATACCTATATTTAAAGAAACAAAGTAACTATTCCCTCTAGCCTCAGTCTCCTCAATCTTTGATAATGACTATTATTGGTATTTTGATAGATTTTTAAAAATACATTTCCCATAACTGTTGAAGGAAACTTTAAAAAGCAGAGAAAATTGCCTCTTACTGGGTGGATCCATTAAAAAAATAAAGTCAGAAAATTTCTTATGGCCTCAGTAATTAATTCAGATACATAAAATGAATCCTGTATCTGGATTTGCTTTTATAATTTCCTTCTCTTATGATCAGTTTCATACTTAAGGAGAAAAGAAGTTACTGGAAAAATTTTTTTGGTTCCTGCCCAAATTCCATCCTGTTCCAGGTCTCACTTATGGAAGTTCTCTCTCTTGGAATTAGGGAAACAGAAAAATCCCACTAAGTCCATAGATTTGTTTGTTTCCTGTTCTATTTTGATTTAAGTACTATTTGACAATTAGCACATAAAAGTTTCAAAGTACTTTTTGTTTTCTGCCTGCTGTGCTTTATAATTTGCTCCTGGACACCCGTTTTGCTCCAAGCTACATTCGGATAGCCGGCAGATTGCTGCTAACTTTCCCTGGGAGAATATAAATGAGCTCTGTCATGGTTCTGTATGAATCTGAGCAGTTTTGTGAATTATTTTATTTGGTCTACCTAAAACAAACAACAATCTCTGAAGATAAGAATTTACTGCCTTGTAATTGCAGTAAATTAATTGCTACTCACTCCCAAATCCAAAGGGCTTCTCAGAGCCCTGCGTGGTATTTCTGCCGTCGTCCTGAGGATGTCTGAAGCCTGTCATTAGGTGTAGGAAATGTCACTAAAGAGTGGGGATTTGTTTTAATTGCTTTTTAGCAACAAAAGCAAGTTAAGCCTCAGTTAATTTGTTGTTCCTTTCTTGTCTGTGTTTGGAGAAAAAGTAAGACAGTTGCACATTCCTATTGTGTGTAATTGTCTTAGGAAAACCATGATTTTATTTACAAGTTGTAGCTGTTTGAGGGACATCATTGCAGAAACTGTGGTTCGGCTTCTTGTGTTTCAAATCGGACATGAGAAGCACAGACTAGGATAATCAGCAGTTATGGGGGGGCTGCTGCTGACTTTGTGGAGGAGAAAGGAGGTCAGCCTTCTAGGGCAGTAAAGGGGAATAGATGGAGGGAAGGTTGGGGGGATTTTTCCTGTCTACACATGCCTTCGTCTGTGGTTATCTTAGCTAAGTGAGAATATTATTTAAACCATGTACTTCTCTATTTTGCTGGAGTATTTGATATGTTTAAGGAGTGTAGGACCATTTCCTCTGCAGGCAGATGCTTGCACTTAGCCTTAATTCATACCCTCGCAGGCAGCAGACCCAGCATGGCCCTCGTCTGTGTATTTTAAGAGGTTTCTTATAACAGGGCTGCTCTGTGGCAGTCCTGGTGAGTGGCACTTAGCGGGTTCACAAACCACTCTGCCACGGTGACGACATACTCGGTGTGGTTCTGGAAGCTAAATAAAACACAGGAAAGAGATAGTAAATAAAATAAAGAACACACCTATGTAATTATTGCCAGAAATGAAATTTTGGAACCCTAAATTTGAGTGTGGTGTAGGCACCAGAAAATTCCTGTAAATAAACAAACATCATTTCCCAGAGTAAAATTTCAGGAAAGAATGTCTATCAAGTGTCTTATTTAGATCAAATATTTTGAAAATGTTTTGACTGATCATTGGAGAAGTGGGAAGCAGACGATGAGTGAGACAGGTGCCCGCCAAAGTCACATTCCCTTCTCAGGGATTCCAGGTACCCTCATGTCAGATGGCAGAAGCAGCCAGGTCACACCAATCACACTTTTCTTCTACTAGACTTTTGACTCACTCATAAGATACTGGTCTTTACTGTGGAATTGTTTTGTGATTTTATGTGGCGGGGAAGTATGTATGTATGTGTATGTACATATTTGCTGTGCTGGGAATTGAACCCAGGATCTCCTGCATGCTAGGCAAGTGCCCCACCATGTTTTGTGATTTTTAAATACTGATCTCTTTAAACTCTGAAAATAAAATTTTCTTTTTGAAAGGACCTGTTATTTTAATGCCGGTGATCCAATCAATGGCATTACAGTTTGAGGTCTAGGGCTTCCTTCTCCAGGGGTCATATCTTAACTCAAGATGTTGGATTTTTCTGTGATCATTTCCATGAGAAGTGAGCTAATGTTTCCTTGGCCTCTGCTGGGCTTTCTGTTTTGTCCTTTACTACATACATTTAGACAGGCAATCTCTGTTAATCCCAAAGAGAACTTTCTGTGGCATTTTGCAGGTAAGAAAACTGAGGCTCTGTGAGATGAGATAATTTGTAAAAGTCCCGGATGGCAAGCAGGTGACTGATTTCAGATTCCAGACCCAGCTATGTCTACCTAAAACCAGGTCTCCCTGATAATGTCTCACCAGCACCATCCAGTGCAGGTGGCCTAGCAAGGTCAAACACACCTGCAATTTGCAAGGTTTTCCATTTAGCTAAAGTTAACCTTATGTCCAGTGTAACCCAGGTATTTATGATTTGCTTTTGTGTTTCATTATTTCTTCCATTTTCAGTACCCAGCATGATGTTTTGTGTATTTCACATATTTAATGAATATTTGCTGAATTCACCCATTTCAGACACATTGAGCCCCACGAAAGCTAATTAATTTAGATCATCTTCACCCTATCGTCCCAATGTCCAAATCCTATTTCAAGGGTTGGTTTAAATCCTTATTTCCTTTAGGTAGCTTTCTCTGAACCACTTTGGCCGAATTCTTCATCTCTGTATGCCTTGGTACTTTATATGTACTTTTATGTTTTTTAAACAGTAGAAGGATAATAGCTTTCAGTCATCCTGTCCTGTGTCAGGCATTGAGCTAAATGCTTTACAAATACTGTCCTTTTTTAACCCTCACAACAGCCCTAGGAGGTAGGCAGCACTGTCCTATGTTACAGGTGAGTCCACTGAGGTTTCGAGGGAGAAAGTAACTCGCCTAGGACACAGAGTCAGTGAGTTTCAAAGGTGTAGTAGAAACCCAGATCTAAAGGATCCCTGAGGCCTGTGCTTTCAATTCATTCTTTTTTAAAAAATTAAGGCAAAACTTAAATACAGTGAAGTGCACATATCTGATGTGCACACTTTGATCACTTATAATAAATACACACATCTGCTTCTCCATTGACCCAGTGAAGATATAAAACATTTCCACCATCCAGCAAGTTCCCTCGTACCTTTCCCTATCAGTCCTGCCACTCAGTATGAGGGCAAGCTCCTCTTGAACCTCATAGAAGTTGAACTCTGTCTCTCTCTCTACCGTCACTTGACATCATTTCTGATATGTAGTGATATCCGAATTATTACTAGTTTATTGATTTTTATTTCTGAGCAGTCTTCCATTTCATGCAGATACTACAATTTGTTTATCCATGTTCCTATTGATGGGGTTTGGATGGTTTCTAGTTTGGGGTGATTGTGAATGCTGTGAACATTCTTGCACACAGGACTTTCTGAGGACATGTGTTCCCATTTCTCTTGGATACCTACATGTGTATTCATGAGTCATGGAGTTGAAGTACATGTCACTTCATAAGGAGCTGCCAGTTTTCCAAAGTGTCCCACCATTTTTATATTTCCACCTGTGTAAGAGTGTTCTAGCTCACATCTTCACCAACTTTTGGTACTGTTGGTCTTTTTTCAGTTTCATGCCACCTTTTTACGTGGCTTCTTTCCCACTTGGCTGGGAGCCTTTCAAGGTCATGTGCCATTCATTTCTGTATCCACCATGCTGAGCACAGGGTCTGACCCAATAAATAGGATGCATGTGTAAATGTAAATTCGAGAATTGCCAGAATGGCTGTCAAGATCTCTTCTAGGATGAAAATCTGGAACTCTGTCCATGTGTCATGTGACATGCAGGTAATTTTAAATTTAAAGAGGATATAGCAGCATTTTAAAACTGAGGTGGTAGGTTGGAGATCCTCCAGTGAATAGCCAGCCAGGCAGTGCCTCTTCTTGATGGTTTGGTAAACCCCCTGATTTCCGGGAGACTGCACCTCAGCAGTAGAACTGTCTGACCTGGAAGGTCCTCATGTACATCAGTGGATGCCAGAGTGTCTCAGCTTTTGAGTTCTGATCTAGTGTCTTTCGGGAATGATGTTCTTTTCATCTGTTGCTACAGGACCACATGCTTAACCTTTAAGGCAATACCTACTTATTATCTTGCTGTTCTTACAGGTCAGGAATATTCTGCCTCTTACAGCTGCCATCAGATGACAGCTGGATATGCTGTGGAGTCAGGGCATTAACTGGAACAGGGGCCACTTCCAAGTTCATGTGGCCATGGGCCTGATTTAGGTCCAGATGGGGTGTTGGAGTAAGGGCCTCGGGGTGATGCTGGCTGTTGGCCAGAGGCCACCCACTGCTCCTGTTGTCATAAATGTGTGGTACAGTTGCTGCCTTGCTTCCACTTTTAGGTCTGACATAAGTTGTTTAACACCCAGGTGTACCCTGTTGCCTTTGGCCTTATTAAAACTTCCTCTCCCCGTGTGGTGGCTTGCGACATAGCTTGCTTGTCCCTGGCACAAGGACATGAGCCAGGAGGTGGGGAGGACTGGGAGGTTATCTTGGAGACTGTCTGCCACAGATGGTTCATGAAAATTCTTTTAAAAAGGAGAAAGTACACATTATGAGGAAAGTAGTTGTTTGGACCCAAAGAGGGTATTACGCTTTTTTTTTTTTTTTTTTTTTTTTAACTGTTCTAATGAATGTCTTTCAGAAGCTCCAACTTTACCCTAACACAGAGACACTGTTCTGGGTAAATTATCTGCAGTTAATGTCCAATGGTAGAGAAGATTGATAGGAAAGCATGAAGTGATTTTGGGATAAACACATCTCAGTGGGTTCATTCAGTGTCAATGAATTGAGTCTTTTCTATGATCTGCTACTGGACAGAGCTTGTGCTCTGAAATTTGCTATGAATTCAAGAAGTAGAGAGATTGGCAGAGGACCCCTGTGCCCAACTGTGGGAAGCCAAACTTTCTGGCAATAAATTTGCTTATCTGGAATGGAATGATTGGCCCAGAACAAACACAGAAAAAAAAAAAAAAAACCTAAGGATCCTTACCTTTTGGGAGGGTCTTTTTAATGAAAAAAGTCACATGCACAAAAAGCAGAGAAGCCCAAGTAGTCTACTTGTTAGAGGGTGCCTGGAAGACATGTGGGCTGGAACACTGGGCGCTGGTGAGTGCAGAGGGTCAAGCAAGACAGCAGAGCATCCTCCTGACCAGACTGCGGTGTTCATTCTGCCTATCTTTCTCATTCAGGATTTTGAATGCTCTAAATGTTTTAAAATTTGACCCAAGTCCAAAGTTAATTTTCAGTTTTTTGAGAAGCTTTACTATAATACTTCAATAGTTTAGAAAATTTTGAGAAACTAAAGGCCACTTAGCTAGACTCAAAAGAAAGTTAATTTGTTTGAAAAGTTATCTCCTGGACTGGGTCTTGTATGTGGTAGAATGCACACTTACCATGCACAAGCCCCTGGATTCATTCCCCGGCCCCCAAACTAAAAATAAATAAAATCCTTCATGTCTTGCATGCATCCCCTTCTTTGAGTGTAGAAATTAATCATTTCTCAAAATAAATGAGAAATAGTATATTTTTCTCTGTGAGTTAAAAAGAAAGACAGGGCTGAGGCTGTGGCTCAGTGGTAGAGCACTTGCCTGACATGTGTGAGGCCCTGGGTTTGATCCTCAGCACTGCATATAAATAAAAAAATAAATAAATTAAAGGCCAATCAACAACTAAAAAATATATATATTCTAATATTGAAATATCTTTTTATTTCATTTTTTTTTTTTTTTTTGGAACCAGGGATTGAACTCAGGGACACTCGGCCTCTGAGCCACATCCCCAGCCCTATTTTGTATTTTATTTAGAGACAGGGTCTCACTGAGTTGCTTAGGGCCTCGCTAAGTTGCTGAGGCTGGCTTTGAACTCTCGATCCTCCTGACTCAGCCTCCCAAGTCGCTTGGATTACAGGCGTGCGCCACCACGCCTGGCTATATATATATTTTATAATATTGAAAGACAATATTATATATTTTATAATATTTATAATTTTATATTACTATTTCAGTTGTATAGTTGAGGCAGGTGACACTCAGAAAAACTGAGCTCCTAGCCCAGGGCTTTGTAGTCCGCCATGGTGGGGCCAGCATTTGGGGACTAGCAACCTCTGCCAGGTTCTGCTCTTAACTGGCTCTGCCTGGTCTTGAGGGATTTGTTTTCTCTGCATGTGTTTAGGCCACCTAAAGCTCTGACACTAAAGGAGCAATCGGCAAAAGAATCAAGACAAATGCAGTGCATTCTAGCTTCAGAAAAACAAATGAACCATAGAAGCACACTCACTCCAGCCTAGCCAACCCCCTAGGTTAGGACAATCTAAGAAAACCCATACTTAACTATTAAAAGAAAACAACAAAAATACCCCATGATAATGGCCTTTTTATGATTCCAGTGTTCAACATAAAATGCTTCCCAGTACACTAGAAACCAACCCTGAAAGTTGCAGGAGTGGATGGAGCCCTTGGATGTGGTATAGTGGGCATGCTGAAGTGTAGCTTCTGGTTGACATATGGAATTAGAGGGGGCCCAGGCAAAGGAAAATGAGAAGAGGTGATCATTTCCATAAGTGTAATTCCATAAGTGTAGGGTATTAGGGACCCTACAAAGAGATCTGCCCCTACCATGATTCCCAATGTCCCATTCAGAAGAGGTCTTCATCAGAGTTGCATCTGGAATTCACCGGAAATGTTCCCACTGGATCTATCCATGACTTCTCTGTGGATGACTTTAATGGCATTCGGGTGTTAGCCTTCTGCCTTTGAACTCACCATATCGGAAAGGCATTAAGTGGAAGGTATGCCATTCCAGAACTTATCCTTGTGAAGCTAGTGACTCAGGACCTCTGTCCTTGTTTGGAGGACTTGCTGAAAGCACTTCCAGGGAGGGCAGAAGGCTTAGCCTGCCCCAGGGACCCTGTTGGGGGGCTCATTTCTACACATCTTGAGGAGCAAACAGTTACTATCACAGATATTCAGCATCACTTTTCCTGAAATATAGCCTGGGGAGAGTCTAACCAGCTGCTTGTTTATATTTCCCTGATTTACCTAAAAAAAAAAAGTGTGTACATGTGTGTATGTATAATATATGCAGATACACATATACGCATGTGTATGTTTTTATAGTTTTTACTTTACTGATAATTAAACCTTCCCACTATAGGAACAATTTGAACATCACAAAAAATTGTCAAGAAAAAAGGTAAAAATTCCCTAAAATCCAGTTACTCACAGATCCACTTTATTTACTACAAAGGGATCTTTAACATTTAAATGACCTTTCTTGGAAATCTCTGTGCACATATACTTACATAATATGTGAATAATTGTATGAGAATTTAACCATCCCCAGCAGGCTGTGGGTAAACTTTTCCACCCAGCAGTATGACCTTTCATGCTTAATCAGTGCTGATTGAAATCATCATTTTAGTCCATAGTACTAAGGATGCTGGAGGAGATTTTCCAGGGGTGCAGACATCCAGGCCTAGCATGGTCAGAACACCTGGTTTGTGCAGTTTTTCCTGAGTTTTAAAAAATCATGCATATGAGGACTTAGGTGCAGGAATTAAGTCAAGGAGGCTGAGGGGAGCTGGTGGCTTGGAGGACAGCAGGTGAGAAACAAGTGTCTGGCAAACACTGAGCATTTGCCGTGGCCCTGATAAGGCCTGCGTGTAGCTGGGAAAAGTGTCAAATGGTGACTTGCTACTTGCTTATGCCAGTAGCCAACCGATCCTGGCTCAAGGCTGGGCACTGATCTGATCAGTAACAAAAGGAAATTAGGCAAACCCAGGACCAGATTCTTCCCCCTTTCTGCAGAAATACATTTTAAACCGCACTCATGGTTACAATTCTGTGATAAATGCCCAAATTGTCAGTAAGAAAGAACCTAATGCAGAGTCAGAAACACTGAGCTTGAGATGTTTAAAAAACAAGTGTGGATGAAGACCACTGATTTTTACATTAGGAAAAAGTGACAGTCTATGTAAATAGATTACATTGGATCTATTGAAAACATATGCTGTGTTCTCTTAAATGCTAATCTCCTATTGACCCTGCTGCGTGCCAAGGCCTGTGGTGCAGGTCCTGGATCTGAACGTATGTTTAAGTGATTCCAGCACAGGACATGAGCTTAGCTTGTTTATGTTACAAGGAGGCTCCTATTTTCAAACTCACTGATTTTCAACTGGGGGTTTTATTGAAATGTATATTGCTGAGTAAAATGATGGAAGCCAAGTTCCTTTTCTTCCTTCCTTTGTATGAGGAAATTTAATTCTCAGAATTTTGGAGCATAAGAAATTGGTTTGATGACATGCAAGAATTTGCATTTGCCATTTGCCTAGAGTGTGCTCCTCTCTTTTGACCTTGAATTTCCTATTTATCTTTTTCATTAAAACATAGAGAGTAGCTTCCCCAGGAAATCTTTGCTGACCCCTCCAGGTCCAAGTCAGTTTTTCCTCCTCTGGGCTTCCCCAGGCTCCCACTTTTCCTACCTGCTTAGTCTCTGGCTTACCTGTTTCCCATCCTCTGCAGGTCCTGTGTCCTGCCACACCCTCCAGTCATTGCGGCTATCCCCAGCACCCAGGACAGTGCCTGCCGTAAGATTCACTAAATATCTGAGTAAATGAGGATACCTGTCTTCAAATCATTTGTTCTTTGATAGAAAGCTGCTACAGAAAGTGATGAACACTTTTTGTTCTCAGGGCCAAGTCACTACCCTTTGTCAACCTTGGGGTGGTGACATTTGAGATTCCCAATCTTGAGATACATGTGAACTTTTGCATCATATGACAAACATTTTTTTTTATTCCCAAACAGATGTCACACACACTTTTAAGTCTGATAGTAAGTGGCATGTAATTGGAAAAAATGGAAATAAACAAACAATGTTTACAGAATAAAGTGAGGCTATAGTCTTCAGGATCACTTGGAATCATAAAAATATGGCTTAGAAGTACTACAGTGATCTTTCTAAGTACAGCCCTCTGCCAGCACTGGGTCAGGATCCAGGCACCTGGCTTTGTTCTTCTGAGCCTAAGCTAGAGCATCTTGGAGTCAGGGCAGGACTTGGTCACTGTGAGCACTTTCAACATAGTCCTCACACCTTTCAAGGCACTGATCCCAGTCATAAGGGCAGACCCTCAGGACCTCATCACCTCCCATAGGTTTCTCCTCCTACTACTGTCACCTTAGGGGTAGGTTTCAACATATGAATTTGGGAGGGACACAAATCTTCAGACCATAGCATTCATTGAAGATCAAATCTTACTTTTAATATAACCATGTTTTGGAAGAAAGTCAGTGTTAGAGAATTCTGGACAGAAGTTGCATTGGAAGCTGGGTGTGGTGGTGCACACCTATAAGCCCAGCACCTTGGGAGACTGAGGCAGGAGGATTACAAGTTCAAGGCAAGCCTCAGCAATTTAGCAAGACCCTGTCTCAAAATAAAAAATAGAAAAATTAAAGTCTGGGAATATAGCTCAATGGTAAATAGCCCCTGGGTTAAATCTAAATAGAAAAAAAATAATAAAAATAAAAACCAAAAAACGAGCAAACAAAAAAAGATGTCAGAATAGAAATATTTGGTATGGGAGGAGCAAAAAACAGGGGAGGCTGTGAAAGCTCCTGTTCCCTGATGTGGATAGTGTGAGATCACAGGTCATAGGCCATACAGGCCTGGAAGGCAGAAATGAAAGGTAGAAAGAAGTATTTTAGATGTCTCCATGATGGAATCATTGTAGTTGATGTCTTAATTCTCCATTGGTGGCCTTTTCAGGTTTTTACAGTATGCTTGGGGGAGTCACTCTTTTGCAGCCAACACGGCCTGCCAGGATTTGTTCATAATCTTCTTTCGTGGGGCCCCGATGATTTCCTTTTAGCACTCCCTTCTCATGGGCATGGAGGTATCCATGCCCAAAAAGTCACAGTGGGTGTCCTAGCCAGAGTGGTGCCCATTTCTGGTGAAGGGCAGCAGGGACAGACAGGAGAGAAGGAGGCTGCTGGCTTTGAAGGACTAAGCTCACCAGGAGAGGTCTTATTTGGAGCCTGAGGCCTAGATGACTAAGGAGTTAAGTGGCAGTTTCCATTCAGAGTGGAGAAGGAAGTCGGGGGTGGGGCAGTGGGGGGTGATGAGCACCTGGAAGCTGTTTGGCTGGAGGACAATTTCATCTTGGTGTGCACATAGGAGTAGCCGTCTGTGTTTGTCACCTGAGTGTTGCTCACTGATGATCATAATGATCCAGGAGAAAAGGTGACTCTTAGAGATGATGAGATTTGTTAGAGAGCCAAGCAGGTGTGTGCTGCTGCGGGTATTACTCCGATGCTGGGGAGTGCACGCTTGGAAATCACGCACACTTGAACTGTCAGGAGCCAGGGCAGTTCTGGGATCTGAAAAAAAAGTCATTTGACAGGTAAAACATTATGTCCCTTGTATTTAGGGAAATGATTCTAACTTTCTACCACCTAGGCAAGTTGCTTACAACTTTGCAAAAATATCCCTTTTTGTGTGGGGTTGGGGATAAACTCTCTTTTGATTAATATTATATTCATTCAATATGGTAAACATTCATAAAAAGGATTCATGCCAAATAAACAAAAGTAGCATCAAACCCATCAGCGTAACATCGTGTAATAGAAGGTATAGGAAGCAGCTCAGGAGACAGTGGACCTGAAAGGTCCTATTTACTCAAAATGTCCTCAGTGGTAGTTTCCCTTTAATTCTATAAATGCCAGAGACTAGGCAGTAGCTACCTCCATAAGAGGTAGGAATGGGTTTAGGGGTGGCCTCACCTGTGTTATCTCATATGCAGTGCCAGGGATCCCATAGGTAACCGAGTGTTTGTGCATAAGCTGTTTGGTCCAGGAGTGCTGCCTTGAATTGACTGGAATGGAGAAATGGCAAGTGTGAACTTGTCCTGGTTACATTGCAGGTTGAGAATTGGAATTTAAATTGCACGACGATGGGCAGTTCCCTGACTTTCCATTTTCCTCCAGGACTCCCAGAGGTCACATTTTGTAGTAAATGCTTTCTAATAATTGAATTAAAAGAGAAACAATGACAGTGAGAACAAGAACATCATGAGATCTCTCTCTCTCTTTCTCTCTCTCTCTCACACACACACACACACACACACCATGTGCTTTTTAAAAAAATTTTAAGGAGAGGTATAGTATTACATCATGTCAACTTTGGGGGGTTTGACCATCTTTATGAGGATCTTGATTAAAAACATCTCGAAACTGGCAAACACATTATCAGCGAACAGAGACCACATTTTCACCCACGAGTCCCATGACAAGTTATCAGCCGCTCTGAGGACAGCTGTGATGTCATCATGTGGATCTTCTCCATTGCAGTCTCACCTTTCACCTGACCTGTCCCCCAAGCTGGTTCTGCTGGCTCCTGTTGTTCCCCGCTGCAAATGCTCTCCCCTTTATCACAGTGAGTGCAATCTGTCCATCCTGGGAAGCACAGCCCAAGTGCTGCTCCCACTCACTGTAAGTTCTGTCCTGCTGATGTCCTGCCTGCCCTGAGTGTGTCACAGGTAAGTATGGTTTGAGGGAGAGAGACAGGTGCAGAGGCAAGAGCTCAGAGGACACTGTGGCTTTAGACACTTGGTTATTTTTGTCTTAACCCCAATTTGCATGTGAGGAAATGAGACCCAGGGAAGGGAAGTGACTTAACCCATGAATTCTGAAGCTTAATGCTGAAGTTGGGAGCTGGGTTCCAGGTGTGCTTGCAGTGTTCTTGGCACTCACAAAATTTCCCAGATGTGTTAAGGGGAAGAAGCACTGCAGATGCTTTTCTGTCTTTGTTTATTTTTTCTGTCTGGTCCAGGCCTGGGTGGCTGGGGGTTGAGAAACCACAGCCCACTGGTTTCTCCCGTCAGTGGACTGGGATATTCACCAGACCAGTGTCCAGGACTGGGGTGAAAATGGAAAAATCTGAGTGTATATTGATTGCAAAGAGCAATGTGTCCTTGCAACAACAGGATAGAATTGTACTGTGTAAAGCAAACACAAAGTCTGACTGCTAAGGCCACTCTGCAGTAATCTGTGGGGATGCTGTATGTTGGGTAATAGTTATTGTCCTTGCCTGTTTCAAAAATGTTTGATCAATGGATAGCAAAGGACAGAATTGATGAAGGAGCATGTTCCAGAGTCTAGTGTACTGGGCTGTGAAGCACATCAGGGATTTCTCCTCTGGATCCTCTTGCTCTTAGTACACAGTGTTCCTCTGCATGAAACACTGTCCAGATAGGCTGATGGGTATTTTCTCTAGAAGTGCTAATAAGGACATGTATAAATACTGTTTATATTGTATATATACTTGATTTCATGAAAGATATAAAATCTAGGTAAGCCAAATCAAACATGCTACTTTATGTTCTGCAGTTTTAAGGTCTAGAAGTGGTCATGAGTGTGAGTATCATGCGGGCTTCAAAATTAAACTCTCAGCTGTAAATGTCTTGAGATGTCTCCTTGAAGTACAAGTGGTGCCACAATGCTTCTGTGACTCTGAGTTTAGTGTGACACATCCAAGAATGACTGCTGTTAGAAGAATTTGGCTCAAAATACAGTCCTGTGTCCTGGTATGTAGGGCATTTCTATAACCTTAGTGATCAGAATAGATGCTCAGAATGATCCCTGAAGTGGAGTCACAGCAGGACCTACTTTTGAAATTGTCTTTCAGGTGCCCTTTGGGGTATAATATGGTGCTATTTGCAGCATTGGAAGGATTCCCTGTAAAAATGAATCTTTAGTATGAAATGAATTTTCAGTGTGTTGTCAAATTCTGTGATCAGAGGTACAATAGGGAAAAGTCAGGTATTTTCTTAAATTCCTTGGCTCTAAAAATTCATTTAATTTTTGCTTTTAGTATAGAGAATGCAAAGGAAGACACCTAGTTAAACAGGCTGGGTTCATGCCAAAGTGAAATGGAACGCGCAGCTGTCTATTTGAATACCTGTCCAGGGCCTACGTAGACCCATTCTTCCCTTGCTGAAATATATGTGAATTCAATATTTCAGTGTGTCTGCATATGTGTATGTGTGTGTGTTCTAAGAGTGAGGATTCCGAGAAGGGATAAATTAGTGTTGCTTAAAGTTTTAAAAAATAGACTTAATGAAGGAAGAAAGAGAAGGGCATGAATGGCTAAAATTCATATGGGTGAAAAGGAAATAAAAACACTTTAGGTGAGGAAACAAACTTTTGTAAATTTGACCTAAATTTTTATGGAGTAGGTGTGGAACTTATTTAAAAATAGTCTTTTAAAGTATGGTTTTTTTTGTTTTGTTTTTTTTTAGACAAACATCTCTTACATGTACATAGTTTTTATGTGACATTATTTATAGAACTTTAGAATGTGTATGTTTGTATATATAAGTGTGCACACGCACAAAGTTTAAACTCTTTCCTCCTTTATCCCATGAATTATTTTTTTATGATAACTACAACAAAACAGAGCATTCTTTTAATAACTTGTAATGATCCTCAAACCTTACTCCTGCCACTGATTTGAAAGTCTTTTTCGAGTCTGTACTTGATTAAATTGCTGATGTTAGGCAAGCACAATGGGTGGCATGGACAGGCTTGAGTGCTAAGGAGTCTGGCCAGCCCTGGGCTCTGGAGAAAGGCTGTTCTGCCCCTCCAATTGCTGGTCATCCCTTCCTAGAAATGTGCTTTGTCCTCTCTGAGGGCTGGCTTCCTCATCTCCAGGTTGAGAACGCCATAGCTTCCTGCAGATTGCATGAGAGAGCCACGTCTGATGAACTGCCTGGAGCTCAAAAAAGCAAGTACTCCCTGCTTACAAATTCATTTTCCACAGCTTCATATTTCTATTAACTGGTGTCATTTAATTTTTGATTTCCAATTTTCATCATCACAGTTTAATTAGCATATTCAATTTCTCATATTATTTATAAATCCTCCATTATTATTTTTATAATCCTCACAAGTTATTCTTGCTCCAGTGCCTCTTTGCATGAAATATATTTGTTCCATTGCTGAGTAGCTTCTTCAATTATTCTCTGTTACCTATAAAAACTTTCATATACCCTCCTATGACTTATCCTTCTCTGACTTTTGCAAAACGTGACTTGTACCTTTTTATAGATAAGTAATGACTTTGTTCAGTTCTGGAATGTTCAAGGCTTCTAAGTCAACCAGAGCCTTTTTCTCATTGTTTAGTCTGTGGCTTCTTTCAGAAGACCTTAGCTGTGAAATCATCACCAAGAATTCTTCCAGTCTCCTGTGTGTGGCTCTAAATTCAGTTTCTTCTGTCCTGAAATCAGACCATTGCATATTCATGCCACACCAGTTCCTACCACTGCAGTGGGTATAAACCTTGACATATTTCTCTGCTACTCAGGATAGAGAAAATACCTATGTTATTTGTCTAGTAGGAAGTCATTCCTAAAGAAAACTCATTTTTGCATAAACCGACTTTCTCTTTCCATTTCTACTTTTCCTTGGCTTCAGCATATGTATATGTAATTTCATTTGTCAGCTTCTGAGCTAAAAAGATCATATCAACATTAAAACTTCTTGATATCAACAGTTTTCTTACTCTTGATATCATTCACAAGTGTGATTGAAATCTCCATGGTAAGGAAGGTGATTTCTTAAAGGTGAACAGTTTGCTTTGCTTGTTGCCATAGAGGATCTTCAGGGAGTCCTAGAATCTGAGAATTAGAAGGAAGGTTGGGAGGTTACCTGAGCCTGGATCTGTCCAGCCCAGGAGCTTCCTCCATGTCTCAGCATGGCCTTGCCACTTATATTAAGAGGTCACTCCTCAAGCTGAAAGCTCCATCTTCTGATGTGCCATGATAATTATTTTTGGCAGGCATAGATTCATTTGAATCTTTCCTGTTGTTGGAGAAACTTTTTATAAAAAAAAATTAAGAAGCATCTTATTAAGAAGCATTTTCCAACAAGTGAACTGATATTAAGTTGACTTGAACATATTTGGAATTTACAAGCATGGTTTCTCCATTACTGCTCTGAAAACCAGGAAACTCACTGTTTGTTTGGATGCATGATGAGCTCCAGTTTTTTCCAGCAAAGCATGTGTTGGTCTTTGCTTCAAGCCCTGTTCCTACATCTGCCCTCATATTTGGTCCTTTAGTGATTCAAAAGTGTGGGACTCACTGCAACTTAAAAGCCATTAATATTTCCTGGGCGATGATGAATTCAAGGCAGCCAGGCTTTTAGAAAGGATTTCTCGTGCTGTGTGTGAGTAAGCACACTTCCCCAACTCATTATGTTGAAAGGCAGGATTAAGACTTTGCTGGAGAAGAAACTGATCCACTAAGTGCTAAAGAATATTTATGACCCACAGTACACTTTATCTTATAGAATAATAATACAAGTGTAGGAATACCCAAATCCTGCCAGGGTTTGAAAAATTGCATTGTATTCATGCCCAGGTATCACCTCTCATCATAAATCCTAAAAAATGTGGGGGAAGACTGTGACAGGCCATTCGAGGGCATAATGAGGGATGCATCTTTCAGCATGCGTCTGATGTTTATGTATGTGCTGGAAGAGGTTTAATTTAATGCACCATGTTTTATAATTGGCTCTATTTTAAATATAATCACAAGGTCTACACTTTGTTATATGTATGCTCAGAAGTTTATCAGTAATAATTTTAATGCCCTCAGCCCTAAGGACTGACTTTTCTTCTTCCTGCTGTACCTATGGGGAAACTGTAACGCAGCCACTCCAAGACCTTGCTCAAGGTCACATGCAGTTAAGAGGATCAATACCTTGGACTGTTTAGCTGTGACACACATTCTTTCTCTTGCATTCTTTACCTTAGACCTTCAGCTCATCTTTGGCAAGGAGCTTCTGATTTTTTAGTACTTATTAGGTGGGCCTTCCCGCAGTGTTTTGATTTTGTTTCTTTTGGGGGGCGGTGCATGCAGAGCAACATAGAGGTGGAAGACTTCACTTTTATCATCCGTATTATAGTTCTATAAACCATACCACCTCCCCAAAC